>NADL03000599.1:3000000-3441360 GCA_002205965.3 Kappaphycus alvarezii
ACTTCGTTGACACTCCGCATTGGCAGTAACCTATATTTGGGTTTGTTTACTGGATGGCCTCCCTTCTGTTAGCCGGTAAAGTTAAATTAAATCAGAGCCTGCCGCGACATTTCACATACATGCGCAGTACCATATAAGTTGACAGGGTATAAGTTAGTTAGTTCTCTCAGTAAATGAACCTTCTTTCGTGAACGCCCAGGTCAGTTCTCATCTCAGAATGAAAACTTTCAACTGCCTTCTGAGCTCTAACGAAGCCCACCCGGATAAGGTACGAAGTTTGAAAGATAATCATAGGCGAATTATCTGGTAGGAACGAGATCATCCCCGTTCCTATCTCCACGCTGGCAATGTGGCATACTGATGCGTTCTTTTACATCAAGGAGGTGGCCCGATTGATCACTAGCCAAGTTTGGGACCAATATTCCAGTGTGAAAGCGATTCTCCCTCACCGACAACCCGCATTAATGTTCACTTACACCGCAGCCTGATTGGTGAATGGGCTATAAGCTACTTTCTACTTGGGGGACACGTTTCATAATTTTCATTATAGATACATCCACAAGGTTTGAATGTAAATTCATAGAACTCATAACCTTTGTGCCATTTGCAGTAAACCGACCCGATTAGAACCCAGTGAACGTGATAATTCAACGCGGCAGGCAACGGATCTAACGCCTGTAATGAGCGTCTGCAGCCGCTCCGTATTGATACAGCTCCTTAATTGAAGTTCGGAGCAATGTATGATGTCGAGTTATATTGATATTCAAGACAATCCCGCGAAATTCCGGTTGCGAGCCCTAGGGGTTATTTTTTCGGGTTGGGGGGATTTTACATCGATTGAGGCATGCGCATAACGCTTCCTGTCGCCTTCGAGAGGGAGCCGCTTCGAACATGAAAATTGTCATCTTGGCTGCCCTCTTGAGTACCTGTGGTAACGTATTCTTGATTATTCAAGAATAAGACGCAGCTGGTGCTTTCGAAATAAATTTAGCCTCTTCTCGTAGCGTTTCCTCAGGAGTCCTAGCGAAAGGATTTTGATATCTTCCCTCTTCCTACTCCCAACAATCTCTCTTCCCGACTAGTTCTTTTTCAAAGGACCTCCTGCACGATGGCTTTCTGAGCCTCTTCGTGTATATTTGCTCCTCTGATACTGCATTTCGTCCCCATCCGTCCATTACTTTTTTCCATTTCCTTTTTATTTCTCACTCTGGGTTCTTGACTTCTTTACTTGATATATGATTCGATGAAAACCTCTACATATATTCGAATGATATAAGTTAGGATGCTTTGTATTAATGCGTGTGCGTCCAGTTATCGGCTGCTTCTTGGTGGAGAACGACGGTAGGAGGAGTCATTATTGAATTTCTCATTAACTCCACGCTCTCTCACTTTCTTCTCTATCTCTATTTCTCCTGTTTACCCTCATTTACCTTTACTTTATAGGTTATTTTATATCTTTAGGGGCGGAAAATCTTCAGTGATTCTTTAGCCGTCTGTGCCAAGCGAATATTTCCAACCTCTGCAGCTTGGAAGCTTAGATGACTACATTCTTCTGCATTCCCAGAATACGCCCTTTTATGCACAGAAGACACGTCACTTGAAGAAATGAAACTAGGGGATATATGAGTTGAGGGCCGAGTTAGTGTTTAGGACCGGGCAAGGGTCTCGTTTCTTTTTTATATAGATTGAGCTGGTCAGGGTGTTATCTTTTGTCTTTGTGGCTGTTAATCTGATTTTTCTGAGGCAGGAATCAAACAATGAAGCCATCTGAATACCTTTCGTATGGGCAATGCAAAAATGTAAAATCCCTCCAATCAATTCTGAACCCATAATATTCTGATTGAGATCCAGTCCCTACAGTTATGAAAATATTAGTTTACTCCCATTACACTGCCTGTACTGTAGCAGAATAGCCTAATTAGTGATTAAACTATTTAATTAAAGCACCAGCAGTGCTAATCGCAAGCTTGGGCTGCTTCGCGTTTGTACAGCGGCTCTGTTCACAAAATGTTGTGATCACAAATTGCTAATAGTTTTGGTGAAGGATGGAGGAAGGAGACAACCGATTGTACCAAATCTTTTGAATTCCAGCTAAATGTTTCATATTAATAAAAAATTGCAAAAATAAATAGTTTCATATCCAGCAGGACCTATGCGGACATGTTAAAGTATTGGATGTATACATTTATGTTTATGTAAGGTTGAATTTCACTCATTAGTGGCATTTCTAATGTAGGGATTCTAGTAGAAGCCTAAAGTACCATTAAAGAATAGATCGAACAAAATGTTCTGATTTTCAGCTGTAAAAATAGAATAAATGCACCTAATTATGCCGGTCATACAGTATTTTGAAATAGCAAATTTTCGAGTTTATACCGAAGTCACTCCCAAACGATGCATCAGCATAGACACTAAGATATTATCAGTTCTCTTCTAATTTTTGGTGCTTAAGCGACGATGGGAGATCTTTCGCTGCGGTAATGGACTTTGACATGATTCAGATTTAATAAGGCTTCGGTCACCTGCTCAGCTCTGCTCACAAACAGTTATTGTCTATCGGGGTTATTAAGTATTTAAAAAGGCCAGTAAGCGAGGATAACACAATATTTATTGAGTTTTGAGTCCTCTTAAATCAAAGAATGAAGATAAATATAGGAAGGGTGGCCAATTTGAAAATGTTTTTCTTAAACGGATATACTCAAACCTAAAAAGTTGATGTAGTATCATCCACACTTCTTCCTCAAAATTTCTCTCCATTTATTTGAAGAGCTTTCGGAATTCATAATTTCAATCGCCCTGTTATCGTATATATTAATTTCAAATGACAATGAGACCTATTTGGTCCCTTTTTTTCAATGGATATAGACTGAGAAATATATATTAAGTTGATCCATTTGGATCAATTGCTTCATCAAGAGACATATCAAATCAAGGAAATCTCCACTATCACAAAGGCAGTACAGTGGTCAAGTAATCCTGAGAATTTGACTGGGTGTTATGCTGTAATACTGTGTTATATCCAGCCTTTGTAGGAGATAGAGACTCTGTAATGAGTAGTTTGGAAATTTCTAAAAACCCATGAATAATTTCAGCACTGAATAGAATGAAACAAAGAATTATTGCAAATAAAAAGATAAAAAAGCAGAGCGTAGTTCCATGTTTGCTTCTCTATGCACCAGAAATTATTTTTGTGATCCTCGTGCCGTTGAGCGACATTTAATACCTTGATTTTTCACTACTCACACCAAAATATTTGAAAGGTAAAATGTGGGATGATTTAGTATTTGAAAGACGTGGTCGTTTGTGGCCCGAAATATCCTACAGGATGACCAGTAGTAACTCTTAAATTTCCCTAAAGAGCCGGCTCAAGGCCGTCAAGCAGACAAGCTGCGTTGAACATTAAGGCCGCGGCAGCGTGCCTGATTCGAGAGCAAGAACTAAAAGCGACCTAGCCCATTAGCTTGTTGATTTATACGTTATTCCTCACTGTGTAACTTGAAACGCACCTGCGTGCGTATTTACATCGATTTACTAGGAAATAGAACCAATGAATGCTTCAAATTTCCTCCTAGGTTCATTCTCAAGAAATACTTCATAAAGACGATCGCTGAACTGAATGGAGTCCTGAAGACTTTTTCTCGTCAGAAACTATAGTGAATCGATCAATGGTATGTTTAAAGTTATTGAGTCTTCTAAGCTTTTGTTTGCAGGAAAAAGTTGGAAATTATCGATTTCAATCGAAAGTCTCCGTCCTAAACAGTAGATTAACCTTATCCTCAATTAACTTCCCTAACATTCAGTCATAAATTTAGTAGGAGAGACTAAGAAGCACTTTAGGTATCATCTACTTGAATATACTACCTGAAAACATTAAAAAAATTCATAGCATCTGAGCTATAGTTCTGTATTCTCTGGATAACTTAGATATTCATTTTCAATCCTAACTGCAGTTTTTTGAAGCAGCAGCATTAATACTTCTAATTTATTTATCCTTTTCCCATTATTTGGTTTTGCAATGCTTTTATAGCTTCATCGAGAGAGATCATGCGTTTTTATGATTTTATAGCACCAAGGTCCTACTTGTATCCTTGTATTACAACAAATATAAAGACAGTGGAGAGAAGATTCGATTACAACCTTAGCAGCAGTGCATTATGCACGGACAGTCGATAATTTGCATTAACTTTTCTGTATACTGACCTTACGAAAATTCAGTGTAATTCTCCCAAGCCGTGAGCTTTATTCTCCTCAGTTTCCGAGAAGTTCTTGCAAAGTGTCGGGAAATCTATTTGTTTTTTTCAACTATAGCGACACGCACTATTTCAAACATCTCTTTGAATCTCAACTGGGTGACCTATTAGGCGGTTGACCTTTTTGCTATATGTACTCAATACATCGACTTATACAGAGACCACGTTCATGTTGGGAATCTCTACAGTATTAAATTTAGTACCTTTGTTCACAGTATGGAAAATATGATCAAAATCAGCAGAGAATAAATCGATGCAACGAATCAGAATAAATGCAATGTCTGAATCAAGTAGGCTTAGAAGACGACGAATAGGCGTCTGACTTAAACTTTGGGATATATCGTAACGCTGCTTACTGCGCCGAAAATGTTACAAGATATCATTTCTTTTCTTTGGTCTTTAAATTCTTCTATGAAATAAATAATTTGCTAAGTTGGGTGAAAAATGCTTTTAATTTTTCGTAGTTCTTCATAGGTAACAGAGTTCCAAAGTTAAAGTCTCAAATAATCAACAAATGACCAAAATGACGAGTTCAAAAGATTCGCAAATTTTTATTCCAGAGTGTATGCTCATTTAGGCTCATATCTATATTCATGAGGAATCAATAAGAAATTTTAGGTGCAAGAGATATATTCCTATTCTCTCAAAACGATCAGACCACAATTTATAGAATTTTTTCCATATTTTCTTTGATTGTGATTGATTCTCCAATCCGATGACTGATTTTCGCGCACCTGTATCAAAACAGGATCCTTTGAAAGAACAGTAAAATCTGACTTGAAAAGTATCAAATGAAAAGTCACCAGCAAAAGGGGTAGTCTCAAAATTATGCCAACTACTGAAGTCGCCCTTTGCATCAGATTATTCTTCTAATGGTGAAGATTTGGTGTCTCCGGCATTTTTATTGTCAGGAAAGCCTCAAGAGTTGTATGAAGAAAATGATGCAAGATATTGATTACTTTTCACCTCCACCTATTTGAATATGGCCTCAACAACACCCCTTTAAGGGTGTTCTAAGACATGTTCCCGTGAATTTGACTTGACTCCTTATTCCTTATCCTCGAATTCAATCTAGTAATAAAGCTCTGTTACAAATAGATGGAAACCAGGATTTCCCTCCAAGTTCTTTCCAGCGTAATATAACAGAATGTTCGCCGCAAAAGAGGAAATACTTCGAGACTTACAAGGATTCTTGGCATGGTGATCAGAATATTCATATTTGAGACAACCGAAGGTGTAAAGATGATCGGATCTAGCTCTGGTACTCAGATAGCCCGGAGGACCTTGCGATATCTCCTCCATTATTGATAGTGGCTTAGACAAGTATCCAGAATTTCCTGTGTAAATTATTCCAGTGGCACGGTTCTTCTCTTTTCACGCTGCAATACTCCTCTCACAGACGGACACACACTGATTTTTTCCTTAATTGAATTTGAAATTCTATTTCACTAAGAAGTTGCTGAACTTTTAATTTTTATGTCTTAAATTGGCCTCAAAAATCCCTTACGCTTTCGTAATCAAGTACTGCAGTACATAGTAATGCAGCAATATGAACACAACCTAGATGCTAAATCTGAGTTTCTGGACATCGCCTTACCACCATGGGCGCAAAAGTTGCGCGCTGCGTGACCTCAAGAGTCAACAGCTCCATAATCAGGTAAAATTAACTCTCGGCTCTCTAAATGGAACTGTCTAGCAGAAGGTCGACACGCGATCCTCTGAGATCGCCACAAAATAATGGTATCGGCACTAAGATCTCTGCAAACGTTTCACTTATTCATCGTGCAGATGTCTCTGAAATTCCCATGCTTTAAAAGTTAGATATAATACATAGCAGTAGTGTATTTTTATTGAAAATCAACTCGAAAATGTGGAGTCACTGAATAGGCAAAAATACTTAAAAATACTAGAGGGTGGTACTGCAAATCTAATTCAGGGACCTATTTTTCTCCCATCTTTTCGTTTGATTCCATTATTCCCATTATTTCGGGATTATCGCTACACAGTGAAGTATCTAGCTAGGTATGCTAACCCTTGGAACAATGGTAAACCTAGAATTACGAAGAAACGAAGCAAAAATTACTTCAAATACTGCGAAATACGTCGGCGGACCTCGCTGCACACAATGTAAAAATGGACAGGTCAACTAGGTTAATTAGGTTAAATAAAATATAAATTATTTATCCAATTGAGAATCTCAACTGCCGTACAAGAAACAGGATGCATCCTCTTTGCACGCTGAAATTATTTCTCCTCTATTTTTTCTCTACATTTCACCGTTTCTTTTGAGGAATGAAATTTCGTTGTCTCCATTCTGCTTCTTTTCCTTCACCAATACGTGATAAAAAACTTTTCCCTTCTTATTCAGCAGTTTGCTCCGATCATAAATAGCTTTATTCATAATCAAGATTCTTATGTAATACTCTACGTAGAATTTTAATATTTAAAGTTACTTACCACTATTGTCCACCGCAAAATGATTTCCCGTATATTTCCTGTATTTATCAGTCCTTTCATTCTACAATTGCTCGTGCTATTTAAGCCTGGTCGTGGTCGGCTAAACTATACCGGCGGAATTCCAGTAGCAAATGAACAGTTTACGCCTTTTTAAAATCACCAGTCACGGACTTAGCCTCTCCCAAACTACCGCTAAAACATAGTCGAAAAACCCGATCGACGACCTCACAATCGCCTACTGTGATTCGATCAACAGAGTCGATAAAATACATTTGCATTGTGCTGAATTATGACCCATGGAGCGAGACCCATGCATATTTTGAGCTATTTGTTAGGTGCGCAAGTATTTGGGCTTCGTACATTTTGCGGGAAGAAAAATAGACCGTTACAATCAAAACTATGCTGGCGTGACCTTAACAATTATAGATTACTAATCGGAATAGGAAAGACATACCTCTACTTTTATTTCCTGGATTGCGCGTGTTATTTAATGGTTTAATCTCACGTAGGGTTTTGCATGCGCGAGTTCATGTCCATCAATTTTTTCTATGATAGTGAATTCAAAGCTTTGCGACATTATGGTTACAATTTTAAATTGCACGTATAAAGTGAATTCTTTACGATTGTGTCTGTGATTGAGATATTTCTCTACCTGTATGATGCATCAGTACAGAAATGGAGACGTTGGTATATCACTTGACGTATAATGTGTGGTAGATGCACAGAGGAATTTTCGAACCTTTTTCTTGCTACTGAAGCAAAGTTTGCTTTGAGTCGCTGTAGTAGCTACCAGTATAGCATAAAAACTCGACTGAGTTTCGAGGAAGTAAAAACGGACAGATACAGTATATCAAGAAATATTTGAACTTTAATGTTATGAACCGGTTAGCTTTTCGGCCCGATTTGAGTCCTCGTCACCTCTGAACTATTTCCATGACATTGTTATGCTCTAATAGCGTCGTGGAGTTATAATCGTTCCGCAGACCAAAAACAAACATTAAGCCCCTGTCATTTAAAATTGTAAGCTCTTGCACCCCTATACACTTCAAGGTTGGTTAAAGCATATGTAGGGTGATGTATATAGTTGTTGATGAGAAAAATTTGTTTGCTCTCAGGAAAGTATGCACTCTGCGGTTTTCCATCTAGCTAGAGAATAACTTGGTTCATTAGCGCGAGTTTTTGAGTAGTTTCACATACGCTTATCATTTATTAAGTATTTACGGCATCTCTAGAGACACAGATCATGCGGGTGAAGGGGTACACAGTAATTTTCAGTCCTTCACTTTTCTTTGGGCTGGAAAGCAAGTGTGGTATTGGTATGCCTGATTATTCGAGGGTAATCATGTAACGAATTTCCGCAGCCATCACTATCTGGCTGTCGCTATTCCCTATAAATTTTGCTTTCTAGATTTCTTGTACCTATTGTTTCAAAACATTGTCATCTAATATCATAGGGAATCGGTATTCTCGTATACTGTCTCCTAGAATTTACTTTTCATGCGTTCTACTTTCCAGAGAAAACCATTGCTACATGTTTTATTTGCTTCTTTATTCTGTATGATAGCAGTAGTAACTTTCAGAAACCATTCGTAAATATCGGCTTTTTCATGACAAGGCAATAGGTAAAATTGATTCCTTCTGTTGTTCTTGCAAATTTATTTTGTTATAGATTAGAGCTAAAAGTACTATAATTATGCCTTTCAATTCTGTTGTTAAAAAACGCTCAGCAGTTTGAGCGATATTATTACCTTTTGAACTGACAGCAACATTCCATAAATACTTTTGAGTTTCTAATTATTTTTCTAAATTAACCGAACCGTGCAATATAAGTGTACCAGTATCACTATAAATCAGTTGGTAACAGGAAAATAAGCAAAAAGAATTTGAGAACATGAAAATACAGTAAATAAGGGAACCATGTTGTGATGTCACTTAAGTAGCCTACCTTCGCGTACTTCTTGGATCACAGGTGATTAGGTTGAACTAAATTTGAGTACGCGGTGTTTTTTGCTATACAAAATGTTTTCTGAATCAGTGGATGGGCAACTTGGGACCTTCTTCTGATACTTTCATCTAGTACAAAATGCATTTACAGGCTCAAAGAGATCTTTGCTCCCTCTAACGGGAAGATTTATATATCCTCATCTATATCATCATGCAGGAACTTCGTTAGTAGGCCAATCTGTTTAATTTAATACCCATTTTGAAAGAAAAAGTAAGTGGAGTCCTCACATATGTAAAATCCACAACTAGCTCATAAGATTCCTAAGCATTTTCCTGTAAAAAGCCGCGTACAAATTTTTTGGCTTTGTATCCAGCCACGGATCCATTAGCTCCTCTTATTTTCTACAAAATTATCCTGGTAGTCAGATGTATAACGCTGTCCAGTATTACACAAGGGGTCCATATCTCTTGCTCTTACAGTGATTTTATTTCGTAATTTCCCATTCGTTACATTCCATCCCTACCAGATATTGTGTTACCTGTGGTTCATCATCCGATTGAGTCACAATATGGGCGCTACTTGGAACGTAAAAGGGTACCTAGCTTCCGTTTTGCAACGGGTCAACTCTTTCCTTTGAATCCATACTTCCGTATTTAATATGTGAGCCCAGAACTTTGGTGGTTGCTTCCCACTTTTTTAGTGCTCTAAGATACCTCTAGGTTTACTTTTCCACATAGATAAGTACAAATACTACAAATTTCAGCGCACTACTATCACATGGCAGATGTATTCATAATCACTCTCTATCATTTTCCGTCAACACATTTGACTATTTCGACGTCAACTAGCGCCAGGGAGAGACTCTTGTGGAATTTTTCTAACAACTCTCCTCATCGAAATACCGGAGCTTACCGTTTCATTCCCATCAAATTCACAATAATTGCTGTATCTCTCCCTGTCGAGGGAGAGATACAGCATCAGCGTCATGAGAGAGGTGGAAACATATTCCAGGAGATAGTAGCTTCTGTGATATTATCCATAGCCATCCGATACTTAATACCAATCGTTTTATTCATGTTGTTAAAAATTTCATTATATGAAATAGAAACGCAGCGTTGGTTATTTTTATTATCACAAATTTAGATAAATTATCATAAATGAGAATAGCAGAGAAAGTTTCACTGGTCCATAATGCCTCATGAGCAGCGAAATCCAATGCAATACATTTAGCTTCGAGTGTACTTGGAGCAATTTCTGTTTATTGTTAGCTCCTCCAGCTAATGGGACCATCTGCTGGCATAAATAAGTATACACTGATAGATTTGCTGGAAGGTTTATCTTGAGCCCGGTACTCGACGAGTTCATCTCTGCTACTCTTTTTGTACGGAACGACAGCCATGGAACTACCCTTCAATTATCTGAGGAAATGCCTTGCATTTCCTCATAAAAAGATAGTTAGCGCTTCTGTATAAACCTAGATAAATTTACGGTGCTAAACGCAATGTTGGGACTTGTCCTATTAGATACATGTAACAAGCTTCTAAATAATTGTTGATATGGAGTTTTATCTATTTAATTAGTAATTACCCTCGACATTACTTGCAGAATTGGCTACGATAAGGATAACAGGATCAGTACCAACCGGCAACGGGATATAAGTGGTGGCATACTGATCTATATTAAACATTCGAAACATCTCGTAGGCTGGGGGCGTGGTGTAACCTGACATATTCTGGATGGTCTCCTATGTTCATTCCAAGGTGTTCCTCCGCATCATAATTGATTCAGACTTCCAAAATGATACTTGATAAAGTCGGTTGCACTAGTAATTATGCGATCATCATTTCCAGAAAATTTGGTGTAGTCGACGTAAATAATTGATATCAAAACAGAACCCCCTTTTTGCAATACATATAAGCTAGTACCTTCAGACGACTTTTTGACGCCCAGCTCCTCCAAAAAGGCGCATAATATCATCAGCTTGGCATAATACCAATCGGTCATGCTCAGGGTCTAGATGGCATCTCTGTAGGACAGTGATATGTCAGTGTCAAACATCAGCATACCGGCCTCGTACAAAATTTTTACATGATGGGTGCAAAAACTTTGGGGAAACGCCATCTGTAGTGCGTGGAGACCGATTGAGACTAGGGATTTAAGCTAGTACACCAGACTCCTGAATTTCTTCATGGTCTTGAGAAAGGAGTGTATCACTCCTAATAGTAGATTAGGGGTAATAAAGTGATGTATGTTCATGAATAATGCCATGTGTTGTCTTGCAGAAGTTCATATTAGCACAGGAGCTCCCTAGGGCCACCTTTTTCAACCACTTCGACTGTTTTCTTTCAATATATGCCTCACGTCGTTAGGAGCTTGGGTCATGTTAGGCATGGTAGCCGAGATATCAAGGCCCAGCAGCTCATAAAGATCACAATTCCTCGTTCTGAGACTCCTTTTATGTCAATTTTGGTCTTTTGCCGCTTTCCTTGGATTGAAATTACCCGCCCCTTTTATACGTTGGGTCAATCTGTAAAAGAAGTGAAAGGAGGGCTTTCCTCCTTGATCAGGCTAAGCAGGACTTTGTGTAACATTACGCACTCAACTACGGCTGTCTTTTCACAGCAAGAGAGGAATCTTATGTGTACTAAAATGTATATAGAGAATAAAATTTCAAGGACAGGTGACTAAATATGAATGCAGTCTCTGAGTTTGCACGATACATTTTGCAATTTGGTTGGGTTTGACAAATTCATGGTTTAATTTTATTAATTTATGACACGCTGACATTAATTGAAGTCAGTCAACGTCAGAATTTTAAGAGATAAAAAGTGAGATTTTGAAAACTCGCTGTATTGTCCTCGTCATTTACACTCTTTTCTGATTGCGTAAGGTGATAATTATGACAAGAAGATATTTACCTCGACAAAATATATTCTATCTACTCATTTTCGTCCATACAATTCCCCTGTATACATTTTATGGTATCTAGTATGTGTGTTTAAAATTTTGGACTACCCGAAAAATCTATGTAAGCGTAGTAAAAAGCTTCCTCTATGGTAGAGAGAGCAATTTTAGAGATAAATTTAAGCGCAGACCCAAATAGTTGAGAAGTTCAAAGTCAACTTTTGAACTAAAAAGCATTTCTCTCACGTTTGTCACCGATAATAGACGGTAGGCCCCGCTCGTTTTATACTCACTTGTAGCCCCTTGAACTCACGTCCGTATCCACCTATTCGTGTTCCCACAGCTATACCTCGGTAACAGTTATATCGCTTACAGCAACTCCGTGCTGCGATAATTGTTTCTGATAATCTCATCCTGTCCGATTGATATCTATCATGATCCTATTTTTTGCTGTAATGTTGGTATTATTGAAGATCACTCATGTCTGGAACTATTCCCTGTCTTTGTGGCTTTCTGTAAGCACAGCGCTTAAACAGAAAGTTATTATACCATTTGTTTTCTCGGTTTGCCTATATTCTATTGAGGAATTTTTCCGTCCACTAAGCTTTTGTAGGCATCAGTTTAGCCTTTGTTGGGTTATTATTGTTAAGCGTACATAAAAGTGTAGTTTTCTTACACAAATTAACAGCAGTTGTAACTCACATACTTTGGACTGGATACATATTTAAATTGATTCAAGGGGATGCAAATATTCAAATTCATGAACGGCATGTTATGCTAGTGGTCTCCATTAACTCGCCCTGTCTGTTATCTGATCTCCTCACATCTGTCTACACAGAATGAAGGCGTTTGGCATCCTATTCTTCAGACAGCGAATATATAAAATAATCCTGTTATCAGATATCCGAACTATAACAGTACAAAAAACCCTACTTTTCAATATACTTAAGTAATTTATGTTTAGCCATGTGTGTTTGAAAAATCCTCTTACTCTAACGAGGGAGAGTTTTTCTCTGTGCAATATAAACATGTTGAAAATATGGAAGAGTGTTATTGTTTTCAAAAAATCAACGGTTTTAACTGTAGTCTCCTTTCTATACAGTACTATAGGCAGTATTCGCACCGTTCGCAATAAAAAACCATTTGCCCCTTTTGTGGATGGATAGCTTTTCTCTAGATTATTAAACACACAACTGCTTCATGTAGGACCGGAAAAAGCTGACACAGTCTTTCATTAAAACCTCCCCGCACTGAAGGCTGTGGATGGATAGCTTTTCTCTAGATTAAAACACACAACTGCTTCATATAGGACCGGAAAAAGTTGACACAGTCTTTCATTAAAACCTCCCCGCACTGAAGGCTACTATCATTTCGGAACGTCGACTGAAAAGAGTACCTTGCAAATCATAAATCTGTTTCGTCGCGCTACTGGCAACAGGTATGACGATCCTATCGAATACGGAGAACTCTACCCGATGCCAGGCGAAGAGCGTCGAGATTGGGACTTATTTCCCGCAGAAGATCAGAAGAAACACTTGGAATTTAGGCTTCTCCGCTTGGGCCGCGTTGAAGCTCCTGAAATTGTTGAATATCTTCACTCTGGAATATCAGTGTGCGAGAGCGTTGACGAGGGTCACGGAAAGTAGTCCGTGTCACCATCAACTCCAATCTCCCTGACGTTCGGTCTTGTCCTATGTTGGTGGTAGTGTAATTGGGGCTCAAAGAGCGTACGTTGAGCGGCATTTGCAATTTAATTTCCTAAAAGGATCACGTTTCTATTATGGCGGGGACTGCGCCCACAGCAGTTACCACAAGGCGACAAGTTTTTCCCGTGGAAATCTAGTGTTTCAAGACAAACCACCTTTGAAGACGGAGTTTCTGAGGCACAAAAAGCGGTCAGGCAGAAGTACTGGAACCAAGCTGAGAAATCCTTTCTCTTGACATGTGTCCTGAAGCCAGATCACAACGTACAGTAGACACATCCTTTGATGTGAGAAGAAACATATTCGCGCGAAAGGCACGAGCGCCGGCATTTCAGGGCGGAAATACCTCTTGCATAGCGCTGTGAACTACTTCTGTGAGCTTTTTTTGCAATGGACATTGGTACGGTTGAAAATGTTAAATAATACCCAATTTATGTGTCCAGCAAGACAAAGAATTTTTGGATTATAGTCATAATTAAAGAATAAGTTCGCCTGTGTTCCAAAGTGCATCAAAAAATTGGTAATTGGGTTTTTGAAATAAAGAAGGGAGGTTAAACGGTTTAAGATAGTTAGTAAGACAACAAAATTTTATTTTGGGCTGCAGTTGTGGCAGCAGGGAGAGATTTTTAACATTGGATCTGGAACTGTAAAGGTTATGGATTTTCCCATAGCCAGAGGCTTTAAATATTCACGAAACGAAACAAATTTTCACAACGGTGAGGCAATTAAATTTAAACCGTGCTCTGAAGAGAGCGAAGTTGGATATAATTGTTATAATTTTGTCTGTAAAAAATAATGGCCCTGGATTTGTTTCAGATGAGACTAAATTTGGGTCTAATGCTCACCCAAATTTTGTTTTGAAGTAAAAAAATCCTCAAAAAACGATGATTACAAAAAATCGCAACACATGCCCACTTTACTTAGCGCAAATGAGAATGTACTAAACACTGATAACTCTACGATGGAACTACCTCCAATTGTGAGCTTCAATTGGCCGTAGTCGACTCCACAACTACCGAGCCCGTACGCCCAGTAAGCTTATCGTTTTGGGTATATTCGGAATGGATGGAGTCATCCGTCGAACTGGAATACATTCACGACGTCAGGATATGAGCAGTCTCACTGATAAAAAACTCGGATCCTATCTAGAATAAGAAGCTAATGAAAAAAAGTATATGGTCACAGTCGCGCACATTGCCGACGTTATTGATCGAGAACTATCCATTAACATGAACGACAACTCTTCTCGGTCCCGCATGAAGCATCTATTTACAAATTAGGTGACCATTAACGTCGTAACGGTCTATCATGCGTCATGAAATACCACTCAAAGCTCACTGTACAGTATTTAGTGTCAGCTGTTAAACTATTTTTCTTAAGAAAGCGTTTTGAAACGGACGTAGAACTTGCGTACGCTCAGTTGCAGAATGACGTAAATGGTTTCATGAGGCACGCTATTGTTTTGGCAGAAGCCTCTCAGATCATAGAAAACGGACAGTCACCCAAGTTTCGCTGCTCTAAACTACGTTTTATCACAGCACGAGGCGCGCAAAAACTCGGCATTGATTAGAAGACAAAGAAAAAGCCACCACTTCCGAGTCCTACCCGCAATCCCCGCCAAGGATCTTCCCGAAGAACACCGCCGTTCTGTCCACACCCGCCATTTCAAAGCAGTAAGAGCTTCATTGGATTGAAGAATGCCCACACGTGAGAGCAGAAGAGAAGGAAGCTCTGAAGAAGAGCCTCTGAGCGAAAGTGGCAGCTCGAAAAGCCGCTGATAGTCCAGCTCGAAACACCAGATCACAGAATTCTAAATAAAACCAACACACGGAAAACAGAGTTTTTCGTCTACAGCCGTCGCCAACGAAGCCTTCATCCAATTTTTCCATTACTCTATCCGACGGAGCAACATTAAGCGATTCGAATGGAAGATGTGACGACGGATGCGATGAGCGCATCGTGTTTTCAAAACTTGCTGAAGCTGCTGCACTAAATGGTATCGGAAAACTATCGGCCATCAGCAAAGTCACCCTATCTGTGGCTTTGCGAAGGGGATCACCTGAAGAAGCCGAACGTGTCTCTTTTTCGCGCATTTGGACAGCACCACGGACGGGTTTGCAACTTTCTTCAGGGAAACTCGCACTAATGAGTATATGTTTCTTGGTAACAGACGATGAACTGGCATCCGAGGATCTATTCATCGGGATACCGGGTACTCGAACACCTCCGCGCAGACACTCACACCCTGCTTAATAGCAATCGATTTGCCCTTAACGAAGCCGACTGTTCCGCAGTCGAGAATCCCACAGACGAATCCAACGGCGGATGCGTTAGTCTACTTCTGATTGCTCGACTAAATGGAGAGACATCCACACAGACATCACTTCCAACATGCGAAAGTCCGTGCGTCAATTACCACACCGCACGACATGATGAAAATCCATTACCAGACTCCGCCCTCTTGGATCCAGTTGACATCGACCAACATGAAGACATTCGCAATGCAGTAGATGTGATTATCAGCACTGCAATTGGGAACTGCGTGCCCGAAACCAATTCCAATGCGCCACAGGAAGCCTTCAGCGAGCACATCAACATCTTTCGCACCCCTCATCTTTTCAGGACCCCCGCCTCAAGTTAGCTCTCTCTTGAGCGGGCTAGCCCCAGACGCATGCCCCGTACGAGCTCGACTTCGGAGGTACTCGCAGGATCAACAAGCTTGTCTGAAGCAATTTGTTTTGGACCTTGTACCTACAGAATGGCGTACCCTAATACTACCTCGACCTGGACCTATCCTCCCCTGATCATCCCAAAAACAGGCCCCGCCCGATTCCGGTTCACAGTAGGCTTCCTTCCAGTCAGCAAGTACTCTGGTAAGCATCAGTTACCTATGTTGATCATCGAGTAAGAGCTTTTGAAGCTATGCAAGTCTCGTTTCTTCGCAACTTTCTATCTATCCCACGGCTATTGGCAGTTCTCCCTACAATTCGTAAGATTCAATCGTTCATCGCTCCAGACGGAGTATACACACCGACCACAGTACTCCAAGGCACCACCAATGCGACAAAACATCTTCAATCAGCTCTCGCCACAGTTTTTTCGCCCCAGCTGTTGAAGCAACTTCTTTACTGGTTGGACGATTTACTTCTGCACAGTCCTACTTTTGATGGTCTACTAAATGGAATCCGGACTTTTTTCCGCACTTGTGCGCAATTGCGCAATTCTACATCATATTTCACCACAGGAATTGCATTCAGTTTACAGCCTCCATCCGTTGGTGCTGGAGGATCGTCTCGGCCGACGGCGTTCCCTACGATCCAAGACACATCCGCGGTTTGGTGAACATGGAACCACCAACTATAGGCTCAAATGTACAGAAATTTGTGTGCGCCATGCAATGGGTGAAGACTGGTATACCAGGCTTCACCAAACTCATGTCTAACCTACATGAGTTCATGGAACGAGCCTACAAGACGACTAGGAAGCGCACAAAACGGGCCGCTGCATCCATACATTTTGAAACGTTAGACTGGTATGAAAAGGAACAAGCGGCGTTCTACATGTACAAATAAGCACTAGAAATCCTTGTGAGGCTTTCTTATCGAAACGGGAGGCAGCGAATTTGCATATTCACAGATGCCTCAGAAACGCACCGGTCTGGAATCTTCACGCAAGTTTCCGTCGAGGTTAACCTTCTGCCTCACGAGAAACAACGCCACAGCCCAGTCTTATTTTGCTGCGGTCGTTTCACCGCAACCCAGTTAGGGTGGTCCACACTCTAGAAAGAAGGATAACCCATTATGGCAACCCTTGAACGCTTTCACTGTCTCTCTTCCATCTCGGCTAAATTTGACATCTTCACCGCTCACAAAACCCTGATATTCATCTTTGATCCGCTCTCGCTTATCCTGGATCTCAGCCAGTCCTCTACACCTAAGGTCCTTCGTTGGTCGGTACGCCTGAGCTCCTATCCGTACCATTGATTCCACATTTGCGGTGTCGACAATGTATGGACCGACATGATGACCCGATGGTCCCCACTTAGACTTGTTCGCCGTCTCCTCAAGGTGCCCTTTCTTCCATCAACGGAGAGGGATAGTTTCTGCTGGCCGCCTGGTAGCGAATTAGCTGACCAGCAGCATGCCAACGATGAGCACCACCCACGCTAGATGACACTGGTATAAGACATTTGGAGGACACCAGAGGGATCAATTTGTATTCCAGAGAGCGCCGAAGATCTCTGCCTCCGGCTCTGTATCATTGCCCATGCTGGACCTGCATGCCATTAAGGAGCTCGGACCACCGTGAAAACTCTCAAGAAGCACTACCATGGGAAGACAATGGCAGAGGATTACAACCTTCGCGAGAGCTTGCATTCACCGCATCTCTACTCTGGGAGCGGAGAAAATATCGCGGCCATTCTGTCCCGCTTTGCATGGAACGAAGCCCAACGACGTTCTACACTTTGAATACATCGAAATAGGTCAGAGTCGAGCTGCACCAAAATACATTCTGATGCTGCGAGACGACCATCCAGCCTGCAAGTGGTTCTTCGCAGCATCTAACACCTCCGCAGACAATGCTGCTTTAGCCATAATCGACTGGTGTGCTGCCTTAGACGTTCCTATTAGCTCAATTTCTGACGGCCCAACTCACTTTCGAAACTAACCATCCGTTTACTCACTAAGTATCTACGAGTACCGCATAATTTAACACTCCAGTACTCTCCATGGGGCAACGCTATCGAAGAAGTTAAAAAGGAAGTCTTTAGAACCTTTCGGACCCTTTTTTTCGAACTGCAAATGGACTTAAACGAGTGATCTGACCTCTAACCGGTCATACATAGCACACTCAACAATAAACCCTCGCCACAGCGCAACAACATCGCTCCTGTCATGGCATTTTTGGGGATGAAAGCCACTCCTCCCAATTTAACTTCCCGTCGAACCTCGCAGGCCAAATCTCTAACAGTTTCAGACTTACAACTCCAGCGCTGCGTCAACATAGGTGAGCTTCAAATGAAAATGGAAGCACTGCACCCGTTGATCGATGCCATTGTGCAACGCAATCTCAAAAAGTCGCGTACTCTAGCTTCCAGAGGGAGTCTACCGAAATATGTGAAGGGAGACTTTGTTCATGTCTCACGTCATGAGTTCTTTGCAGGAGAAAATCTCGCATTCGGCTGATATGGGCCGCGTTGAAAAACACAAGTCCTTGCTCACTACGTTTTTTCAGGTGGAAGACCTGCAAAATGGAGCTTTTGAAGAATTTCATGGCACAAAGCTGAAGTTCTATCATGACGCGTGGTTGGATACGTAATAAACCTCGTAGAAAATAGAGATAGCATGTTTGTTCATGATCGTTGGAAAGGGCTTGAGAAAGACCATGACCCACTTGAACCGCTCTCACTGATTCACCTGGATATCCATGGTCTACTGCGAAACTTGCTATGCCGCAAAAAAAAACCAAACGATCTAGTGGAGAAATCAGCAACGCAACTTGGTCTTTGAAGGAGTGGATTGTAGTGGATGAAAGATATCCACAGAGCGATGAGCCAGCAACACACAGAACATTTGCAGCCACTCTTGAGTGCATAGCAGACTATAGAGCTGAAGTGGCGGAGATTCATCAACTAGTGATGTTAGAAAAAAACACAAAGAATCTCTGCAGCCAACACAACTTACAAATCAGCTGATAGTAGGTAGGTTAGAATGTGCTCCGACGCCATTTCCTCACGCTTCATCGCACCTCCTCGAATATTTAAGAGGCGCGTCCCTTTAGTAAACCTTCAGGGGTATCGAAAATCGGACACTTCCGTCTGAATTCGTGTTCCTAGTCGGGTCAAGCACGCTTAGTAGGGTCTGTATCTACAATAAAGGTCCCCAACTTGTATGGAACTGGTGCTGAGGTCATTTCAAATTTTGATAGGGACGCCGATTGAGGCCCAACACTCATTGATATGATTTTCTACTCATACCTACATTTAATACTCGTCCCTGTACAATTTTGTTACGTTTTACAATCGTGTAACTACCTTTTTAGGGATTTCGGTTTCGTTGATGTTGAAGGTATGTTCAGATATGAGCTGTTTAGTAGTGCATTTTTCGAATAACAGTTACTTCAAGGGGGGATTCAGAGTTGGCACCAAATAATCTGGACAATAGAGGATGGTACCCCTTTGATTTTACTCAATTTTCAACCATGCCATTTAGGGTACCCCTTTAATTTTAATATGTTTTAATGTCCAGTCGCTCACCGAGGTTAACATCGGTAATAAAACCGAAGCATTGACGGCGCTTCCCATCAGGCTCGGAGGTATCGCTCCTTGACCAAAAAAACTGTTTTACTGATTTATGTCCTGCAATATTTAAGTCTAGAATGGTCGCGTTCGAAAAGCTGCAAGACAACCCGGTAGACTATGCCGATCCGTATTCCCCATTGGTTTGAATCGAGCTCTTCCTGTGGTTTCGCCCCGTAGATGAGCGGGGGCGAGAGTCGAATCTCGGCCAATTGGTTTGTGCTATACCGAGCACAAAATTGGGGGACGCACACAATATTTGCTGTCGTTTTTGTCTTTTTTTTGTCGATGGTGGTGATGCTGTGCGGGATGCAACACCAAAACTCCTTTATTCTGAAAATTACCCTGCCAGAGGTGCGCAGGTCTGGAGTAAACTATATGAAAAATTACAGTACAGTTGTGCAGCCTAATTTTACAGTATAAAGAACAATAAAATAGTCTAAAATCTATAAATTCAAATCATCTACCGCAGAGTCCGTAGTCAGCACTATGCGTAAGCAATAAATTTGAACTACTGTAGGTTCAAAATTTCTGTGGATGAAACATACTTCGAATTCTAAGACTTCTGTATGGTTCTTGCTGTTGCAGGGTTTTTGCCAGTTTCAACGTAAGGCTTGCTTTTCTGCATGCCTTTCTGGCCTACTCTGAACACATTACTGTTCTTTTTCTCTCCAGGAAGGGTACATTATCCGCTTTTCGGCCAATTTTTCCATTTTTTCAACTTATTTTCAGGCCTGAAGCAAGCCTCGAAGCTGCCGGAGGAGCATTTGATTTTTTCATTGTCCTTATTGGCCTAAAGAGATGTAAAGCAACAGTCTCTCTCTTTTTCCATTAAGATTCCGAGCACGTCTTCCTCATTGTCTACAGGGACAATTTGTATTTTTCCGGGCCCCGCTTGGTTCTGGACAAATTCGATGTGTAGCTTTCCAAGCTTTTCACGGTGATTGATCTCAGACAGAGCTCTTACTTCTTGGGTACTACCATAGGCCACTTAAACTCTAAGCTACTGCTTCAATCGTTTTATGGTAGCATAGATCACTAAAACAGAGGTCTAAACCCCTCACAGATTATTATCTCCCCATCAGCCCAGTACTTTCAGCCGCAAACCGAACAGAGTCCCCCTTTTCAGCTCTCATTAATCGATGGAACAAACGGACCGCGCTTGCTTATTGGGCCGCGGTTGAGCGAAAATCTGAAATCGACAACTACGCGATCGGTCCTCTTGAGGACTCCGGTGAGGAGAACAGATTTTATTTTTCCAAATCTCACTTCTTTTATGAAGGTGGCGGAAGTGAAGCTACACTGCGTATGTGTAACTTTAAATCGGAGGAGTTTGAGTACGTATGGGTTTTGTACTGCAGCTACGTGATAGCTCATTACAAAGTGAGGCGAGGCCGAAAAAAGCGATATATCATGTAGAGACGCGTTCTTTATTATGCTCACAGTTCTGGGAAATGGGGACCAGTGGTATTTTCTACTCCGTGTATTCGGGAAAAGTTTCCATCGTTTGAAACTTTATTCAACCGATTTGTGGGCATTGTTTAGTGATTTTATGTAAGAACCTTCGGCAGAAACCGTAGCAGAGCAGTGTAGCATGGACTCAATGCTTAGCAGACAGGCTTCTCTTCTCCATTTCAAGTGCGCACGGTACGCGAAAGATGTAAAGTTTCAGTTGGGATCTAGACTGAGCGGTAATATTCGAGGGGGAAAGCTAAACTATAGCGGGAAGCACAGAATTTATGATTCAAATTTTATTTACCTGTATTACCAAATGGCTTGGCTTTAGATTGTACGCAGTAATACCCTATTTCGTTCTCAGAACTAACTATTTTTCAAGAAAATAGCAATTTCCACATCAATAAATTGAAGAAGTTGAGGAAAGGGCGCAGAGAAAAGAATCTTGGGGGCTAGTTGACAGTATCTCCTGCTCGCGGGTGGTTCCCGCAGATAATGATATCAGGGCATCGCGGTTTTGTACGCAGTACTACACCGAAAAAAAGCAGAATGTCTGTTTGACTAAAGAGGAGCAGCACAGCAACAACCGGCTTTATTCGATCGAATCATGGTGGAGAATTATGTCAGCAGGTTGTCGCAACTTCGGGCAGTGATTTCAGTCAAGTGGAGGTGGGCAGAAGTGGGTTGCGACAGTTACCTCGAAGTTTGCCTTACGCTGACGAACATTCACATTCGTATGCACCCTCTGCGTAGTGAAGACTTGGACGCCTACTGCCGTTTCGGTAATTGCTTATTTGAAATCGGCGCCAGGGATGCCCCCAATCGCAAAAGGACTCAAAAGAAATACAGGCGTAAACAGGGCAATGATGGATGTACAGTTTCGCTTTGCTGCCAATTCTATCATGGGCCAGAAATTGAGTTTCAACATTTCAAGTTTCTGCGTCTGTGATATATTTTAATTACATTGGGTAGGGCGTGATTGCTTTGATGAGTAAAAAGGGATTATGAATACCTCTGGGTACCTCGCTCCCATGCCCATAGCTGTTATTTAGAGGATGGGATGACCTTGGTGTCGTAGGTTACCGTGAGAGGAGGCAGCTTGGTGCGCACATCGTCGGGCCTCTTAATGATTGCATCCGCTGGAAGCACGTTCAGTCTGGGTAGAATTTGTGGAACCTCGCACAGGACGCTGAGTCCCGCGGCCGAAAATAGTTCTTTGCCGCGCAGGCCTTACACGGCTTTGTGGCGGTTTTCCCGAACCAGGACTTTGTTGCAATGGTCAAAAGCGTGGCCTAGAGGTCTTCTATAAGCCTGTTGCGCTTTGCGCATCGCAGGGTCGTGTTTTGTCGAAGACGAGTACTCCCAGGTGGAGGCGCGGCATGACGGGCCACATTGCACCGGACGTGCGGCGGACCGCGGACGGGTGGGCTATAAGGAAGGATGCAGCGGATGTTTCCAGATAGGCGTGCCGTCGAATGCGTCGCATGATCTCCCAAGTGGAGTTCTAGGCGTGCCGGGGATAGCTTTCAGTCATCTTCTTTCGAGAACCATTTTGATACTGAGTCACACCACGCAAGATATAATATATTGTACGTGCTATCGGCGTTGGCGGCGATAGTGGCGGCTGACATGGATTCTAAAAGGGCACTGTACTCAGTCTTGAAAGACGGGTGGAGGAGAGCGTCGAGTTCTCTGTATCGGTAAGGATGCGCACAAGGGTCACCGGTGTCTTGGCGCGTAACGTGGTCAGAATGGATGCGAATGGCGACGTATACGGCGAGGTTCGGCGTTTTCAGCAGTGCGAACTTGTGGCCAATGTGCCGTAGGGAGATGGTCGCCTGTTGGCGAATTGCCTCGTTCATGGCGGCTTTGTTAGATTTGGAGTAATGTTCCATGTGATGATCATAGAATTGCCATGTAAGGTCGTTTACCATGCTCGGAGGAGTGACCTTTGCCAGGCGTTGGATTCTGCATCCCGAGGCGCATAATTCTTGTAGATAAAACCGAATTCGTGCGTCTCCAATGTCGTCTACGAGCGACAAGGTGTTGTTGCATGCTTGCAATTTTCCTTCCAGGAAGCGCTGCCTGAAGTGAGGAGCTCCAGAGCCGAGGAGGCCGAGGCCCTCTTCGGAACAATTCCCGGTGGGGAGGCGGTAAAATAGAGACATTGTTCCAGATAATGGCTTGTGGGGCCAGAATAGGAGTTATTGGCCGGCTTTAAATAAATGTCAAAGTAGAGTCCTCTGTAACAGAGAAAGTCGACCGCCTTGTCCAGTTCGGCGTGCATACCTATTAGGGTGCCTTCATCGGCGTACCATCGCAAAAAATCCAGTTATGTGGCGTGCGATATTTCCTCTGCGACAGGGTTTGCGACCAAGAAGTACATGAGTTTTCTGGACGGATCTACTTTCCGCATTCCTTCCTGGCTGGGTATGTCCTCGGAGCCCGCTATAGGCTGGATACGTGATGGTTTGTTGCGGGCGTACACCATGTTGAGAAAGCGGCAGACTGACAGGACTCGGGTCGGCAGCATTTTAATCATGTGCGGTCTCGAGAATGTACTAAACGCTTTTTCCGCATCCGCGGATACAAGTGCGTTTGAGTCGTCGTGTGCGTTGCAGACGACGATGTGATAAACCTTTATCCCTGGTGCACAATAGAGTCGAAGCCACAGTGCACTCTGTTCGCGACCTGGAGGGGTGCTAGGTGATCCTTGGTGTCTTCAGTGGCCGAAGGTAGCAGAAAATTTGTCAAGAGTCGTCTTAGCGCTATACCGATCGCGATTGGACAGATTTTTGCTACGTGTTGAGCGCAGACGAGCAGATATAGGTTGAACTGTGGTTGAAACTTTGGCTGAGGCTGCCTGGTGAAGCCAGCCGCTCGAAACCCCGGTTTAAATAGAACTAGACGTTGCTGCATACTAGAGGAGAATGTAGTCTAATAGTGGCGGAGGCAAAGATTTTCCCGTAAGAAAGCTCTGACGGTATCGTAAGTAGCGTTTTCAGAATTGTAGTCGGCAGGAGTGACATACTCGACAAGATGTAAGAATTGCATTGGTCTAGGTGGCATGGGATAGCAAGGCAACTTCTGATGGGTAAAGAAATGATATAATATCCCAGTATGCAACTCGCCCGTAACTATTGCAAGAGTAAAAATGGGTCCAAACACTGTGTTCAGAACTGTAAGGAAAATTTTAATGAAAAAAAAGTGCTAGTAGCCCTGGTTGTAAGAGTACCAATGGTTTTAATCTGCAGTACAGTAAATGCAGTAAATTAGTGTAAAGCTGTAAGGCCTTTGATATGAAATACAATAATTTTTTTCGACTTCCTTTCGATGGGAAGGATTGTTGCGGAGGAAATAAGGTTGATGGTGTGGAGTGGAAGCTCGCCTTGGGAAGCATTCGCCAAAACCGCCCTCAGCACTGAGATGCCTTTGACTCGAGCTTCGGGGCTCACCCTTGTTTGGACCAGGAGGTGCAAGCGCCGCAGGAACATCCGGTCCAGAACCGAGGTGTATTTCGGGTTCAGGCGTCGGACGGCGTGCAGAGCCGCTTCCTCAGTGATGTCTGTCGGGAGCGGGAGGTCAGTCGGGTACATTAGTACTATATATTTGAAATTTATTGTATGCATTGAATTTTAATTACTTTTCAAGGTAATACATTCTTGGTTTGTAAGTATGGAGTTTTCGGTTTTATTTTAGTCATGCATTTTTCTGCTCCGCAGTTTCCCTAGAACACAGTAAAAAAATATTTATGATGGATATTCTGTTTGTTCTCCTGGTCAAACCAGTGCTACCCAGTTTTTAAAGATTTAGTCTGTAACTGGCTTTGAGACCAAGTGTGCAGTCGATAATATATATATCTAATATATCTAATTCCCAGACTGTAAGCCATGAGTTTCTCATTGTCCAACTCACGAAACTACTGCAACTTTTACCTTTTCGTAATGACAGCCAAGTTATTGATTACCCGAGACGTCCTTCACTGTACAAAACTAAATCCTGAACGAACCGTTCTAGCCAGAACTCCTTCAAGAGGAATCTCATGTGCTTTAAAGTAGATCCATTTCTGCAATTTTGGATAATTTTCTTGTACCAAAGCACTACAAAAATCCTCTTAATCAAATAAGATTCTATATATAGAAGCCTTCTCGGCTTGAAATCTAAATCGATTTCGATTGTCTATAAATCTGTTTGATTTTCACTTCTACGAGTCACAGATTCCGACCTTTTGAACATTGAATTCTTGATTTTTCTTATTTTTAACGCGAAATTACGTACCCAGTCCTTCTGGCAAAGACCCAGTGCAAAAAAGAAGCGTTAGTTCCTCGTCTCGTTCCTATATAATTTCTCAAACCTCCACTATCTACCGTAGCGGTTTTTGTCTAAGCTATGAGTAGTCGCTTGATTACATGACAACTAAGTTTGCAAGGCAACTTGTTTTACATGGCAATCATTTGCTCTCCGCATTTGATAATATATCCTTTTTTAATTGCGTATCAGCCACCTCTATAATATATAACCACTGTCTGTCGCATGTCATGCAGAGAGAAGCATTCTGATGCTGATAGATTTGCTAATATTCACTCTCCTACCCCTCTTTGATTTTTATCTCGTACTGTGCTACATTATTTTATAACTTTGCAGTATTGCTTAAGCTCTCGCAGTTACCTCTAAATGTAAACGAACCAGCACTCCTGCAACGAACCAACAAGCCCACTTGTTCACAACAGCTGTCGCCGCACAGCAGCCAAACGGAGCCACCTAGTCTCGTCTCACGCCCGCTCTAGCCCTTCCACTCAGCCTCCGCCCGCAACTTTTTAAATATTTTCTGGTGTAAAGCAAGCGAAGCTAATGTCCCTGAAAGTGATTAAACATGCCATGAGAGAATAAACGTTCAGCGGTAATATTTTGCTGTGTTCTATTACCGAACGGCAAATTCACTTTTAAAGAATAAACCCTAAGATTTTTCAGAGATTCAGGCACCACACCGACACAGATAATTTATATTTTTCATTGTTTTGAAGAAGTCGACAAATATTTTTTGTCCTCAATAGGATTTTGGTTGGCATAAAATATAAATCTTTTCTTGTCCTTATTTCGCAAAACTCAGAGGAATACAATAAATGGTGAAAAAAATCAATCCCTAAAAGCCATAGCCACGTGATTTTAAAATTTTTTGTTTATCTTAAAGCTGCTAACGTGTACAACAAATGAATCAAGGAAATTTTATTTGTGTATCATAATGAAAATATTTGAAACATTTCGAGAAAAATAATGATAAAAATATAATAAAATAATAACATTTAATTTAATTAAAAAAAGGAAATGAGAGGATCAATAAAAACTACAGATAACAATACAAAATACTGAAGTTCCAATATTTATGTTAAACAGGGAAAGGTGTTCTTATGAAAATACATTTGGCTGGTTTTAAGTGGGAAATAATATGAAATTTATGGAGTGTTTTGAGAATATTTTTTGCCGAAAGAAGGGATTTGAAGAATTTTACATCTTCTGTGGGCAACATAAATGGACTTAAATTGTATAATAGTCTACTTAAATTAATTCCATGACATGTCATATTTGTGAAAGTTTAAATCACCTATTCCTCTATTCTTAGAAGAAATTTGTAAATGAAATTTTGTTTAATTGGTCACTGAAACAATTCAATTTGACGGGGATCATATAATTGATCAAAATGTCCAGGGAAGGGAAGAATTTTTCTTCATGAAGCATCTTCAACATGTCCTGATGTCATTTTTTTCAGCTTGACGACTAATGAGGCCAGAAAAAGACAGTTTTTACCACTACCTCTAATTGATTCCATTAAGATTATCTTTTGTAGTTCCCATCTTAAAAGATGAAAGTAGCTACAGCGATACTGAATTTATATTTATTTTGAATCGGAACAATTAAATAAATATCTAAAAGGGATACTATAAAATGGCATTAGCTACCATTGAATAAAGTTTTTGATGATTCTAATTCTCAAAAAATCGATGAAATACCTTTTCTACCTGCTCAGTAGCTATACCACATCCATTTCAACTACACCTGCACTCTTGCCTACATTTCAGTGTATGTTGTTATATAATATCTTTTTTAGCTTAATTTTATCTCTTAATAGTTGAAAATTTTAAAAGGAAACCAAAAATATTCCTATGATGCACTTTCTTTTCAGCCAAATTGATATTTAATTTTTATATTTACATATAAATGACTCCCCTCTTGTTTAAAGTGGAAAGGCCTTTTTATATTGTTACAATTCTATCACTTAATAACATAAAAGTCCCAGTAAATAATTCCCGCGAAGAGCAATCAATAATAAAATCTTAAATGCGTAGTTATGATCGAAGTAGGGAACTACTTACCCTAATATGTCACTACGTGTTAAAATAAAAGAATTTTAACACCATTTTCGTTTAATTTTTGAAATCTATCTATATTCTAACATACTTTGGTCAGCTGTAATGAGCTGAAATAGGTCGAATTAAAAGATTATACCCCAATGAATACATTCTCTGCTTTAAAGAGCGGAGATTTTTCATGAATCAGTTGGGAGCGTATATTTATCCCCGTTGTTAAATTGCACAGTATATTTGAAATATCTGTAAAATATTCTTGCGCAATGGGATTTATTTTAGTGAGTAAAAGAGCGTTAATTGAATAAATTCAGATGATAATGTACCATAAAACTATGAAATTGTCCAATTTTTAATTACATGGACTTTTTTATCTGGCCTACAGTTTGTAGCCTACGATAAACACTGGATAGGAATATTTACTCACTACAAAGTTTAGTCCGAAAGGCGGTGAATATTGCTCATAGTTAAAATTTTACTTTAGTTAAAAAACGCTTAATCCAGTAAAAGATGAAAAGAAAACCTTACGCTTGAATCTTTTATATTTTCATTTACAAATATATTGTTCTCTTTTATCTTTGGGAAGATTTCTTCATGCTTTTCCGACTTATCGGCAAATATTTTACAGCTACCGAAAGTTCTCCTCACTCTTACAACCCTGTATCCCATGCCTTCTACTTTTTCTGTACCGATTGATCTTAAGATATCAATGATGATGGAAGCAGTATATTATAATGCTAATTATCAAACAACTTCTTTTGTTCAGAGGGCCCCAAATATGAGCTGACGCTCTCTTTTAACGACCTGATATCTCTCTGAATCTATTCTTGGCAAAGAAACAGAAACTACGCACATGCCAATCCCCCCTCCCGAATATGAAAAATCACCCTCACCTAGACAATTAAAAGTAAAAATTCTAAATCCTTTCATCTTCAATTCCCTCGCAGTTTTTCCGAGATTTTTCACTTGTTCAAAAAAACATATTCTCAATATCGTGCAGAAATCAATATATTTGCGGAAATGTTTTCACACAGCGTGCAGTAGAGGTTCGTAAAGAGGATTTTGAGGAATAATAACCGTGGCTATAACAGATTTTGGTTTTATCAGATCTGGTATACAACAAAGAGGAGAGAAAGAGACAGGTGGAAAAGTCCGGAATGTAAATTATTTGAGAAGTTTGATCAAAAAGTGGCAGTTATGTTAGTATGGATAGAGTTCCATGACTTTTTCGCTATGATAAGAGCATGGTGAACTAGTAAAAGTACAAGTTGGAGGTTCGAACTTCTTTGAATGGAAATGCGAAGAATCACTTCCTGTTTGGCGAAAATACTGTTCGATTTATGAAATTTTTGGATATTCTAGAGAAGTTGTCTCGTTATCATCTTATAATCCTGGGGAAAACATATTACGATATATTTATAATTTCAGTATTGCCAGTATTCCTTATTTTCTTTCTATAGCGATTATGCTTTATATTTTTGAAGTTTTTATCGATCAGTCCCCACTTTGAGCTCCATATTTAGGCTTTTAAGGGCTCAAAATGCGGGATAGGGCGGCTGCAAGGTGATTTCTCCTTTTTTTCATTCTTTTGGTGTGAAAATGGCGTCTATTGTTTCAAAAGACTTGGCGCATCGACAAGGAGTGGGCAACTGAGAAAATTTCATCGACGTACACGGACCTTACCTACAACTCCTCCTCTCTTTCAAGCCATTCATCCAAGCAAGTTCGGACAATCCGCACGCACTCGAGGCGAGATTTGGCCAATTCAATACTCGTCGCCTGTAGCGCTACCTCTGAAGGCAGATTTTTGCCGCAAAATACATCAGATAGCAACTCAACCAAGTCAAAAAGGTCACGCTCAACGAATATGGCCTTGTCTGAAGTATCTGACTCCGTAGATACACTATCTTCTAATTTCTAGAGAAAGGATTCATGCCCTGCGCCATAGACACCAATCGCATTAACTTTCAAAAGAGGTCTTTTCGCAAATGTAGTGGACGAAATCCAACTGCGCGATGTGTCAGCACATACTTGAGGTGATCAATCAGTCCCCTACAGATTCCTTCGCACACTTTGCTTTGGCCAGAGACCCAATTCAAACGCAGAGTATGCGCTAAAGGCCCTTGTCCAAACTGGATATCTGTCGAACAGTCTCCAGCATTGGCTCCTAGAACGTGGAACCAGAAGCGAACCCGTTGCACCATATAGTCCTGAATCTAATGGGAAATCAGAGAGGCTGAATCGTACCTTAAACGATGCCGCCAGGACAATGTTGCTATCACTTTCACAGTTCTTTGGAAGTAATAAACTTTGGGCCGAGGCAGTCAACACTGCGAACTGCCTCATGTGTTTGGCGTATTGGCGTAAGTGCATATTCCGAAGAAGAATCGTGAAGGAAAATTCTGTCCAAGGGCTAGAAAATTTATACTTGTCGGCTTTGAGAGAGTCAATTCGTACCGAATCTACTACCGGGGCAGTGATACTTTTTCTGTTTCTCGTGATGTCTAGTTTCATGAAACTACGCTTGGCTGGCCGACTTATACTTATGGTGAAGAGAAGATAGCTCTACCAGAACTTTTCGGCGAAGAAGATGATGATCATGGACATCTAGAAGACGTTCAGGATGATCAGGGTGAAGACTTTGTAACCGCAAATGAATAAAATACTATGAAGGCCATGAAAAACCGACGGAATGGAATTCCTGGGTGAATTTGGCAACATGGACCCTGAATAGTCACTTACTATCCCCTAGAGCCCGAAGATCTGGCAGATTGCGAAGTGCTCCCAGAGATACACTCCTGACGGCATGCTGGCACTTCAACTACGATTTTTGATCGGAAAATGTGGGACAGACATACCATGCACGTACGAGGAAGCCATGTCTGATGCAGAAAACGACAATGGTTTCATGCAATGAAGACAGAGATGGGCAACCTCCGTCAAAGGGGAGTGATTCAACTTTCAGTGCTTCCTGCTGTAAGCCGTCCCATACCCTGCAGATAGGTATTTGATCGTAAGCGGAATGTATCTGGCCATGCTACGAGGCACAGAGCCCTAATTGTGGCGAAGGGCTTCATGCAGCAGTACGTAGTAGACTACGCCGAAGTCTTTGCACCTGTCGTTCGCTATATCACATTTTGTACCCTGCTTGTCCTTGTGGTTGGTCAAGGAACGAAGGTCATGAGGCTAGAAATTACGCCGCCTTTTTGTACGATAATCTGGACGAAGAAATTTACATGGAGCAGCCACGTGAATTTGAAGTTCCAGGCAAGGCAAAGCTTGTTTATAGACTCAGGAAGGCCATATATGTTTTTAAGCAAGAGTCGAGGGCCTTTCGCCAGTTCTTACATCCAATTATCGTCGAGCTGAGTGCTGTAGCCTCCCTCGCTGATCCCTCTTTGTACACATTCGAGAAAAAGAAGGCCATCATGATGGCAATTGTTGTGTACGTTGACGATATTCTCATTGCTGGAAAGTCTTAGAGAACGTTAAATGAGTTTGTGCATAATTTAGGTCAACAAGTGGAGTTGCAAGTCGAAAAGAAGGACCAAACGTTTTTGGGAATAACTATTGAAATTTGTTCGTCTGGAACGTTGATCAAAGTCCACAGTACGCCCTTGGTTGACGACGCTCTTGTTCGTTTTGAGATGCAATACTGTGCACCGGTTGTGACACCTGTGGTTCCCAATACTCAATTGCAAGCAGCACGGGGTGATGATGTGCCCCCAAACGTTCCTTTCCGTGAGCTAATTGGCATCCTAACTCACCTAGCAAACACTTGTCTCCCTTACATTTTATATTCTGCGAGTTATTTTTCGCGCTTTCCTGACAAGTTCGGCATGGAGCACTAGAAAGCGGCAAAACGAGTATTGAGGTATTTGAAAGGCACTAGGGCTTTACTACTTGTGTATTCTAATACTAATGCAGAACTTACGGGATACAATGCTGCTGATTTTGCTGCGAACACTGAAGATCGGAAGTTTACTAGTGGATTTGTGTTTATTTTGTCAAGTGCATGTGTATCTTGGCGTTCTGGCTTTATTCCCCACAATTCCATTAACAAGTTCACTTCAGTAGGCAGCAAACTGCCTACTATCATAGGTCTCGTACTTGCGACGATTTAGCGTAATATGGATCCGGAAGGGTCCAGGCGCCATCTGTAGCTCTTAGAAGCAGAGCTTCTATGAAGACCAGTTCAGTAGGGCTAGATAGCTACCTTGGATTGCAGGTTAGGGCGACCGTAGGTCGCGCTATTTAGATTAAGGATAAATCCATAAAGTCTTCTAGTAATAGACTCTGGGGTTCTATAGAAGGTTGAAAGGGAAAATGGAACGGAAAAGAGAGAAAGAAAAGGGAATATCGGTCTGGGATCCCAGTCCAGGAACGCTCGGGAGGTCTAGCAAGGATGATACGGTGACTACTTCGGCAACTATTCGTAGTCCTTATCTGTAGTGAGCCCGTGCAGAACTGTGTCCTTCGACATGAAATGTACTCAATGAGTACAAAATTTTTCGCAAAAACGGAAAAACTAAAAATTTCAATAAAAAAAACTTCGAAATCATGAAAAATGAAAATGATTTAATCAATCGTAGTGTTCCAGCGTACGGTAGCAGAAATTATTTGCTCTGCACAATGTCAACAAAGTCTTCAATGTATTTTGAAAATGTACTCAGTTGAGTACACATGTCGCATAGAAACTAGGTTTTCCGGTCACCCAACTGGGAAATCTATTTTAATACACGAAGTCCTTGACTATAGGTGAGGATTTATTGTTAGTTTGATTGATGCTTGATCTTCTGAAAGTTGGTGAGGTCTGGGTGCTTTACATAGCTGCGACGGCGTCACTATTGTAGCACTGTCAGCAAAACCTACATTAAAAGTAATTAAAGGATACAAAAGCGAATTAAATTGGCAATAGCGGCCCTACATGTGATAACTACAAGTATGTAAGACAGCGTGTCCATACTGTATTCAACACAGTATGCGCGAAAATGAAGTAAATGGTCCCCAATGCTCCCGCTCCTGGCGTCGAGCGTGTTCCACAACGAAAAAAGGGATGAGGAACACTAGAGAATATGGTCACGTTCGTGGCTGTGCGCTGCGCATTCATATCGATAACACTAATTTTCATCTTTTTCGGCTATCCTGGTCATGGTCGCAACCTATTCGTGGTTGTCGAACTACTGTCGCTGGTTTTTTCATAAGACTGATTTATATCCGGCCGATGTTGTCCTTGACTAGGTTGTAACGGTAAAGGTAGTGGTTAAACCTATCCTACTCAATTTTCATTATCACTTATTTGCTGCTAAGGTAATTAGTAACACAAACTTCTCCCCACGTATTTCCGTCTCTACTAAACTTTATCCCCATCGTAGTCCGCAGTGTCATGGGCGCTTTATTCAAATTCCGTGCATTTCCGTCAGGATGAAACTTGAGCCTTTTAGGCTTATCCTGGAAAGCCGTCGTCTGTGGGTGCAGTGAGAACCATTCCCTTTCTTTGAAACTCCATAACCATTAGGGGTATCCCATTTGTTAGATACTGAATAAACGCGTGAATTCAGATCAATGGTTAAGCCGTTGAAATCATTACTTCATTTGGTCTTCCCCTTTTACAGCGTAGAGCGATCCATTCATTTTAAATTTTTCCAAGAGAGAATAGCATGCGATGGTGGGACTCCATTCCATTCGGCTTTTGTGTTAGCCATATTGTTTCTGATGTTTCGATCCATTTTTTTGCGGCACATATCTTGCTGATCCGTGAAAATTTGAAATTATTCCTGTCTCAGGTATGGGCGGAGCATTTCACTGCTTCTCCAAAGGCGAGTCACCGCTTTACGCTAGCCCAATAATTTCTCTCCGCATGACAGAGTACGGTGCTAATGGCCGATAGGATGGCAAATGCTATCCGAGTTCTCATGCAGTAGGTCAAAGCCCAGTTTCTCATAACATACGTTGGTGTCTATGGGATATGGTGGTCAGCTTGTCCGAAACCTCAATACGAGAAGTACAATCAAGGCATCCTTCAAGAAAGGAAAGGCTTCTAGCTAAACGGAGTAAAGCCCTAAGAGCTGTAAGTTATTTCCTTTCTTCAGCAATTCGCTGGGTTCCGCTGTCACTCTGGAAAAGCTGTGGACGAGAGTCCAATATAAGCTGCAGAGACCGAGTAAACTTCCCATTCTCCTTTGAATGCGCCCCTGTTTGAAACCTTTCACTGCTTCGATGTTTTTAGAGGCCACATAGGGCTTCTGAGGGCGTATCACATGACCATGGTAGTACAACGTAGAGGTAAACCGCGTGGAATTTTTCAAGTTCAGGAAAGCTCTTTATTTTTGAAATACGCTAAGCACTTCGTCAACATGGTCTATATGTTCCTCAATGGACTTGAAAAATATGATTATACCATCCAAGCGTATCTATCACATCTTCTACTCGTATCGCTCCAGTACTATTTCCACTGTTCGTTGTAATGTTGCTGGTGCACTGCAGAACCCGAAGTTGGTCACTCCGTTCGCAAGGTTTTATCTCGCAAGGTTTTATCTCGACGATATAGTAACAGGCAAGGGTCCACTGGCGCGACGAATCGTGGGTGACACACCCCAACCCGGCTCAGAACAGCACCCAAGAAGTTCAACATCGGATCCGTGGCCTGGCGTTCGGGAACAGCCCCGCCGCCGCATTTCTCACCGCTCATCCCACAACCGCTACGGTGGTGTCCTCGGCCAACTGGCAGACCATGCTCCGCCGGCACCTCGGCCTCCCCGTATATGACGACTCCCGCCCGCTCACCTGCGCTCACTGCAACAAAACTATGGACGCACTCGGGAACCACTCAGCGGACCTTTATTCAGCAGGTGTCGGTCGCGCGCATTGCTACAACTCGCTACGCAACGTTTTCGCCTACCACGCTGCTCGTGCCGCGGGCCTGGACTGCCAATACGAGGTCCCGCTACTTCTCCCGGGAACGAATATCCGCCCTGCGGATATTCTTATTCAACCCCCGCCCCTGCCCACTGGCCAACAGGTCCGCCCCATAGCCTGCGACTTTACCGTTGTCTCTCCGTTCAAACAAGGCGGGAGCACAAGGGCCACGCAAATGGCCGGGGGCGCCGTAGAAATTGCCCACCGAGACAAAGTAAAAGACTTGGATCGCAAACTGGTACGCCAGATCCCGCCCCCTTCGAAAACACCCTCCAGGAACCGAACTTAAAGTTTCAGCCCCTGGCTTTCGATTCCTTGGGTGCCCTATCCCCCGCCTCTATTCTTTTCCTCGAAGACTTCATCCCGCGCATCGCAGAGAAGTTTTACACAACCACTGGAGTGATCCCCAGACGTATTTATCAGCGCAAAAGTTGCACGCTGTGATCTTCTGTTGCAATGGCGATTCTATCGCGAGCCCCACAGCACGTGTCTGACGTGGAACATCCTGTTAGTTCTTAGCCGTATAGTCAGACCTGCAGTTGTGAACGATAGATACTCAGTGAAGTAAAGTTTCTTCGGTAATATTTTTAGCAAATTTGAAAGAGCATATTCTACACATACGAGTTGTGTTTCAGGGTATCGCAGACGCTGGCCTGAAATTCAAAATAATCAAGTGCGAGTTTGCAAAAACATCTGGTTCATTGTTGGGGCATGTGGTGAACGCCTCGGGGATTAACGTTGACCAACAGAAAATTAAAGCGATAAGGGACGCACCAGTATCAAAGTCAACAACCAAACTACGCAGTTTTCTGGGACTTGCGGGATATTAGCGACATCAAAAACTTTGCTGAGATTTCTTCCGTGTTGCATGCTGCAACATCTGTAAATAGATCTTTTGAATGGACCACCAAAATAACGCAGGCCTTCAAAAATCTAAATCTACACTCACCACCCCTTCTGTGCTCGCTTACCCAGATTTTTCTACTCCATACATTGTGAAGACCGACGCATCACAAGGAGCAGTAGGAGCAGTTCTCCCTCAGGAGAAATAATATGGGAAAATACAGCCATACAGAACGCTAGCCGCACCATGAACTCATCGGAAAGGAACTACACAGGCTGCCAGAGGGAAACTATAGCTTTATTTTTCCCTTTGCAAAAGTTTAAAGTCTATATTTTGTCAACAACGTCCTTTACAGTCAGAACAGACCACAACTATTTATTTCAAGCCCTCCAAAATAGGAAAACTCATGGCAAAATGGCCCGCTGACTTGATTTTCTCCCATACTATGAGTTTATGGTGGAATATCTGCTGGACGGAAGAACTACGCAGCAAAGTACTTATCTCGGCATGTTCAACAGGACGATCCAGGACCCTCGGAGGTTGCCTAGACATGTACAATAACTGATGGAGCTGGACGCAGATTTAGAGCCCAACCTAGGTGGGTTTGGAATGACGGAAGGCGACCAGAAGAAGAGGGCATCAATCAAACGAAATGCTAAAGTCTTCCTACTGTGGGACGAACGGATCTTCAGGCGTACGAAGAATGGTATCCGCGTCATACCTGGGAAGAAAGCTAGAATTGGGATCCTTACGATGTTCCAAAGTGATCTTGGGCAATAGAATGTGGAAACCACCAAAACGTTTATTCTTGATCTGTACTGATGGCCATAGACATGCAAAGACATTTACGACTTTGTTAAGAGTTGCGACGGGTGTCAGAGGTCGATACCTGTATACTGTACAATACCACGCTTCAGGTTCCTCGCACAAACCTTTTTGAAACCTACTCCATCAATTTTTCTGGGCCCTTGTTGACAGGCGCAAACTCCTATAAAAGGTATATCCTGATAGCAGTAGAACACCTGACAGGATGGCTCTTCGCTATTCCGAACGTATCAACCACGGCCAAAGAGGTTATAGACGTTATCCAAATAGAGGTGATAATGACGCTTTTTCGCCCGGCCAGCATCATATCTGATAACGCAGGTTGCCTCACGTTTAGTCTTTTGATGATTTTTATGGAAAAGCATGGAATCGCTTGGCATGCGATATTGGCGTATGCCCCTTTGTCCAATGGGATAGCAGAAAGACTGTTAAGGACAATAAAATCTGCTTTGAAAAAGGTTGTACTAGGGGACAAATTAGATTGGGGAGCGCTAACTCGAGTACTGCATGGATATAGGCGCCGTCGTCTCCGAGAAAGATCGTTTCCATTTGAACTTATGTTTGGGACATCTCCACGTCTAAGGTCTGGAGATCCGACGTCAATGCTGAAAATTTCGACATATGCTCACAGAAGGAATCAATTACTGTTCACCTCTGCAATACGGGCCACAAAGGTAGAAACGAAAAACTCTTCCACGAACGAAAACCTATATAGTGAAGAATACCGGTTCAGGGTAGGAGATTATATTCTAGTCGCATACAAGCAGGCGTTTGTTGGAACTGTAAAATGGCCGACCTTGTTTTCACGGTACTATGGGCAGTATAAGGTCGTGAAGGCCAAGCACCCCAGATACGAACTATGTTCAAGACACGAACGACAGACTCGACGACCAATTCAATCGCGAAGACTTCTTCCCTACAATAAACGCCCTCCGCATCTAACGGAGTAGAAAATGAAATGTCACCCCGGGTTCTGACTTAGGAAGGGGATGTGATGGAAAGGCTAAAAGAAAATTGGAACGTTACCGACGTTGGAACCTTCCCTAACAAATTGGAACGTTACGGAAGTTGGAGCCGTAAATAACCACCAAACACTAAACTCCCTCCCAGCAAAATATCATTTCCGTCTATTCACTTGAAAAGACAAAATAGGGGACTTTAATACTGTTAGAATCGATTTTTATTGAATTTTTATGACTTTAGTACTGTACAGTGAAGAATTGAAATTTTCTCGATGTCTATATAAACCCTGATTCTGGAGGAGTGAACGTAGACTACCGCTGGTACGACAAATTGCCCACAAGCCGCGCGCGCCGATCTCACTGCCAGACCATCCAAAGGTTAGCGTCAGTCGCGCCTGCTTAACGACTTTAAAGATTAGCCAGTAAAAAGAAAGAAAGAAGTCCAGAAGGAAGAAGAAGGTAGTGAGCCACCACTGTAAAGTGTACAACTTTTGAACGCCGAGCAAACTCCATTTCGAGGCCCGGAAAGCTAGGACTAAGGACCTCAACGCTTTAATTCGTCACACCAACCCCTCTGATCCCTCTGTCTGGACAAACCGCCTCCAGTGTGAGTGTGGCATTCGTGTAAGCTCGGAAGTTGATCTGTGCTTACATATTTCCAGCCGAAAACACTGGAGGAACCTGGCGTACGGAAACAACGAGAAGTCCTGACCCCCATCGCTGCTTTGAATTGAGTACAGCCCCGGAAAGTTGAACTAGCGTAGAAATACCGAACTCATTGAATTATTTAGAGAAAAGCATGAAAAAAGAAAAGAAAAAACCAAAAAAGCACTTTACAGTAGGCCGAAACCTATCCCGTCAGCACCGTGGAAAACTTGGTGCCATGACCTTCCCGTAAGTCTCCATCGCTCGAACGGCCACGTTCGGTGCGACTTCGGTTAGCACCGCATACGTGTCTGTGTGCCTGCCTCCGAGGGTGGATATTGGGATAGGCACAAGCATTCCTCTCCAGCAGAAGTCGCAATCAAAGGTTCATACCTTCTGCGCTTGGCGGGTATTGTTGCATTGAGGGAGGTGCGTCTATTAAAAGTACGCGCTCTGCTATTAGAAGGCACAAGCAGGTTGAAGAACGTGACATCGAAAAAGCCTGTTCCTCCATTGCTGCCCATTGCTTGAATGTCTGGCCTTGAGCGGTAAAGACCCTGTCGCTGGACGATGGCGGGCTGGCGGGCTGCTTTTTGCAGTTCTTGTAAGAGGAGGACGACTGGACGGTCGTGTCCTCGGGGTCCGGTGCCCGCCATGCAGGCAGTGCATGAGATGATCCCCGTAGCAGTCGAGGACCTCAGGGCATTTTTGCCTTGCGCACAGAGTGTCCGGGGTGAAAAGCGGGACTTAAAGGAAGTGCTGCAGTCAAACTGAGATTTCACAGGAGTCAATACTAGTCTTGAGGGCGGGGCAAGGGGCACAATAGACCAATTCCGTTGCGCCGGGAAGTCCCATAGAGGCCCGCTTGCCTCCGTTGGTCTCCGTGGGGAATCTCTCCTTGCGCTGCGGCATGGACTGCTTCTATAAGTGTCTTTTGCCGATGAGTCTTACTCCAGCAAGATACACTTAAGCGAAGGAGTTGTGAAGGCACGCAGTAGATCGACTATACTCGGTAGGCGCGTACGGGATCATCGGCGCAAGATCCGTTATAGTTGCCGGCAAGATTCTAGTAGCCAGCCTGTTGGCAGCCGCTCTGGAGGCGGGGCCCCCTGCGGTGCTCTTCGCCGATGGAACCACAAACCGAGGGTGGGTTTCTTGTGGTCCACGGGTTTCACTGGTAGTGGAAGTTCTTGGAATATCTCCGAGTCCAGTACTCCTCCGCCGAGTGTCCGAAGACCTTGCTCCATCATGGCGTCAATATAGTGGCGCCCTCTGCCGTACAAGAGGGTAGCACCACACGGAGGAGGTATCCTATCTTGAAAACCCCGAAGCAAATTTAGCAAAAGCTGAAAAGCTACCTGGCCCACGTCGACCTCTTGTTGGGATTCTCTTCTTCAATAAGCGTTCAACCCACTTGCTTATTGTCAATGTATATGACGGCTTCGAGGAACAGTTCGGGGGACTGGATGTGAAAAATTTGTTTGTCCAGTCTGATGAACCGGCGGGGGCGCTTAGGACACGTGTACCCTCTCTATATTCTTGCTTCAGCTCCTTCGGATATAGGTGTAACAATCCAGAATAGTCTACGGTATTCTAGGCTGTTCTGGACGCATGGCAGCAAGGCATATTTAGCGTGGCATTTATCTTTTTAGTTTTTATTTTGCCTGTAGAATTTTATATTGCATTGCTGTAACGCATCTAGAGGTTTCCGATTAGTGTTCTAGAATAGTTTGGAGTACTTTAGAACTTTCTAGTCAATATATTTGATATGTGTGATTTTGCAAACATTTAGAGGGGGTGAGAATCACTATATAAGGAACGGTTATTGCCGAGTAGCGGCACCAACACCCAACCAACTATTATCCATCGATCAAAGTCTACGTTTTGAGTTTATTTTATCTGTCTTCCTTTGCCCCAACTGGTCTTCCGTTTCAATAGGCATTGAACGGACTCTGGAGGCGCAGTAGGCCGCCAGCAATTGGGCAGGGATAGGGGGAAGGTTTGGATGTTTTACTCTTAGAAGATATATCCGATCTATCCCATGGTTTTCCAGACAAGCAAGGATCGGTCTAGTCCCCTCCCGGTGGCGTCGAAAGACGGAAGCATTTCAACAGCACGGGCGACTTGGTCGTGGCGCGTAATGATGTACCCGTCGTCATGATACCATAAATGGAGCAACAAGTCACTCACGGTGTAGTCTTCCCCGATCGTAGGAGCTCCTGGATCTGACGTATGACGGGGTGCAGGACCAGGTCAAATAAAAGTCCACCGAGATCGTCCCCTCGCTATGTTCCCCTCATGCTGCGAATGGCATGGTGGCCGGACCACAAGAACGCATGCTGGTTTGCGTAACAGCAAGAAAGCCATGGCAGCAATTCGGGGAAAAGGCGTTTCACGGCGTCCAGAAAAGCGGCTCTGCGGCACAGGTTGAAGGCGTTTTTGAGGTCCACTGTGAGCATAGCGAACCCAGAACTATTCCCAAACTTGTCCACAACCCTGCGGTCACTATGGACGATGGTGTCGGTGCCGGTCCTAGTAACGATGCCTAGTTGCAGCAATTCAAGGTACTTGGTTGCCTTTCTCGTAGCTCGTTTCATCAAGCAGCTGCCGACCAATCTACGACTCTTTTCGCCAACGGCGATTGGTGGGGGAGTCCCATCCTTTTTGGCCAACGGAGTGAGGGGCGCATCGTATATCCAACGGGAGAGGGCGGCTGGGGCACGTCCGGAGGCCAGAATGTTAACGATTCGCGTAAGGGCTGGAAGGAAACCTGACGGACCCGATGAAGAGGGGGACCTGAGCCGTTTTGCCATACGATTCGGCCTGAGACCGGACCCTCCCGTATTCGATCCCGGTTTGAAACCCCTGACGGCTTCAAGAACCTCTTGCTTACTGAAATCACGAAATGGGCCCTATTATCAAATGGAGTATGTTCCCCGTTCCACTGGGGACGGTCTCTATCTGCTTGAGGTGTTTATCGAGGATTGCCTAGACGACGTCAAGCATTGGAGGGAGGACCCCTAGGTAGCTTAACGCGAGTGTCGCTTTACCATATGCCCCCTTCTTGGCCAGCTTGGTGCCTCGGCGAACACTCACATTTTCTGCTCGGTGGGTGATGGAGCGTGCGTTTCACGGGTGCTGGGCTGCTTACCTGCTTGTTCCAAAAACGTCTGAAACCGCTCTGCGTTCCAAAGCTCTATCCGTTCTGGCATTGCATCAGCGATAGAATAGTAACGTCGTTCTTCAGTACCATGCTCTGTGTATGAGGTGTTGGTCAGCATGACGGCGGGAAACAGGAACCGCTTGGTGACGGCGGCAGTCGCGGACGGACTACCCTACTGGCAGGCTTGTGTGCGTCCTGAATGATGGTGGCATAGGTCTCTGCCAAAAAACCACGGAACTAGGCGGAGATTTCTGCCGTGACTGGCTTTTGCGTCGTGAAAATTTGTTCCGGGGTCGGCAAAGGCAAGGGGTGAGCAAGGTTTTCTGCGGGCTTCGTCGGCAGGGCAGGTTGGGCTGTGTGGGGTGAAGGTTGGGGACAGCGCGGGACGGAGTGCTGAGGTGGCGATGAACCTGGTACTGGTACTGGGGCGGCGTCTTTCATTTTTGCGCTGTGGAGAGGAGTGCAATGCTGTGGGGCCGTCCGCAAAGTGCATTCGGGGCGGTTGGCATATGTAAACGCAGACACTCCATTTGAGTGCGGATCAGATACTGTCGAACCCATGTATGAGTTGTGGCAGCCACTGTGCCTGTACACAATCTTTGACAGAAGAAGACGAAGAAGAAGACTTCACCAATCAGGAAAGGGGGCCCTAGCGGCCCTCAAAGGGGGAAAAATCTATCCGAGCCAGGAGCGGTTGTGTTGTCGTCGGTTGATCGCGACAGAGGTTCGTTGTTGTATGAGCGAGCTGATAATCGTGAACAAGCGATCGCGCTCGAAGGCGGGGCTACTGCCTTTCCGTAGAGCGATGTACTCAGCAATTCTGGACAGACCTTGTTCGGCACCGGGATCGGCAGACCCGTATATATCGAAAGCATTCGGGTAGAAGTCGATACGTAGTTCGGCGCAGAGGTGGCCATAGCGGAGAGATTTCGCGCGCTCAGATGCAGTACGGGCAGCGATGGGCGTGTGGATCCGCTGTTGGGCGTATGGAGCGGAGTGGGGGCTGATGACAGTGACGTCGCAGCCCTGCGGCACGGGGGAGAACCGGTCATCATCGATGGACATGTCGAGGCGGCGGCGGGAGTTGGAGGTTCGGGGCAAGTCTTGCGGGAAGGTCCATTCCCGGACAGGGGCGAATCCCAATTGATAAGCGTGATACCTCGGAAATGAGGCGGTCGCGAACACAATTGTGGCGCCGAATGGAGCCGTCGGCGAAGGGACAGACAGAGGCGTGGTTTCCGTAGGAATCCAGGGTGGGGACAGTGCGGAAGTGGGCGGCGGCGCAATAGGTACAGGTTTGTGTGCCAGAGAAGATGGGGACACCAAGACGGAGGCAAACCATGGTTCGCCAAGACACTGGTTGAGGAGTGATTCTTTTAAAGTAATGGTTTACATGATCCAATAGTTTACAAGTAATCCTAATGCAAATTCATAAGACTCTCAACCTTTACACTACTCACAGTAAAGCAACCCTACTTACCCATTTCCAAGTATTAAACTACCCATACTTCTCCCTCCGGGATCTTGGCGGTTGGAGTGGAGTTGTGAGCTTGACCTAGAGCCAGTTGTTAATTAGGGGGTGATGAGGCGACTTGTGCCATAGTGTTAATGTTGGCGCTGTAAAGCAGACGTGAGGGATGTGGTGCCGTGTCATCAGATCCCAGTTAGAAATGTCTGGTGTCTGGATGACCGGGAGGGTGACAAATTGACCATTTATATAGCCATCCGGTTACTTTGGCAGTTGCTTCCCGGGTTCGTCCAATGATTCGCAGGATCACAATTCGTGCTGACCATACTGTATTATTGTGCATTACAGCTCGGTCACAGTACTATATATATATATAATTACTTTATACTGTACTTGACATCCAATCGGCATCTTTACCAAAGTTGCCCGATTGTTGATGTCAAAATCAGGCAAATTCCTTTTCCACACCACCTGACAAACGCCAAAACGATGGACACCTTGACACCGTCACCCCTCTTACGGTGGAGACCTTTCTGACTGTAGAATTCAGGGCCTCGGGTAACGCCGTCACTGCACTCCGCTTGATACAATGCCCCCGCCCAAATTTCCATCTTGCAAGGGTGTCACTTTCATCATCTGTCATATTGTACACAGTGTCAGTACGATAGATGACATTCTGCACCACCGATGACATTGCCCTCGTGTGACACAAACTGCATCTGTTCATACATGTATCATCTTGACACACGTCACAGTACTCGATATTTCGACTTTTGCATCATTCCCAAATTCTGCTCATACTCTACCTCAATATCTCAAGATTCGCCCAGTACCTCCTTGTCATCTGACTGGCCAATTATTGACGCAAGCTTGGGCACACCATCTTCCCTCTTTACACATCCCTATCTAATCCCACCTCTCCTCCCCCAGTGCTACCAGAAAAACAACTCAGTACAAAGAAAACAACGAGACAATTAAATAACCTATCCGCACAGTTCGACATTTTGATGCCAGAGCAAAACAGAAACTCCGCCGCTCAAATCGTGGAGTGAACGCCTCCATGCTGTGCGCGCGATCAGTAGGACCGCTTCATCTACTACAATTATCAAAAATGACTTCTCGAGTCAAAATAAATCTTGCGCAACAAAATTTGCCAATCACATTGGTCAAAGACAACTAGTGCCTTCACATCGGCCATTCCATTGCGCACAAGGGCCATCTTCTCCACATCATCCACCAAATCGCCAGTCAAATCGCATCACGTCAGTATCCGAGACAAACGCAATCTGCCAGTCACAAGTCCTTCCACAGACACGCCCTTATCCCTCCGACTCTAACCGTCCGCTCCAAACGTGCTGCTCAATGAAGGTAGCGTCTGTCCGAGAAAGCTGCAGTTGAGCTCATCCTCACTGTCAAAACTCATAAAGTCATCCACATTAAATTTCTCGCGCCCTCAATGAGTGACAGCTCGCTCATCACAAGAGGACTCACATGTTCCTCACCATCCCCTAGCAACAAAAACTTCTCCGTGTCCTGCTGAGTCGGAAACATGCCCTCTATCAAATCTTCATCACGAGTCGGAGCATCCAGGGTTCGCCAAGCATTCAATCCCACATCCACCTCCATATTAGAAGCCTCCTCCACTATATCACAATTGACCTTTGGTGCATTGCGATTGGCCCGGCGCCGCTCGCTTCGCTGCGAACTCGAGGAGCTCCTGATTCCTACATCCTGGTCAATGTATACCTCACAATCCGGTCGCTTTGCGAGGTATGCCGTGAGATTCTTCGCGAGAGGTGCTGCGTTACCAGCAATCTTACGTTTCTCCTTCCGATTCCATATTGCCACATGATCCCCCGCTGCCAACTCTTCTAAATTGACCTTGGATCCCTTCCTAAAACTCCTGGTAGGCGTACCCTGATCCTGATTCACAAACACCTCACAGTCCGGATGGGACCTCAAGTACTTGACCAAATTCTTTCCAAGAGGTGCAGCATTCCCTGCGATTTTCCTCTTCTCCGTACAGTTCCAGATCGTGACATGCTCGCCGTCCCTAAAGTGCATTCCCTCCGGCAACACCACATCCCTCGGCGGCGGTTTCACAGGGCTCTTCTCAAGTGTCTTCACTGGTGTCGCCGGCATCGGCGCGACACCATCCACCGGAACAGAAGGCTGCACCGGCACCTGACCAGGTTGAATCGCAGGCCTGGTCTGCAGCACAGCTCCAGCCGAAATCGGCCTCGCCTTGACCACCGTCGAAGCAGGCACAATCGGCGTGCGGTACCCAGACTTGACGGGAGCTCTTGGAAACAGCGGAGTGGGCTCCACGGCAGCCGCTGCCCTCGCAGCAGCCTCCAGCGCCTCAGGCGGTATCTGAGGCGGACGTTTCTGCAACGAAGCGCCGTGCGTGCCTGCCGCCCCGGCGCCGACAACCGTTTGCTCCGTCACCACCTCCACCTTGACCTTTGGCACCTCCTGCTTAACCTTACCCACCGGAGCACTCCTCTTTACCACAACCCCACCCTTCCCACCAGCACCCACCCCCCCACCAGCCATCTTCTTCCCCACCCCCCACCTCCAACAGATCCCTGCTGACCGACCACACTCCCCGACCTCTTGACAACATGCCCACCAACTCCCGCCCCCGGCGGCGCGGCACCTCTCCCCCACGCGCCACAACCTCGCACCACCCCCCACACGCGCCGCATGCCCACCACCACCCCAGGTTGCGCCACCTTTCTCCCCCCACACCGACCCCCTTTGCGCCATTCTCAGCCTCCGCAGCACGCGACCCGCCTTGCGCGCGGGAAACAGCGTCGACACGCGGCGTGGAATTGACAACACGCCCCCCCGCGACGGGGGCGGCATTTTTCGCAGCGACGGCAGTTGAATTGCGTGGCGGCGGCGTGCCTGCAACGTGACGAGGGGATGGGTGTTGGTTGATGACCGGGGGGACACGATGCCTCCCCTGGGGCAGTGTATTTGGGACGGGTGCGCCGGTAGGGCGCGGTGGTTTGCTGGTTGCAGAGGGTGGTTTGACGGGTTGCGAGGTGTGCATGACGGATAGAGAGTTGCGAGGGGTGGGGCCTTGTGTCGGGTGTTGGACATTGGAGCCGAGTTTTACAGCGGCTGCTGTTTTGATGAGGCGTTGCAAGACGGGAGGACGTGGTGTGGTTGTTGTTTTGCGCGGTGCGTTGGGTGTAGGGGATGCGGAGAGCGGATGGGTTGTGTTGGAGTGATGGGGGATTGTGTCTTCTTGAGGGGGCCCTTGCAGATGCGGCCTTGGGACCTGGCGAGACGACAGCAGGCGGCGAGGCGGCGTTTTGTGGGGTGTTTTGGGTAGTTTGGGTGGGATGGGACGGGGGTTGGATGGAGTGGGTGTTGGTTGACGGACGGTTTGGGGGGTGTTTGGGAGGGGTTGGGGGGTGCGACGTGGTTGTGGCTTGCGTGTGGTGGAGGGTGTTAGCGAGTTTGGACGACGCGGTTGCGGGGTAAGGCGGGTTGTACGAGGGTGGTTGACGGGCGGGCGGGAGGCCGAGGCGGTGGTTGGAGTGGGGCCGAGCGGGATTGACGGCGGGGGCAGCAGGAGTTGAAGGGTTAGGGTGTGAGATGGGGGCGTTAGGACGGGGTTTTGGGTTTTGGGAGGGGCCATGGTGTGAGATTGGGATTTGCGGGGGGATATGGATGACGAGTTGGGGTTGTTTGGGATGTTGGGTTTGTGGGTGGAGTTGGGGGAGGAGGAGGTGGGTGTGGAATTGGGGAGAGGGGAGGGGGAGGTGGAGGAGTTTGAGGAGGGTTGGGGGGGGTGGTTGTTGAGAGGCGGTGGTTGTGAAGGTTGGGGATCGGCGGGCGGCTTTGATAGGTTTGCGACTGTAGCGACAACACCCATGGCTGCGGGTTTTGCACGAATGTTGGTTGGAAGGCAGGCACTCGACACGATTGGAGGGGGGGAGGGGAGATGGGGTTGGGAGGATGGAGGGGGATACAAGGGGTTTAAGAGAGATTGGACGGAGTGGGGGGGAAGGGAGGTACTTGGGATCGGCAGGAATAAATTGCGGGACGGCGAGGATGGCGGGGGAGGAAAAGAAGGCGGGACGGCGGCGGTGATCGATGACAAGCCGGCACTGGGTGTCTTGGATGCGCGAAATGCGGGTCGTTTGGGACTGCAATGTACAGTACTGTACAGTAAAACTTGCCGTTGGGTGTCTCTGTTTTGTTTTGGATTTTTTTTTTATGTGGACACGTGGAAGTATTTTGTTTTGTTTTTTTTTTTTCTGGCTTAGGAAAACAGTTCAGCAGGGTCACGTGGAGACCGGTGCTGGATCAGAAGTATCACGTTCCTATTGGCTGAGCGCTTCTTTTAATTAAATATAGCGCCAAACGCTTCTCTGCACAACTTTTGTATTACAAGTGTACTTTACTGGACACTTCAAGCCCGACTGGACGATTTCGTGCCCCGGAAAACATGTACATGTACACCATTTACTACTGTACTCGAACCCACCGTGCTTGCAGTGCACTCTCGAGCATTTTACAAAAGTGTACACCGCAGTGGCCCACAAAAGTCTGTGGCATTGAATGCTCCAGTGCTTGGACACGATATAAAATTACACCACTATCCACTGTAAAGTACTGTACTGTACCTTGTTGAGACAGGCGGTGGTGATCGGTCGATCGATCGATCGATCAGTGGTACTAGTGGTACTGTACAGTACAGTCCAGTCCAGTACAGTGCTGAAAAGTGCACTGATACCCTACAGTACCATTGCTACGTACAGTACGCGCGGTAGTACAACAAACACTACCAGTACTGTACTATCAATGTAAGCAAAGATCATCTCTTTTAAAATTGCAATTGCAACTGTAATTCTATCGGAGACTACAGACCGCACGTTATCGACTGGTACAGTAGTACAGTAACTTTTTACAGTACAGTACTGTACCACTGTACCGTATTGTACGGCACGAATGTACCCACAGCTTCAATTCGGATAAGCTTACAGATCACCAGCTGCCCGGTCGTTTCAGTATTACCTGCCTAGGGCAATGGAATCAATACTCATCATCCAACCGATGTTGCCAACGCTGCATGGCGAGGGCCGTATGCGACGGTGCACCGACGCTGTCGCTGTCGCTGCCGCTGCCGCTGCCGCTGCCGCTGACTCCCATCTTGCAGTCACACTCGAGGGCGCTGCCAATGTCCCACTTTGAATCATATTACTTCAATACCAAACGACCATCATGATCCGTGGCAATTCCACGTCCTGCATCCGCCACCTTCATCATCCCCTGTCCCAAGTCCACCGCCCAGAAAAAAGGTCGTGTCAAGTACACATACCCAACGGATCACCATTCAAACCCACTCGGTCTCGTCTTTACATCTCAACCCACTACAGCCGTGATACACACTTTCTCCAAACTCCACTCGACTTTGTCCCCCCTCCACCGCACTGCCCCGACCTCAATTCACAACCCATTCCATCACAAAAACTCAAAAACCCTCTTTCCATCTTCCATGTTCCACACCCCCACCAACCCCTCCAACCCCGCCCGCCCCCCAAATCGTCCTTCCCTCCTCTCTCTCACTCTCTCAAACTTCACACACCGTCCCCACTCCTCTCCTGTTTACACCGCCCCGTACCAAAATCCCTTCCCCCACTCTCACTCCAACCAGCTCCACCCCCTGCCCACCCACCACTCCCACCCCTCTACCCTCCCAACATCACCCGCTTCCACATCCTCTCCCCCTTCAAACACCCCCTCTCCCACCATCCCACTCTCCCCGCACACAATCCTAACCCCCACCCTTCCCGCCCCCATTCCCCACAAATACCCCTCCCCCACCATTCCCACCCATTCCTTCTTCTCCACCCTCCGTCTTCTCACAACGTTCCGTGCAACGCCCTTAAACCCGGCAACACCCCTGGCATCACCAACGGAACCGCACTCACCACACCCCCAACCCCGGTCAAATACAACAACATCCCACACAGCACACTCCCAAAAACCTCATCCAGCACCTCTCCCCTCTTTGGCACCTCCCCCACCACCTGCTCCCACGTCGGCATCAACGGCGCCACGGCAGCTCTTCCCGCCGGCAAGACCGGGTACACCCGACACACAACTCCCACACCACACCGTCCCCCATCCCTCCGCCCCTCACCAACCTTTGTACCACCCACCACGACACACTGCACAAACCCTGTTGAACCTCTCATACGCGCCCTAGATTTTTCTCCCGTCGGGCTTGCGATGGCGGATTCAACACACCCCCCACCGCTGTATCACAGACTCCACCCTCTTTGCGGGCATCGTCGCATGCGGCGGAATGAGTGGAGCTCGCCTCCATACAACCGTCCGCCGCCGTCATGCCGCCAAAATATCATCCCAAACCAGATTTTTGCCCCACCTCGCCTGCTCATTGGTCCGTGAGAAATGCCATCACGTCCGCGCAATGTCGCAGATACGAGCGCTCTGCTAGCCCTCCTCCACGCTTCCTAGAGATCGCCGCTACATTACATACGGCCCTCGTCCACCCACCCACGATTTGTCGTCGGCCGATCCGGCGGACTTGTGTGCAACGACGACGTCTGTCAAAGGGGCGGTATGCTTCGGTGTAGGCTTGCCTGCTTTTGTTGGGAGTGACTGCGAGTGGGAGGTTTGGTTGTGTCAGCGCTGTGTCAAGTTTCATGGCCGCCCGTTGTGTCGTTTTGTCGTGTCGGCCCGTTCTGGGTTCACGCTGCCCCCGCCTTTGACCCCGCTGTTTGTGGCGGCGCTTGCGGCGTCTGCAGAGGCGCTCTCTCGTCGCCGTGAGCGGCGTGCACCCCCCGGCCAGCTCTTGTCGCTTTGTCATTCGCACCGTCGTGTTCATGTGCTTTACCATAATCCACCGCCTCTTCATCATGCGCCTTGTGTTATTCTTGAGGCCGGTGCGAATTCTTGGTCCCCGATGTGGGCGCAGGTCGCGTCGAGACTAGGACATTTTGCGCGTGTGTTTCGCTATGACCGTGCGGGTTATGGGTTTTCCGACGGTCCCCGGGCGAAGGCAGGAGTGTGGGGCAGGTGGCCGATGAGTTGAGCATGCTGCTCAAGATGGTCGGTGCGTCGCCACCTTACGTGTTGGTGGCCCATTCATTGGGCGCGTTGTATATCAACCACCTGATTACGACTTTGAACCGACGCGATGTGTGGGGAGTCGTGTATGTCGATGCTGCCAGTCCGGAAACTGTAAGGATGTTGGAAAAAGTCGTTCCCAGTGTCAGTCCTCCGGCTTGGTTGGCACGGGCCCTCGGGTGGTTGGGGTTCTAAGGCTGCTGGCTCCGATGGCTTTGACCCCGTATCTCAGGGAGTTCCACGCTGATCTCAGGGAGGAAGCTGTGGCAACTTGGGCCCGCGGGGAGTGGCTTGTGGCGTATACGACCGAGTGGATTGATGCTATGAGGGGGGTCAAAGGGACGGGCATAAAGTTTGAAAAGGGTTGGTTGGGTGAGTTACCGATTGTGGTCCTTGTTCCAGATGTGTACCAACGGACGGAAGGGAAGGCTTATGTCGGCGAACTACAGGCTGCCATCGCAAGGTACTCCTCGGATGCAAAGGTCATAGAGGTGACCGACTGCGGGCACTTTGTCCAGTTAAAGCGACCGGATGTTGTTGTTGGCGCCGTGAAAAATATCATAAGCAGAGCTACGATAAAAGGCGGAGTGAGGGGAGAGGACGATCAGTAAATGCAAACGCCTGGTCGGGAACCTCTTGCTCGGAGAGTAGTCACTGCTAGAGTCCATATGCGGATATTGTTTGAGTAGAGTCTACCTTCCCTTGAGTTGCAGTCTCTACGTAGACCTTTTGGCAGAGATAATGCGAGCAAGAGAGCAGTATCGATCGCAAGGGTGACAGCAACATTGTGATTCTGCAGCGCTGTCACTGGGTTGATTGCCCGCGTTGAAGCCGACTCACAGAGCATTGGAATCATGGTGCAACGGAATGAAAAGTCAACGCAGACCTCAATTACTGACGCTTTACAACATAATGTGACGGCTGGGTGGCAGGCATGGACGCGGGCAAGCGATGAGCCCCTCAGCCAAGGCTGTGGCGTGCAAGTCGTCCGCGGTTAAACCTGGGGGATTGAGGACTGTTCCCTGGAAAGTAGAGCAATGGATAGCCAAACTGCGCTTCGTCGATACAGTGCGCAAACATGGAATGTTTTCATGTGGCCACTTTGTTCCGTTGCACGCCGTCCTGATTGAACGAGTTCAGCATGCCTGCAGCAGTGGTACGCAAGCGGTGCTTCTCAAAAAGTCATCCTCGAGTTGATCGACCATGGCAGTTGTTTCCCATCTGTCGAGCAGGCGGATCTATGATGGCAATGTTTTAACTTCTGGTGGAAGATTCGGACACCACGACAGTGTCGGGAGATGGTGGACAAGATTTGATTGACTGGAAGACAGGTCGCAGGGTAATCACAGGCAAATGATTTGGAGTGTGGAGATTGCCTGGACACAGGCTAAGAAATCGCTGCGCGGCAAAACTCCGTGGATGCTGACCATCGCGGAGGAGGAGATCTCTCGTTAGTTGCTATGCCTAACATACGGTATTTGGCCACGCATTGTGGAGCGATTAGCGGCACTTGAGTTTGTACAATACTGTACTGTACAAGGGATGATAGTTGTAATTGTTACTGTACTTATTATTAAGTGATGATCTGACCAACCAAGCTTTGTGGCCTCGGTTGTTTAGTCCCTTCTTGAAACTGATTTCTGTTAAACTGCTTCTGGACAACAGTCACAAGTTGCTCCTGACATACATTAGGTTAAATAGAGCATACCCTTGAAGTATGCTCACAGACATGCAGGCTACATACGTTCCCCTCATGTTCATACACAGACCACATTATGAGGTCCATAACACTGCCACCAGTCGTAGCAAAAAGCTACACTCCGGTAGTACAGAATGCATCCGCTATGTCACATCTCTGCTTTTCAATGCCCTACTCTCAAACCGCGCTTTCTTAACGGAGTCTAACGGAACTCGAGTGCATCCACGATGTCTTGTTTTCAGTGTCGTTCGATTTCGGAAACATCTCGATTGTCAAAGGCACGATTGGGTTGACCGGGGCTGACGGGTTAGAAATTCAACGCCAAAGATGGCACAGAAATGCCCATAAACTAGGCGTACTGTACAAGCAGAACATCCTAATCCTTGCAGACGCTGGTAGAATGTCACCCTGCAAACCTATCGCAACCTCTTCACAACCACGCCCCCTCTGTCTTTTGAACATTGCACAGGCCACGTATTGCGCTCTTTTGTTCCTGGTTACTTTCCCACACCAATGACTCATGCCGACCCATGCCTATCTATGTCCAGTGCCACTTTCCTGCCCGTATAGCCTCGTTTCAGGAGTTGTCATGCTGTAATGAGACGGAATTTCCTGTCAACATCTTCATGATGATTGCCTTGAGGACGTGGAGTCGTAGGGCACAACCCCGTACTCGAGTAGTTTTTTCTCTAAATAACTGGTTAAAATGGGTGCAGTCCGGAAGCTGTTCTTCCTCTAGGACCTTGCTCTCGTTTTGTAAATACGAGTCTACAACTCTTTGGACGACCTCGTCGCTGAGCAGGTCACCCGCCACATTGCTTATCCCATCGTTGGGGTCATCCAGTGACCCGTACACAACAGAATTTGAAGATGAACCGTGCTGACGCCTACGTTCGTGATCCTTTTTCGGGGGTGACGGCTTCCTTGATGAAAACACCCGCGGAATTATTGATAAACTGCTGTGATCCCGCGAGGATGAAGAACGCTGATGTTTTGAGCTCTCTTTTGAATTCGCCTTTCGTCGGGAGAAGCCTCTAGGTGAGGAGATCATACTTTCCGACTGCCTGTCTTTTGTCAGCCCGTGCGAAATCTGAGTGTCTCTCCCAGAGGGATCCCTCCTTGAAAAACTGGGCATGTGTCATGCTAGCGAATTCTCGAGGAGGGGATGGTCGTTTTGTAGGGTGCCTGTCCTTCGGTGAGGGTACGTGAGGTAGTGCTGCCATGCTTGCGAATTCCTTTGCGTTTGACGTTCTCTGAGGCTTCAATCTCTTAGTTTGTAGTTCCCTTCTCGAGGGAGCTTTAGGAGGGCATGATGTGCCTCCTTTGTCTCGTGCGTGTGAATATCGCCCAGACTTCGATTGATAGTCCGGTAAAGGTTTCCTGTCTCGTACATTACTGGAAATAAGTGAGGGAGCCTCCTGTCCAGCTATTCTTCGCGAAAATTTGCATTTGTTCTGTTCGTGGCCTTTTCTGGAACTCATCCACATGTAGAACTGCCCACATCCCAAGCGGCATTCAAACGGAAGTGCGCCTGTGTGAAGTCGCTCATGTGCCTGAAGGTTCCATTTCTTTGAGAACGCCCTGTTACAGTCATCATAAGGGCAGATGAAGTTTTTGGAGGCATTTCCATCTGACTTACGTGCAGAACGTCGTTCAGACATATCAAACGTGTTTCAAGTGATAGAGGAAGCTCGTTCCAGAGGTGAACGATTTCTGTGCAACTGACCACCATCGCGGTTTTGTGCGTAATAGAAAAGTATCAAGATTGCTTAAATAAGCGCTCTTTGTTATGGCTAGATCAAGAGTGAAAAAAAAGGTCGATTGCCGACTGCAAGTTGGAACACACCCAGCAAACTACACGAGGAGTAGATCACAATTTAGTCCAATGAATCAAAACGGAAGTCAACCACTAGCTAGTCTGTGGATTTTTTGAGCCGCATCTAGCAAAAGAGAGCCGGAATAATTCCTTTTTTTCCGGGAGGACATCATTGCGTACAGTAAATGTTGGCAAGTTGAGAAGTGGCTACTGCGATATCTATTACAGCGCAGATGGTTTTTAGGGCAAAACGCGCCCTTCACTTCACGAATTGCTTGCTAGGATGACCTTGCATCGTTCAACTCTCTTTGTAACAAATACTTGATGAAAATGATATCCGTTCCACACTGAGGACAATCTTGAAGAGCCAGACAGTGAGCGCAGTTGGAAGCCCGTATCGCCTCACAGGCCAGGCATTTAAATGTCTTTGCATTCGAAAGAGTTGATACCGGGGGAAATTTTTACCCGTACTATATTCCAGTGTCCCATGCGACATAACATTTTCGTGGAAATGATTATGTGCAGCCCCATTAGTACCAGCCTAAGGAGTGTTACATGCTAACGGGTTTTCATTAAGGGCGCAAAAATTTAAAGAGCCTTCTGCTAATACAAATACGAAAATGTTATCGCTTAGATCGGAATACCCTTGCAAGTGCTTGGGGTTAGTTTTAAGCTTTATACATGCTACTTTACCGCAATGTATAATTTCGCAATTCATTTATTCTGAGGGATTCCCGAAAACGACTACCGCTAGTTATATGGCTTTGTGAGAACGTTCTTGAAAAAGATAACAACAGAATTGGCTAAGGGCTATGGCTAAGTGACCAGCAAAAAGTTAGTTTGAGTCCTATTATGTTTCCTCTGACCGTCTTGCTTTTTTTCAGTCAACGGCCGAAAAACTCATCTACATCTGGACTACTGATGTCACTTGAAACCACGCGACCCACGTACACTTACGCTTACAGTCACGTAATCACGCTGTCTAATAAAGGCTACGAAACAATAGCAAACCTTCTCAGGAAAGCGAGAATTTTTCACAATAACAAACACTAATTTGGAGACTAAGAACGCTGATAAGAGAGCAGTAGAAGGGAGTCTGTCACTCCAGCTTTGTTTGGTCTTGGTCAATGGATGATTTCGACTCACAAAGGCAAGATCAACCCTCTTGTACCGCGGAAACTGCTGGATATGAGTTCTGATATTAGGATTAACTCTTGAATTAATTTCCTATTTATAGCTTATTGCGGTGAATCTAAAACATGTACCATGTTCTCATCAACTACAGTAACATGCTCTCCTACAAAAACTTTTTTTGACTCCTATTTTTTTTAATATTACAGGTATAATCCTGTAGGCGCTTTCCTCTGCAGCTCCTTTTTGTTCTGTAATTTATTTTATTTTAATATTTAAATGTATCTTCTACCCACAAATTTGTCAAAAAACAAACAATGCCAAGACAAGTTGGCAGAACGGCGTTAAAAAGAATCAGTGACAATTCTCCCGAACCTGATCTAAACCCTGCAAATGGAAGGTGTAAGGCGGGAGGAGAGCAGGCGATCTATGATTCGCTTGAGAAGAATACAGATTCTTGTTTCAAACGTAATAAAGTTGGAATAGCACTCTACGAGAACAGCACGGCACCATCTTTCAAAGTTTTTTTGAATTCGAAAGCAGATTGTGATGAAGTGGCCTGGTACTGTAACTGGCTTTGTGTCAAGACCCTCTCAAGTTACTCGAATTGGGGTCGTGATTTCTCCTGTTGCCTGGTGAGTGCAAGTTGTTGGCATGCCTTTAACGGCCATCAAGATAATTCCATACAAAAGCCTTACCGAAGTGACTGGTCTTGCCACTCTGTTCAGTAAAGAACAAGATATGAAACAAATTGTTGCGCGTCGCCTGAACCACATAGAGACTCAAACGCTAGTCCATAGCACAAACAGTTCAAGTAAGCTGTGGTGTAATATAAAGAGCATGTGGCTCTCTTAACTACACCACTGCTTGTGCCGGAAAATCGTTTTAGTATACTGTATATAGACCTCGTTCGTAGCATTGCTCATAGCGGTTTGAGTGAGACATTCATCTTGCGCTAGTACCATACCTTTTATATTCTTGTAATATCTCCAGGAGAATGCCAGCAATAAAAAACAGAACATTCGTTTGGCCGCAGCTGGGTCTCAAATCAGAAACAAACTGGACAGTTGTAATTTTTCTGGAAGTTCCATACATGTCCTACAGACGCTTGTTAGTATTAAATCAAATTTCGCCTCGTGGCATTTCGACTTGACTGTGCTTTATAATAGAATAGTCTATAATGAGGAGTTTCATGCGACTTGCTACCCATGAAAGGGCCTTGAATCAGTTAGGAGAGGATCATGTGGCACAGGGTTAAGTGGCTTGCATCTGGAGCAAACTGTTGTCTGTGACTCGCAGTGCCTCTGGTCATGCTTGAAAGCTCTGCAGCCTTTATCTGTTTCCAATTTTCATACTGTACACTATGTCCTCAAATATCGTAGCATGTCACATGAAAAGTACGAGAACATGTAATCGCAGACTAGCAAACATGTCTTTTAACTGTTAAATTGACCGTGGGTTGCAAGTGGGCAAATTTCTTTGAAGCCGCGTAATTTAAGCGGCGATATGTGCGACACTAAACGATGAAGATTTAATTGATGATACTGGTAATAAATGGAACTCGTGGATGTGTACGTACATGTGATAACGTAAATTGCTTCATTGAGCCCGTAAAGCATTGCGATCCTGACACTAAAGGAATGTAGCATCATTCATGAACACAGCAGGGACTGGGAAGGCTCTTTCTGGCAATGCCGCGTTTTGGAAAATCTTACGACATACGTTATTCATTTGACTAGATTGGTCGTCTGACCGATGAATCGGTGCAATAAATTGCAAGGGAAGGGAACTTGAGTTGTCAAGGTCAACGAATTTGTGGAAACTGGTGATCGCCAATTTAGTAACGCAACTTATCGGATTTGGAATAATCAAGAATTGCTCACGCACCAGACAATATCATTTCATGAAGTGCGGTTCCGAGGCCTGTGTACTTGTTAGGGCACACAACAGTCGTCATTGTAGCGCACTCTACTAGAAGTCAATGCAGCAGTCAAAGTGATGATGAGGAAATGTACAGACCTAAGACTATTTTTCCAGAAGGCATTCTCGTTTGGTGATCGCCGCTGATCAAAAATCGGAACCATAGCGAAGGGCAGATTAGGACACAAACCATAGTCCACAGCAGTCTGCATTGCTTACCTGTTTTATACCTTTTATGGTTTGAACAACTAACGGTGTGTGACTGTAAAATTGAGAGTTTTCCGTAAGACAGTTGACATACGGTTTGTCTTGAACGATTTAGGACAGTTAAGAATGCGGTGTCCTTTTTGGAAAAAAAGAGCAAGAGAGCTGCAAAGGCAGATATGAAAATCTAGTGTTGACAAAAAGCAATCAAAAGTGGCACTTAAATAATGTTTTAGTTTAGTTGGCAACGGGTGATTCTGTGTATGATTTCTGCATTGATATTTTACAGTACGGTACTTTACTGTACAGTACCATACTGTACAGCACTGCACTGAAATAGCAGGATTGATTCCCCAGGGTAGGGTACAGCACGGTACAGTACTGTACTGTAGATACTGAACGCATTAAACTTCTTTCTTTCTTTCTTTCTGTTCAGTACAGTTTTCGGGGCACTGAAGGAAAGAGATCAAGGATGAGGTTGTTATAGTACAGTACTGTACAGTACTGTATTGTACAGCAGTTTCCTTTTCCTGATAACCAAAACTGATGGCTATGTGTCCAACTGTACAGTACAGTACTGTACTGTACTGTACTGTACTGTACACTTTGCAGCCCTGATACAGAACAGAGCTGCTTTACAATAAAACAAATAAAATAAGCAAAAAACTTGGGAGTTACTCCCAATCACATCCTCTCATGCAGCTACCTGGGTTTTTTTCTTCTCTTTTTCAATTTTTTCTGCACTGGGATTATGAGCCTATTTTCAAGTTTATATAGATTGTTTGGCCCCCTGCAATTCATCTCTCGAGTTTCCATTCCTTGCGGAAATTAAAGCAACAGCGAGTGGAAATATTGATCTGGACTCCTCCTGGTCTACAGCAGTAAGGAAATAAAAATACAGTACAATACTGTACAGTACAGTACAGTGCATTGTTTACTCATGACAGACCTTGTGTTAAATACCATACATGAACTGTACAGTACTGCGTACCATTTGAGATCCATGCCGACATTACTCATCTCGACTGCATCGGTTAAAAGTCTCACTCAATTACTTGTGGTGCGTAATTCCAACTTACAAAATCATTCAAATTTTTCATACCCCGTAATTTTCTGCTAAACGATTCAACTAGCCGAAGACTCACTCAGGCACAGGCCAGTAAACCTATCCGTTATTAGTCTACTAGTCAAGTCCTGACTTGACTCGAGTTCTCCAGAGTCGGAATAAAGAATCAATTCCATTCTGAAGGTTACTTTCTAGTTCAACCTTGCTTTCCTGCACTGTACACTTTCTGTACTCCTTTCCTGACATAATTCTCTATCTATGCAAATGCAGATGCCCTAGCCGATGAAAACATAATTCAACCTGTTAACCTGCATTGCCAATTACTCTTAGACAGAACATCAGCACTGCTGATGTCCCACTTCAGATCGAGGAAAATCTAACCAGCCATATCATTCCATACATTGTCCTAAAATATTCTAATCACCTTGCAAATCAACGTGCGGCAACAGCAACCTGGAAAGTGTAAAGTTGGGCATTGTTTCGTCAATTAAAGCTTTGTATTAGTACAACCGAATCCCATCCTGAGAACCACCAAACATATAAATGTTTTTGCAACTGCAATTATAGCGTAGTCAACCACAATGGATTCCCATTGACCAGTCCATTTATTGTTGAGATCATGGATACTACTGTACAAGCATCACCAGAAAAAATAATTCACACATCTGCATTTATATCAATTCCCTAAAAGTTGAAAATAGACCTAACCGCTCATGATAACTCATCCCTCAGTACCCACGAACTGTAAAACCTTACATTGCCTCTATTTATTTCACTACTTTTAGGGTTTTATGTAGAAGTGGGGGGGACATTTCCACGCCAAACCAGGCAAAGAGGCAAACATTGCAGGAGATTGACACTACGTCTAGTGAAGAATTGAGCCGGGTCGTCAATGTAATGAAAAGATGGCAATGAACGCTCCTCGGCCCTGATTCTAAACTCCTGAAAAAATGTTTCTCAGCATTGATTTCTTGACATTCTGAACTGCGCATTCCAGTACTGTGGAGGGGGGAGGGGTCACTATTTCGTTCAATCTCTAAATCTCACATTACGATGGTAAAGCGGATTACACCGATCTGGGAACACCGAGTCTTTGAGTGTGGGAAACGCATTAGAACAATATGGTTTTCAAACTAATTTTCCACAATTGAGACATCGAATACCAAAAAACCAACGCGGTGCGAGTTCTTTCAACAAAAAATTACCATGGAGGAAATCGGGAGCCTTAACTATTTCAGACGCAGAAACTTCAACGCAGAAGATAATTGCCAAAAAATTCAAACTTGTGCAAAAAATTGTACGAAAATTATACGCAGTAGGTCAAAGATACTGTAGGGAAGTGTGTTTTGACCACGCTGCAGTGGGTTTTAGGACTAAACAAATCAATAGATTGGTTACCGATGACTACCGAATGGGCATTGGCGAAATAAGAAAAAATCTGACACAACGGGAGGCCAAGCAACTGAAGAGAGGAAGAAGAACTGGGAGAGGAGCATTGTTGTATTGTAGGTTTGGAAACCAAACGCTCAAATTGCAAGAAAAGTGCTGATTATTTGGCGGCTGGACACTGCTACTCTACATGCTCGACAACTACTGTACAGTACTGTACAGTACATACTGTATAATGTAGTGGAAGAAATTACAAAACTGTTATCACTAAATGATAAAAATAAGGAAAATTTTTCCTTATTTTTTTCCTTATTTTTATCCAATTTACTAGCAGCTTTTAGAGTGGTTTTCAAGGCCGGACGAATTAAAATATTTGATTACCCCAGGGTAGTCGATTTAATTACTGGTAAGGCTGGATTGAACTCAAGTGCTAATCACATAATGCACAGTACTTGGTCAAATAACCGTTCCATTACTCGCAGTAAACCAAACCAATTTTCCCCCCTCGGTCAAATAGTTGGGAGTTCGTTAGAGATTAGGTATTTAGGACAGCCGCTCCAATGCCGCTCGTCTGCTGGCTGGTTTCCCTTCCACCTTCTGGTAGATTGGAGTGCCATCTACAGTTTTCGATGCATTGCACGGTTTCACAATTGGCTTGGCCAATATACGGTATCTATGCTGCGGTACAAACTTACTGGGTACCAACCCACATATCTACCACAATAAATTAACCCCCCATTTCAGGACAGCCGCTGAGGTACGGTAGTAAAGCGATAAGAGATGAATGCATGATTGACACGGTGATCTCCTTGCTTGCCTCGCTCAATAAGATATAAACAATCATGAATTCTCTTTCGGCTAGATGCCTCCTACCCGGAGCATAGGTCATTTTGTCACAACTTTCAATATGTTGAGAAGTGCGCAAACTGCTGCTACGCCGAATTGCTAACAATTTCTATAAGCCTCCGATTACTGCAATAGAAATGGATTGGGAAATGCTATGTAATTCATCACTAACTGGATTTAAGGCTCACAATTTTCAGCTGAGTGGCAGTAAAATGAGTTGCTAGTCTCATTACAACAGCAGGGGAGTCTCTATGAATACCGCAAAGGACCCCCAAACATGCCCAGCAATACCCTAACTGAAAAGTCGAGGCCGAACTCGGAGTCTTGCTTTAATGGAATGGATGAATCGTTAAGCAACGGGTACGCCAGACTTTGTTCATTGAGGGATACACAAACGCAGCTTTTTCTCGGATCCAAATACCCCGAATTTTTATATGTGATCAAAAGGAGTCAATACAGGAACAACAGAAGGCTCGACAGAGATAGAAAAGTTGGATGCGAGGATATGTTGGCATATCCAGAACCCTGAGGAAATGACAAAACCACAGACGCAAATGACTTTATGAGAAGTCACTGAGGAACCGTCTAGTAATTCGAAATCACTGATACTGCACAGTGCCCTTGTTAAGCCATCCGCAGTTGTACCGTACAATAGAATAGAAGAATCAACTCCTTCAACACATTTAGAAGAGGGAAAGTATCTACGAGGCTAAGCCTGAATCCAGATAAATAAAAAATGTCTTCGGAAAATAATCTGAAACGGAACGAATTAAATAGCTACTAAAAAGACAAGTAAAACCTATGAGTTTGACAACTCTTTAGATTTTTCACGAAATTGTAATTGTAAGGACTTGAAGTAACTCCGTTGTTTCTCTAGATAGTTTCTATTTGACAAGTATCCCAAGTTGATCACATATTAACTGAAGACAGTTTGAAGGCATTTTGTAAGACCGACAACTATTTGGTGATTGTTTTTTTCCTTTGTTCAGACTGCGGAGGCTTTCTAGGGGGGCTTTTTCATTGAGTTTGTCAGTATGTCAGGTCTTGAGCTTCCGATGACATATGTTTTGGGTCAAGAGATTTCCAACCGGGGTGAGCACATAGTGTCGTGTGCGCAAAAATCACAAAACGTAATTTTGAATCTTGTGCAGCGCATGCACAAGATACTTTTTTATGGCAGTGCTGTCCTGCGCAAATGCGCTCGTTTTCTACGTTATCGCGTGCCACGCCCCCCCTCTTTTGTCTACTCGTGCTTCTACTCCGCCTCTTTTGCCCTAGATTGCCCTCCTTTCACTTTCTACCTACGCTGGCCCACCTCTACCATATTTCTACGCTACAATACCACAAGCCAAATTATTTTCCTGCTAAACAGCATATATAATCATCCTTTCACGGGCTTTTGCTTAGCCGTCCAACCATGAACCACCCCTTCCCACATTTCCCACCCTTGCAATTCCCATTCCTTCACTCCACTCCAATTATACCATCTTCAGCCACTCGACGGTTTTCCCGCCAAGGATGTCGCGCCCATGGACACTCCTCAATCTGTAGAAATCCATTGTACGCACCTCCTCTCCGGCCGTCACGGGTTATTGTCAAGCCAAGGGTAGGAATGGTGGTCACATTCATGGCAGCAAATGCATTGAGAAAAAGCACAGCCAGGGTAGAAGAAATATCTGATGCAGAGAAGAAGGATCTTGATTTGGACTTTGGGCCCTCTATCACTAATTTGGTTGAGTTAGAGGCAGTAGAAGCATCTGAGGATGAGGATGAGGAGGACTTAGATTCACCGTTGTCATTTGAGGGGCTCGTGGCTGGGGAAGAACTGCTCACAAGCGAAGAGTCCAGTGAAAATTCTGATTGGTCAGAGCTACCATGCACCCCGGCAAATAGCTGTGATGAGTGCTTTGAATGCTGCAGTCGTAAGGCGAAAAAAACCTTGGAGATACGGGAGTGCAAGTAAGTAATACTTATTGAGTAATTGATAGTCCTTTCATTATACGAATCATAGATCCAAAGGATCGATCGATCAGTAGCGCTTGCGAAAATTCTATTTGAGTGAGTAAAGTTGCGCTTCTATAGGGAGGTAACAAGTTGAGTAATGAATTATTTCCTTTTGCCGAGTTGGGTTGAGAGTGAACTGAGAATTTATCCCCGTTTCACTTTTCTGTTTCTCCCTTCGTGCCTCGGTTGTCACCATTGTCATACTCCCTTTATTCATTCCCCTTCTACTCCTTCTTCTCAAGCTACCCACACTTTCGTCGTGTGCAACGACTCTCTATCCGGGAGAGTTCGTGCATTTACCTTAAAATTTTTTGAATGCACCGTTCTTCTGCTGCCACATAGAAATGACTACTAAAACAGGCGACAGTAAAAGGATTCAGATGCCAAGAAGATTGGTCGATTAGGAAAATACCTCTACAGTATTATTACACAACTAATGCAGGCACACCGAATTATCGCGAGGAAAAGAGACCTATTACAGGACAAGTACAGATTTTCAGTCCTGAAAAAGAAGTTCTTAGGGTTCGTGATAAGTGTTATCTTACTTATGATCAGATTGACCCCCACTGCAGCTGTTGCTAGGATGACCTCAATCTGGAAAGGAAATTAGAGATTAATTAGTGCTAAATGAGTATCGAAAAAATGGCTTCCGGAAATATGCTCTGTAGATGCCTGAAAGCTATACAAGAGGGGTAGAGGATATCGTAATTCAATATACCGTGAAGATTTATACTGTAAATTAGAAGAGAGACGCACTAAAAATAATTCGGATGAAATGGGAACCAGAGATAGTTAGATTTCTGGAGATGAAGGACTGTAAGATGAAAAAGTCAGCGTTATTACCCTGGAAGTACTACACTGTTCAGTCGGAAGTCAAAAAATTTGTTACAACATGCATTATTTTTTTAAAAGTAAGGCCGTAATACTTTGGTCACATATATCTTAAGAAAATAATTTAAATGAACTTTCCATCAACTGATTAAAAATTTTTAATTACTTCAATACAATTTATATGTCCGATAGGCATTAGATTACTTAAACAGTAATGAAATTGCTTAAGAACGACTTAAAATATCTGCGACTGTTCATATTGCAGTAACAGAACTATTGTACGGAGGCTTAAAGCGAACTAACGATAAATGAATACTCGAATATTGGTAGATCGCAAAATTTGGCTGGCGAAACAGTTAAATTCCATGGTTGACTGGGAAATTTTATTTATTTATTTGGCTGTTTCTTTAAATAAGTAAATGTATAAATCAAGGCATTTGAATTGTTAATTTGAGGTACTGAAAACCTCATCGCTTCAAAAAGAGCATTTTTGATCATTCGTAGGGAGCATTTTCCCCATAAAAAGAAGTTAACTCCAGAAATCACACTTTCAACGAAGGAGAAAATACAATTTTTTTTAATTAAGAACCAGAAACCAAATAAGGGACGAAGCAGTGAAAAGGAAGGGTAGGCTGGAGGACTGTACAGGAGAGGCTCTAGCAAAGTGGGCCCAGGCCTATTCTACACTGCTAGTGCTTCAATAGACACGGATGATTCAGAGAATCATCCATGAAATGGAAGAAACGGAACGTGTATATAGAATATTTTCCAAAACGAATAGGAGCACAGGCAGGAGCAATTTATTCATTAGAGAAGCAAGTGTATCAATAGACATGCGCGCAAAATAAAAGATGCCGAACAATTTCTGACCCTCTCATCTTTGCGTGTGCAAGGAGCATTAGGAAAAAAATTCAAATATTGGAGATAAAATAAGTCTAAAGTTTTCCAGTGACTGACTGACCAATGTTATGAAAAGATGGGTCTCCGACATTTCATTTCCCATTAAGGAGTCCCAAGACACCGAAGATGAAGCAGTGCTAATACAGACATACTTAAATCGTCAAAGTGCGGACTGCAGTACAAGCTGGCGCTACGGTAAAATGGTTCCATTGGAGTGCTGCCAGCGAGGGAAAAAGCAGAAAGACAGATTTGAAACGCTAATGCGTTTGAATGGGGATATTTTTTTGTTTTAATTGATGTTAATTTGCTGTACATAACTTTCTCGCCCGCCAAAGAAAAGATAGGTCATGAGTATGGAATTGGCTCCCACCACAACAGCAGGCATAGATGACTGCCGAAATATTTTTGGCTGGCTTAACTGTTTTAATATTTACATTAGCAAAACGCCGCGGCTCAAAGTTCTGGTTATATTAGATAACGTTTTACACATGGAAGTCATAAATGTGTACCTCAAAAAGGTAACATAGATTTTTTCCCGTTCTCAGAGCACTACGTCCAATAATTAGCCTGTGATTCAAGAATCTATAAAGGTACATGGATATATGTTTCAGTTGGAAATTCACTAGAATTGTAATAAGCTTACGCTATAGATGTATATAATGTGGATATTACTACAAAAATAAAAGATTTACAAAGAATTTTTGATGATTTGCCAATCTCGTTATTTGTTTATTCTTTGCTTCACACTAAGTTTATGGATGCTCAAACGATGCATTCAGAGGAATCTATTGCCTTATCTCCACACCCCAAAGAATTACTAAGTTCATAAGTATAGAATCTTATTAAAAAACGTACTAGAAATAAGCATTGATGCCGTAACTCATTTGGAGGGAGAACAGGACTGTATTAAATACGGGTCGGAGAAATTAAACGCTGAATTTTCTGAAAATAATCCCGGAAGAGATCGAGCACGAAGTGAAAATACATTTTCTGGCTTCAAGGAACAGGTACATGTCATTTTTATGTTGAGAAACTCTTTTATGTTTTCCGTATTGTAGACCTCTGTCTTTTCTGGAGTTTGAGGAGATAGCAGACTCAAATTAGTCAGAAGATTTACCCTACCTCTTGGAAAACAACAATTGATAGTTTCATGAAGTAATGCTTTACTATACAAACACAGGATGAGTTTCCCTTGATCTATGAACGGTCGCTTTATTCTGACATTGAAACCTTCTACCGTGCTCGACCTATTATATCGAGTAGACTATATTCGAAATTATTGATTAATAGTACTAGGTCATTAATCCACTCGCTGCAGACCCTTTAGAACTGCATTATTATGAATTGATTACTGAGAAACTCATACAAACTCACCAGACCTACTCACTTAAATCATACCAAGTTATCTTCATTTAGTAGGTGTATAATATAGATATGGAATGAGTAAATGCCATACACCTTGTACTCAGCACTTTGGATTTAGTATTGTGAGCTAACTTACCTCAATTTAATTTTCAGGTCCTCAAGGTGAAGAAAATACCATGCATCAAGACGGACTAGAATATTTGCATAAAAGTGGTGTTTAACATGGGTAGATAGGGATGGTATGATCAATCAATCAAAATTTAAAAGTTAAAGTAGTGGAGGCCTAACTTTTCACAACACGCTTATGAAGACGAATAAAGAAAAACAAAGGACATTTTTGTAAGAACCTTGCGGGATTACTTAAATTCAGAATGGAAATTAATGAATATTGAATTGTTCGACCATTCTTTCGGGATGCAACTACAAATTGAAAAAATGTCATGTATGCTACAAGAGGGCGATCAACGATTTCAAAAACTTCGCACGAAGAAAGTTGAATCCGAAATAAGACTGCTTGATTTGGAAGCGCATGAACGCAAAAATTTTAAGAAGCAGTCCACTTTTACAGCAAAGTTTGACGCGGGATATAAACCCAATGTCAAATCAAAACATAGAAAGAATGATTATGTCAAAGTTGAAGTATTTGAAAATCAAGCCAAATCATTTTACCAAACTCAAATCGATGATAAGAGATTCGAAAAAAGGAAGCTGCAGATGATTTCACTGGTAGCATCAACGGAATCCTCCTTCAAAAGCATTTACTACAAATGATATAAATTCAACCCAAAAGTTCATATACTTTGACCAGAACTTTGAAATCAGCTGGAAATGAAGTCATTTCACAATAATATATAGTAAAAAATAATTAGTAATAATAGATAAGATTATTATTATTGTGTTCTACAGATGTTTTTTTTGCGTTTCATGGAACTAATTATTTCTTCATTTGACAATTGAAAGAAAAAGTAGTTAAATTTAAGACCCATTTGAGAGGTAAATTTGAAAGGAAAGTTAGTGTTTAGGAATAATAACCTGATTTTAATCAGGTCGAGTGAAATTAATTCTGTGAAGTTTCATTGAAACGGAACCTTTGAAAATAATGAGTTTTTTATATTTGAAATAAATCGAAAGCTCAAAACATTGGGTAATATATGAAATAAAATACACTACCACCTTCCATGGAAACAAATAATTTAGAATGGATCCAAGAAGTACTTAGGGAACATAGAGAGAGCATTTTTGAGTTCCTTACGCCAAAGAACTAGCCATAAGTTTCCATATTTTCAAGAAATAACCAGAGAAACAATCATTACCATGTATAAAAATTATATTGTCTAGATCAAAATATGGAAGGTACAATTATGTATGAGGAGCGAACGAGCTACTTACAGGATAGTATTAGCAAGTACATCACCAAAATAATTGATGTAAACTAATACGATATTAAGTTCTCTGGGAAACTTACGGATCAACTAGGGGTGTCCCAGCCAAAATGTTATTTTTGAATTTATTTTCATCGCAAAAGGATCTTAAAGCAGTTAGCTATAGGTAAAAATCTTTAACTAAGATTCCTCTGGAAGAAATTTAATATCTCACAGAAAAAATAAATAGGTACCTTTCGCTGGACTTTCGATAAGAATATCTTGACGAATTTTAATATTAAGAATATGGTATGTGAAACATTTTATTGATCCTACAGTGAACCTTTAAAATACATTACCGTAAGGATGTGATGCGTCTTTATCGCATAAGGATTTTAAAACCAAATAAACCTAAGATATATGCTAAAGTATTAAATTGTTTAGCTTCAGAAATTGTTACGAAACTCTTTGTATCACTTATCTATGCAAAGATAATTTCTCTTTGGATAAATCAGGGACAAAATGAATTTTAGAAGGTTCAGTATGGAATCGAAAAAGTACTTCATGAAAAAAAACTCAAATCATCATTTCAGGCTCCGGGATTGACCTATATCGGAAAATTATTTTGCGATTGGATTGAAAGAAATTGAATAATTCACGAAAGTAAAATCAAGAACGTAAAAGAAAGTACGAAATAATCAGAATATTAACATCCGGATATAAATTTCGTACGGCAAATTGTCTAAATAAGGTTTCAATATGTCTAATTTCTATTTTAACTCAATCTTCCCAAAATTAGAGGGCTGTTATTTTAAAAAACAAAAACCAATAGATTAAATCATATAAAAATATATTTGAAGTCATTTGAAAATACTAATAAAAATGTAATTAATGTTATGTGATAGTACATACAATTTAATCTAGGTTGGTATCTATAAGCACGTAAGCACGTGAAAGTTAGCCTTGTTTTGTCATTATTGCATGGTATCAAAGACATAGATGAATCCTTGAGAGGAAAAACATATCCTAGAGGAATTAGGAAGCGAATTTATAACAAAGAATTGGAGAGGTACTAGCTTGAATGATTTTCTTAAACGCAGAATATTATATCAGAAAATTTATACCAAAAATAATTTACACTGAAGAAAGAAGTTGCTTCATGAGGATATGACACAATTTTTCGTTTGCAAACATTACAAATAAATATCTACACGTTTTAATTAAGTTAGAATAGCTTAGAAAAGAGATATGAAATAAGAATTCGCTCTTCTCTGCACCTTATTTTCAAGACTTAATCACCTGTACAGAGCAAAAGCCATTGGTACAGGGTAAAAGGTCAGAATAATTAGTGCTCAATATTTTGATGCATTAATTGAGTGCTTTTAGTGTCTTCTTCTGAACACAAAAAGATTATTATATGATATAATTTGTAGTTTTAGAAACAAGAGTAATTCCCTCAAGTCAGATTAATTCCATCTATAGTCTGAAACTTATAAAAATCTAAATAAACACAGGAGAAAATACGCCCGCATGATGGAAAATAAGGAAGCGGGATTTTGCTCAAATATCAAGCAACTGTACCAGTCCTGATAATTTACCTTACTAGATATAATTATCAAGAAGAATTTAAAATTGGACAGGGAATATATAAATAGTTGAATGCAAACTTCCAAAAAAGTGGCAAACAAAAGCAACGCAATAAGAAACGAAAAAATTGTATATTCCATTGAAGAGACAACATGGAAATCTACAGAGCCCCCTACACCATTTCAGAAGCTTTTTACACCTTGAGAAAAAACATCTTGCCAAATATAACTCTCAAAGACTGGAATCTAGTCTCTTGTGCCCCGGAAACCGTTTAATTAGGGCTTCTGAGCACTTTAATGTTATTTGATTTTCCCGTACAGTTTTCTGAAACCACCTTCAGACCATTTTTTATACGTCGAACAAGAACCTGATAATCACGTAATGGAATAAATCTCATCAACTCTATACATATCAAAAGCTATCTTGCTTTCACATTCCATATGGGTCAATGCCAGTCGCACATTTTGTCATGATATTTCACCCTAGGCTTTCGAAAGCTTCTACAAAAGATCATTACGATACTATTATGGCTTTTTCTCTAGAGAGCATATGAAAATGATATGTGTAGACTGTATTATACATCTACACTTCGCTATCCATACTTCCAGATAAACCCGGATTTGAGCCAACCAGCTCAATACAGCCAGCCTTAACCAATTTTTCGCCCTTGATCTGCTCCTGTGTACTTAATACCCCACAGATAAACGACAAAAATGAAGTAATTGCTTGAAGCGAAGAAAGTAGTGGTTGTTGTCGTACTTTGTATTCGAAACACATTAAAAAATTCCATGAGCGAGATTAACTCACACGAAGTGGTTCGAGCTTGACATCTCGTAATGAAAAGAAGAGTTGAGCTCGGATTAAGACAAAAATATTTCTATCAACGGAATGTCTCTGAAAAGTAAGATTTTTTGGCAGAGATCTGTCAAAAAAATATTGCAACTAATCAAAAGACCTGTGGAGCCAGATAAGTCTCGAACTTCTGTTAAAAGTTTTGGCTAAAACCAACTTTGTATTGTAGCTATCTCAAAAATGAAACTTTTCAAATAAGAAAACTGTAATTCATGATATTGCTTCATTAATTACAGAGTTTTTTGTATAAACAAGTAATTTTTTTGAACTAGTGAAATTATTTCACGGCTAAATACAGAATAAAACGTTGAATATTAATTATTTCCAGACGTGAAAAGACTTTACAGAAATTAAATGGAAAATAAGGCAAGATTGATCGTAGCTTTACTTCTTCCGATAGCTTTGTTCATCTGCCTAAATGCGCTCAAAAATAGGAATACAGAAAGCTTAGACATTACATAGTAATATTTAATATATTTTTTCGATTTGTTTACACTGAAGATATGTTATCAAAATTAGTGAAATTACATGGAAATTATTGAAAAGCTTTTATGGATCAGAAGTTTGCGTAAGAGTCTTGATATCCCTTACAAAAGTACATGTTATTTTAAAAAATAATTAAACCATATAGACGAGCGGAAAATAGTTTTTCGGTACTTCACTATTAACCTTCAATTCATATTCATCTCTTTATATTTAAAGAAAATATATAAGCCGATTCCTACGGAAGGTTTCGAAAAATAGATATAAACATTAGATAGATCCAATGCAATTTATTTCTTTTTTCATTCCAGTTACTTTAATCTACAACTCTTGAAGTCATATTTTTGTGATTCAAATTTTATATTCGCTGAGAATGCTGCCTAAGAAGGGGTATTTTTTACGAACATCCGTAAATAGGAAGATATTAATTAAAAAAAGGTTATTAAACTTCTATGGAAATATTTGTAAATCGATTCTTTTACTGAACATTCTCTTTAGCTCTTAACCATTCAATTCTTGAATTACTTGCGCTTATTGTATTACATTTATTTTTGTTAATTTTCAAGAAAAGAGGAATGCCTAAATTAGATTTCCAAGATATCGAGGTGGGCGTTCTAATATAACGAGAAACAGTCTGGGTCCATCATTTTAAAGAACAATAATTACATCAAATAACATCATCGAAAGGTGAAATACAGTATTCTAACATGGAAAAATTAAAAAAACCGAGGTAAAACTAGGACAATGAATGATAATAGCTGGAAATTTTTGCTTATGAGTATTTTCAACAAGGTGAAGGGGTTTTTAGTATTTTATACAGAAGTAACTTGCATATGGAGCGAAAAGGATACTAAAAAACATACAAACATGAGCAAGAACTAATATGTTTTTATACCTCGTTCGGTTAAATGAGTTGTTATTATTCTTACAATGGAATTTTTACGACTTTGAGCAGTAAATTAATCTCGCTGAGAAAGTTATGTGTGTGATGAACAGCCGCTATCTTCGGGAACTGAGTCATTTATTTCTTTTAGAAGGCTCCTTTTTTCATCAAACACTGTAATTAATTAGTGGATAGATCAGTAGCAACGTAAGAATCAGAATATTCCCATCTCTTGCAAAACTGGTTGTGAAACTGATACGATTTCCTCATTTACATTAAGTAAAATTTAAATGCTTGATCAAAATGAAAGATAATATTTTCTTTAATACACAGGCACTATATTTAAACTTGTATTTCGGTAAATATTTAGCATTTTTGTTCTTACAAACAATTTTTTATCTTTTAAATTAACGAAGAAAGTAAATGACTGACAGAACTAATAGTTAGGCAAAAAAATTATCACTTTTCATAGTTTTCGATTAAGGCCGATTTATTTGGGATAATATTTAAATAGTTCTTCCTACAAAAAATTTAAAGTGAGTATTTTAGCTCGGAAAAAGTAAAAGTTCAGGTATCTGTTTTTCTTTCTTATGAACATTCTATCAAGGCAGTAGTCCTATCCGGATTAGTTAAGGCTTTTTTGAAAATGAGATAAAGTCATGATACAGTATCCTGTTATTTTTATGTGGGTCTGTGAAACATAAAGAACATATAACTTCAAAAATTTAGTTCGGACGGTATCAAAATAAAATGATTGTGCATATATGTCAGATGTGAAAAATATTTTACCAAAACTGTGAAAATAGATTTTCTGTTCAAGTACATCATTATTATAAAAACCACGATGTACCAGATCCCCAAAACTATTTTCATGAAGTAAAATCGCTAAATTGCAGAAATTTGATCATTTGGTAACATGAGTTTCGATCGAAAGCAGATATCACTACGTGCCTTCAATATTCACTTAATAAATCTGTGGTATCTTGTTGCAGATCCGTGTTCGTTATGTTCATCTTTTATATGGAATCTGGTCGAGTCCTTTTTAACAGACTAAACGGGCTTGCTGAATTTTTTGAGTTTTGTCGGTCGCAAGGGGCTCAAAATATATCCTTAGACATTTTTAGAAAATTTCAAAGGTCAAAAAATATCAATTGAACATCAATTTAAGAGTTGATAATGGTCTTCGATCTATTCTGCGTCGGATTAGCGAGATAAAAATGAACATTAATATTTGAATCAAATCCAAAGAGAAATATCAACTCTTATAAACTCTATTAGATTCAAAGAGAAGTATATGTATGTCAAAAAATTTTGAAGCACCTAATGTCAAGCTGCTGAAGTCTTAACGTCCAGCGCAGCATGACTACTGGCAGGCCTTGACCTGGCTTTCTAGGGAAAATGAAGAGTACTACTGGTGATCCTCTAGGATATTACGGGCCTCCGAACATATCCTTCAAACTTTAAAGAACTCCTCACTCCCGCCTTGAATCAGAGGATTGAGTCGCCCTCTTGGGAAAATCAGTTCATTTCAACTCTTTCATCATTAAAAGAATCATTTTGGTAAAATTATATTTTTCTTCAAAGTCCTTTTCATGCCCAAAATAACCTCAAAACTTCAATTTCTGTGCTTCATATTGCGCGATGAAATATTTTATGTGGTTTATATGAGTTCCAACTACTTCATGAAATTGTTATTAATTCTTTTATAAGCCCAATACATAAAAGGAATCTTCGTAGTTGATAGTTTCGGAAACTCTAGAAAAATATGCCAAGTCATCTAAAAAATCTCCATTCCAGTAACTTAAGCGATATATTATTATGAAACAGAAAATGTTCATATCGATTTCATCGATTTATAGTGCATCTTCTGAGAAATAAAATAAACTTCTGAGGCTTTTACTGTGGTGATAGATCAAAAAGCCAAAATTACATTTCTGCTAACTGTAACTCTCATTAAAACTCGTTCATATAAATGTTTCTCCGTCATAATCCTCTCCTAGAAGGAGATCAATTTCATGAAGACAAGAAATCAGGTAATTTTATCTTTCCCCACGCACATAATATAATGCTTGTAATTAACAAAATTATATATATTTAACTATCAGTGGTCAATGTATAATTCCGAGCACAGATTCGCTATTGTTTTTTCGATCCAAAAGGTCTACGTTTTAGAGTTTCACTCATAAAAAATTCGTTTCCCTTTCCGTGGCGGCTGGTGTAAGTTTACACTCTTTCTGAAAATATTTCTAGTTCTTCAGGCATAGTACAAGTATTGGTTCGATAAATAGTAATTTAATCTCCAAAATAACCAAGAATAACAAAAAAAAGCCCTTTTGACATCTGCGAAGCTTCTATTCTTCTCAAAAAACCTTCCAAGCAAGCCAGTTCATGGCAGCATATTTTTGCATTTGGGGCAAATTTTCATCAAAGGAAGATGTATTTTTGAACAGAAGGGTATAACAGTTTTTTCATAGTTGGGTTACAAAAATCTTACATCATTATACATATAGTAGCTCCGTAGTTCAGAGATAACCAAGGATGCGTCTCATATCTTCTCCCTCTATTCAAATGTACCACTGTTTGAACGAAATAATCTTCCTGTAGATATTTACTCATCACTTTACTGATTTTTTAATATGTTAAATGGTACTGTGAATCTTATTGTTCAAAAAATGGAGTGGAAGCGGCCTTATACGAGAGATTAAATGCACTTTTAAGTATTGATTAACAAGTCTATGAATGAGACACTTAAAATTAAAAATTAAACCCCTAGTAATGTATAGAGCTTAAATTACAGATTTTGAAGCAGCTCTGCTTCGCCTGTCTGTCTTTCTTGTTATTTATATCATCAATCTTTCAAGTAATAATTTGAGAATGGAGATGTGCTTGCAAATGTTGTAGTCATGACTTGCGTACAACTCTATCTCCTTCAATTTATGTTATAATTAGAAGTAGGTTTCATCAAAAGACAATGTCAACCTGCAGTAGTTCCAATTTATTACGTACTCATAGTTCTGACAAAGAACTCTGCGGTAGATAAATTTAATTGATAGATTTTGGATTATTTTATTATACATTATACTGTAAGTTAGGCTACACAACTGTACTGTATTTTTCAGTCAAGTATACAGTCTATTCCCGACCTACACACCTCTGGCAGGGTAATCTACAGTATAAAAGGAGTGTTGGTGTTGCATCACGCACACCTTCACCACCATCAACAAACAAAACGACAACAAAGACAGCAAAGTTTGTGTGCATCCCTCCCCCCCATTTGTGCTCTGTATAGCACCAAACAATTGGCCGGGATTCGGCTCTCGCCCCCGCTTATCTACGGGGCGGAACCACATTTACGGAATTAAACTTTCGTTCCCCTCCGCTCTAACTGTTTCACTGCCAGTTTTTCCCGCTTCCCTTTGTGGTTCTCGGCTGCTCCGTGGTCTTGATCTTTGGTATTGCTTCTGGCCTTGGTGTTTTTTCTTTTCTTGTTGTTGCTTTTCGTCTTGTTGTTGCCTCTGGTCTGGCTCAGTGATCGGTCTTGGTCTTCAGTGTGTCTCGCTCTTGCTTGGTGCTCGGTTGGTGGTGGAACTCTGCCATCTATCGGGAAATCTACGTTGCTCGTTGGTGGAAGTTCAGCCCTTTTGTGGCTAGTCATATACCTGGTGGAACCTGGCTCTGTTGCTTTATTGTTTGCGCCTTTTTGTTTTAAGCTCTAGCTTGCATTGATCACTTAGCTGTTCTAAGTATCTTTGGCGGGTATGTTATAACTATTAAGCTAATCTATAGCATTCATTTGTGGGTAAAAAAGCTGTCTAACATACTGATCATTGACTTTCTATTGTCGTCCAAACTTGACCATTTGTAGAATATCGCGGTTCAGAACTTGACTCTGAAGAGGAACAGAAATCGGCCCCTGCTCTCATTGACCACGAGGGAGGGAGCGCCGGGAAGGAAGTACCAGGATAGACTCTTTTTTCCGTGCTTCAACACCTGGTGACAACTCTTCCTCCCCGAACTCCCGTTTTTCGCCGTCAACACTGGTCGCGAACTTCAATACCGCCACTATCCCCTCCGCTAAACCTTTCGCCACGGCTACCTCTCCTCCTCCTGCACTGTCTTTCCGCTGCCGCTGCTCCTCCTCCCCCGGATCTACTCTTCCGAATGCCCATTCTCCCCGCCCCCGCCGCAAGGCCCACAGCCTCAAGCAGTCGTCCTTCCTCTGTGCCCTCAGGGTCGCATCAGCTGCATCCCATGGACGAAGTGTTTTTCATCCACATCTACCGAATGGCCAACGATCGAATTTGAAAAAAGAGAACGGAAGAACACCAAAGTTTTTCTGCAAGCAATGTAAGCGCGAATTCTCCTCCAATCTACAACGCAAAGTATACGAAGAAGGAAAGGAAACCATTAATAAGGTCTGGAAATTGGAACATCCGAACGGCTTCCGCTGCGAGTTTTGCAAGATCACCATCCACAAGAAGCCTGACGCTGAACGCCAAAATCTCGGCAAGAATCACGTCAACAACGAGGAAATCTGCCTAGGCCTTCGCTAGAGTATCGCCGAGTACCCCCTTTTCTTTATCCTTTCATCTTTTAGTTGATCTTGTAAAACCCTTGATAATTGAAACCCTTCCACTTGCTGACCCTTTACTGCAAAACATCGCAAAACCCCGGTTATCAAAATGGTGACCCTGGAGTACATACAAGACTCCCTTAATGCGTTCAAACCTACGTGCGAGTCGCATTGTGATCTTAAAGCTGCCTTGCTATTTATAACAACGCAGACCGCAGCCATCAAATGCCGATGCGATCTATGGCCTCCGTGGAGATCTTCCTATGGAAATTTTATACAATACGGAATTTCTTTCTGATCTGGCGACATTAATCAGGCTTTTCCGAGACTTCCTGACGCTAAAAAGACTACAATAAACGCAGTATCCGAACAATTCGCGTATATCCTGTTGCATTCCATTCATGCTTTATGAGCTGAAACAGGATAAGAGGGAAGCATACAAAATACTCTCCACCGCTTTACCTTCCAAAAGAAATGAGAATTATCGCCATGTTGACGATTCGGAAGTTGCTCACAACCTTGCCACTCGTTTCAAGCATACAGAAAAGTTCTCTAGTAAACTCGGTGAGGATATAAATGAATACATATCAAATTACCTTGATGCCTCCGCGGATTACGAACTCAACAACGATAAGAAGTTTCAATACTTCTGTAACTTTTTTGATGGTAAAGCGAGAAGGGTTTATCGTGAGCATATATCTGGGCAATTTGAAACGTTTGAAACAGCGATGTCTATAATGAGGGAAGAGTAAAATAGCTCTATCTGTCAGAACCGCATTCGTAAACACTAAGCTTAAGATTATCCGCTATAATAGAAAGCAAGCGTTGTCTTGTGCTCGAGGCTTTTGAATAACTAAGGGAAAAAATAAATAATCTTCTCCGCAAGGCCCACCGCAGCATAGGTCTGAATGAGATAAAGTCGAATACCTCTCTGAAGCCGTTATTGATGCCCCCTGGGCTAAAGCTTCGATTACGAATGCCCTATGTGCAGAACCGCCTTGGAGTTCCAAGAGTTATATGCCTCTCTGGACTCCAGTTGGCTGATAAATCTGGAAAAAATAGAAGAAAACCAGACGGATGCAAAAAAATCAGGTCGTTCGGGTCCTCTATTAGGACCGGACGCGCCTCCAGATATTCCTAATATTCCTGGTCTTTACTTCAATCATGGAACATACAGTAAACCCTGCAAACTAGGATGGCGATCACCCGCTCCCGCTTCGTATCCAAGCCGTCATGAACAAGCCAAACGTTCGAATGGCTTAGGTAAAGATACGCCTGGTAAAAAATTTGTTGACTGCTTCGGCAATGTTCGTCGTTGGAACATTTGTGGAGAAAAAACATTCTATTCGAGACTTCAGAATGTCACGTAGCGTCAAGAATAACGCCCGGAAAGCCATAGGAAGGAATCCGGACCGTGCTAAGCAAATAATCTTCGAAATATGCGAAAAAGTCGTGGAAGCTATGTTTAGTGATGAGGAAGATGTTCAAGATCCGTTCAACGACACCGAGGAGAAAATCAAATGCTCCCAAGAAGTTGGGGAGATTAATTCACTCAATGGTGAAGACATCTCCGATACCGCTCACAATTTTCACAATGAATAATGGAGCTCGAACTTGACAGCTTCGGTGTCGACGTTGATCCTAAAGGTTTTCTGTAAGAAACAGTACGTATCTCTTCCGCATGAGGAAATTCTCATTCAGTACTGCTCTCCACAAAAGTGATTCTCCTTCCCCAGTCGATAGAAGGTCAAATTTCAGTCGACGCATCAGCTTTAATCGTAAAATGTACAGTCTCACACTGTTTTCCTGACCGATGCGGAAGCGATTTACCAGAAAGGTAAACAAAGTCTGAAAGGACAAGTGGAATGGAGAGGAGCATAATTTGACTCCGGTGCAAAAAAACAGTCATCAGTCTCCAACAAGCCCGCGCTTTTTGTCGGTTCATTGGAGCTAAGTTCACATTAAGGAAAAATAAGAACTTATACAGGTTCGGACAACGCATCCAGCACGCTATAGGCTCGATCAACATTAAATTCACACTGGTTACATCCCCTCTACCAATGGAAGTTGATGTCGTTAGCTCAGAAATACCATTCCTATTTGGATTTGACACACTTGAAAAATTGCAGTTATATTTCAAAAATGTGTAAAATACGCTTTTTAATCCGGTCCACAAATGGAAGATGCCTGTAGTTCGTACACAAGATCAAGCATATCTCCTATTGAATCAAATGTCATAAATTTTTCCCACTACGAGCTCACCAAAATTTATCGAGTATTCCATCACCAGTCCATCAATAACTTACTGAGCCTTCCCAAAAGAGTTCGACCAGAAGATTGTGATGCCAATACGAAAAGAGTCCTAGAGAAGATTCCGCGACATTGCGACTCATGTTAACGCCTTGGTACTACTCCTGTTTGTTTTAAGCTATCCATGCAAGATGCAGATGAACTATTGTTCGGGGAAGAACATTCTTTCGATTTGATGTTTCTCAAAAATCATCCAGTTCATATCATCGACAGAGAAACTCATTTCTCCGTCGCCGTTTTCTTGAATCAGAACCCAGGATATGATCAGAGAGTTGGGGAATCTGGCTGGAATTTCTAGAGGCTTGGTGTTTAAAATATAATGGCTATCCCAATCAGATTCGTACCGATGCCGAATCAGTCTTTACCTCTCCCCGATGGAAGTATATCTTGAATGGATGTGGTATCAAGCTTAGAATACCAGGTGTTGAAGCTCATAATTCTCTCGGTATAGGGGAAATACTTCATGCTCCGCTACGTCGTAGCTATCTAAAGGTACATCGGACATATCACCATATCAAAAAAGAGCTTTTACTCGAGATCGCTAACAAAGAAATGAATGACACCATCGGAGAAATTGGTTTAGTCCCTTGATTTCCGGTATTCGGAATACAACCTAGGTTCGCAATTCTAGACTCTAGGCTACCATAGCAAATTGAAGGCATGAAAATTATTGCTGATGCCATGACGGAAATGAACACTATCGTTGCAGAAAGACGTACCGCAACTGCGTTAAGTAGCAATGTCCCTTCTGCAGCATATATATAGTTTACTACCCTGGTGACGAAGATCTTCAGAGAGAAAGAGAGGGAATGGATAGGTCTTTACACAGTTATATATTTTCATGACAAAATAGCTCATGTTCAGAGGGGAGATTCGCCGATCCAAAGTTTCAATACTCATCAAGCGGAATCTTACTTTCGTGAACTGGGGAAGAAATTATTGACCTGTCGGAATTATGCCCTCTCTCTGAGTTTTATCAAACTGTGTTGAAACCATTCCGTTCCAGAAAGAGCACCTCTTGTCCTCTCCTTTATACTCACCTTACAGAAACTATTCATCCCAAAGATCCCGCGCAGCTGCATTTGGTCCAGCTATGCGAAAAGAGATCATGGGAATTATTGAGCGTGGCACATGGAACGTAGCGTGCAAGGATGAAGTTCCAGATGACGCCAACGTTCTAGGCGGAAGATTGTACTTGCCATCAAGGACTCCGGCCCTGATCGCGAAGTATGTAAAGCTAGATCAGTTGTCCACGGACATAGGGTTAAAATGAAATAATATCTTTTCATGACACCAACACTGCTCGCCAAAATTCAATTCGCATACTGGTTGGACTTTCATCAATTTTTGGCTCTAAACTTTTCTCAAACGGATGTTACACTGGCATATCTCCAAATTGCCGAAAAATCCTACGAGACATTTATGTGAAGCCTACCAAAGAGTTCCAGCTTGGTCCTGATGCGATGCTAAAGCTTCTAAAACAACTTTATGGATTCCCTGATAGCGTTTATTACTGGGTAAGAACTATTTACGAGCATCTTCGATCTGATCTTGGAATTGAATCCAAATTAACGACAGATCATCCTTCTTCAAGATGCTTGAAAAGAGGTTTTCAGTCCTTTGCGTGAAATTCGTTGGCGATTTACTACAAGCTGGAAATGAACACTTTGAAAAATACTCAAAGAAAACAGATCATCGCTTCAAATTCAAACATAGAGAGTTTGGCAACATCCAATTTTCCGGAGCGCAGATCGAGAGAAAGCCCTTCCGCTTCGAAGTACATCAATCTAGCTACATACAGAGACTCAAGCTACTCCCTTCTGATGCATATGTTTTTTCTTACAAATCTCAGAAGGCTTAACTTGCTTGGGTAGCGTACAATAGACCTAATATTTCATTTCGAGTGGCTCGAGCTGCTCAGCTTACTGAAAATGTGATCAGAAAAGATCGCCATAAGCATATCAAGAGAATATATCTCGCTTTAAATGTCGTCAAGAGTCGCAACTCTATGCGTCTGAAGTTCCCCAAGCTTGCTGCTAATTCACTTCACCTACGAGTTCATTCGGAGGCATCATTTGCGACAAGTATTGACGGATCCTCACAGCTTTGTTACATTATATTCTTTTCAGATGACACTGAAAATTGTCAATCTCTCTATTGTTCGTCGAGCAAGTCTAAACCTGTGACTATATCTTTATTGGTAAGTGAAATTATCCCATTAGCTGACGCTTTCGATATGTCTTATGCCTTGAAACATGACTTACCAAAAATGCTATTCCGACCTGTACCTAATATCATGTTTACCGATAGCTTGACTCTATTTGACGATATTAAAAGGTCTACGAAGACTACTCAGAAGCGTATTTTGATAGACATTTCCACTGTTAGGAATTCCTACAAATCGAAAGAACTTCAGAACGTCAACTTTTTTCGCTCCGAGTTCAATCCTGCCGATCCCTTGACTAATTTCAAAATTGACTCCATTCTACATCGCGTTATTAGGGAAGGTCGCATTAGTCATCCAATTAAGCAGTGGGTTGATAGAGATACCTGAATTCGTTTTGACTCAAACGAAGAGAAAAGTGGGAATGTTAGAATTCAAAGTAGGTTTCATCAACAGAGAATTTCAACCTACAGTAGTTCCAATTTATTACGTACGAATAGTTCTGACAAGGAACTCTGCGGTAGATGATTTGAATTGATAGATTTTAGATTATTTTATTATACTTCATACTGTAAGTTAGGCTACACAACTGTACTGTATTTTTCAGTTATTCTACACTGTACTCCCGACCTAGGGACCTCTGTTAGGGTATTCTGAAGTATAAAATGAGTGTTGGTGTTGCATCCCGCACACCATCACCACAATCAACAAACAAAACCACAACAACGACAGCAACGCTTGTGTGACTCCTTCCCCCCATTATTGTGCTCGGTATAGCACAAAAAATTGGCCGAGATTCGGCTCTTGCCCCGCTCATCTACGGGGCAAAACCATAATTTCCTTGTTCATATTTCATTATGAGGTTTATTGATTATCGCTAAAAATCTGCTCTCTTTGCGCAACTATTTTCTTTTCCTTTACCGCCTGAAACTTGATTTAAAATATCCCATAATAATGCAAGACTTTGTCTATATTTAAAGTCTTGTTATTTTCTATTCAACTCTCAGTTCATCTAAGTCGTTCAGAAGTTTATTTTTGTATAGTTCAGTTCAGAAATAATATTTATCAGAATAAAGCAGTATTAGCTGAATTTATATTGGCATTTATTCCAGAAAAATAATTATTTTCTCACCTTTAAGGCTAAATATACCTCTACACTAGATACTTGCCGGAATTAACGAGTAAATCTAGCTCAAATAATAATAGTGATTTATTTATTTTCGATCAAGACGTCGACTGATTCTCTGTTAGTTTCTTTTTATTTGTCCTTTTAAATAATTATATCTGGCTCCATCACTTATTTTTTACCAGAAATATGCGAATCAAAAACTTAGATTGATTTTCATGTTTTTTGGTTCACATCTCTGAAAGTAAATCTTCTAGATATGTAAATATGTCAGAAATTAAAAATCTTGTATTAATCAAAGATTAATGAATATTGAAAAAATTCAATTCTTTACGCGAAAATTCTCTGTGGAAGTTTTCCTGTCGATAAATAAGACTTTCTCTCAGATTCCTTGAAAGCATTATTTAAGTCTACGCCAAAATTTGAACTTATTGTTTCTGATTGATACCATCATATTCATGGAATAATTCTAATTAAATGTTGAAATGTTGAAATGGTGCTCGGTGGTCCTCCTTTCCTTTGAAGGACTAGCCAAAACAGTAGAATTTGATGATTTGAAGTAGTAGAAATATTCAGGAAAATTTGAACTTCTATTAATTATGAATGAAATCTTCCGCAAAGGGAGGCTTTGAAAGCAACCACTTTGGTTTCAAAAGAACCGGTAGTCCTGGAAATATATTTCCATCTGAGTCTTCCTCGACTTCAAATTCACATCAGTTTTGAGAGCATCATGCTATCAAGTTAATTCAATTAAATATTCTCCCCCTCTTATTCACCTCTAGATCAGATTGTGAGACAAATATTTTTTATTCAAAATCGTGCGAACAAAAAAGTTATGCAGGTTCTTAGTTTTCGTTAAATAGAAAAAGGCCATTTTCTTCCTGTAACCATCTCATTTACGTGCACATGTGGTTTTTCCGTTAATAGTACTGATATGTAACGTTGAATAGTCTAGTTTAATGATCCATCTAGTATGCCCTTTGATGAAAGTTTTCTTGAAATGCAATTCATTTGCAATTTCAGTGCTTTTGATCCAATGAAATATTTTTCGCTCTTTTTCCTTCCCATTGATTCATATATCTTTTGAAAACTACTTATATATACTCTAAGATATCTACAATTTTTTCCGCTGTATTTGCTTCTCTTTATGGGACTTTATTTTAAACGAATAACTATGCTTCATATAAGATTTTTCAAGTAAGATATTTTATGTAATTTATGGTAATAGGATAGCTTTACTTTTGATTTTGGACCGGTAGCGATGAAGATAATGAACCTGTTCGCAGGTTCATCAATTTTGAATTCATGGAAATGCTAAATAGGAATAATAAGAATATATCTATATTTCTGTGTGAATTACATATGTTTAACAGGTAGGTAAGAAAAAATTAAGCAGGTAGAAAATACGAAAGTGAACATTATGTGTTGGAATTTAATTGCAGGCTAGATTTTGACGGCTAATGGCAGCGATATAGATCAATTTAGACATTTACCACTGTGTGTGTGTTCTGGTTGAAATTTAATGGATTTCTGAGCGTTTTTAGGATTACTCAGAGTGACCTCAGTTTTCGATAAGTACATTGAAAAAGAATAATCACCACTTTGGGATAATTATTTGAATTGATAAAGGCGACAGGTTTCAGTTCTAAAGACCAGCTCAAAGTTCCATTTTATTGGATTTTTCATGTTCATATAAGTTTGGTATGCTTTTAGAGGTTGTATTAAAAATTTTTTACTCACTGATACCGAGGAAGCTGAAATCTAGAAAATTGTTAATTTAAATTTCCAATAACTAGCTTATTCATTTCTTGGAATCTTAAATGAGTCATCCGGGTAGATACTTTGAGCCTTTGCAATCAATCAAATTTTTCGGGAACTCGAAATACTCATTTTGTGAATAGCTGAGTCAGTATCGGTGAAATGACATTAAATCAAATTAGAAGATTTTTCAATAACATTAAATTTATTGCTATTACTATTTTTTGGATTCTGGGGATATCTAGTTTAAAAGTTGAGGAAATTTTGCGATAATTTTCTCAACAAACGCTTGGTTAAAAAAAACTTTAATTTTTAGGTTGGATACTCTATTGAATCTCCCTCGAAGCCTTTAAATAGATGTTGAACTTTTATCATCTCTATATAACTCTTGAATCTATCTGACTTCTACTTTGGCTTCAGAAGTTGTATACTTACTCTGCATATAGCACAATAACTGTTTATGGAGGTTTCGATTTGGCTAGTTCTTCGCCCAAGGCTCTTTACTTTATACTTCGCCTTTTCTATAAAAAACTGTTCCACGCTAACCCGTTATGGATAATCCACATTACATTTTCCTCATATCTTATATCACTGCAAAGAATTGAAGCAATATTTTGCGAGTGAATAGTTTTCCTTTCTGTGAAAAAATCCTTTCTATCAGAAAATGCTTTCTGGATATTTGAACTTTATTTAATTATATCATAATCCCCCAAAAGATGAATTTCTAGTTAACTGTAAGAACAAAAACTGTGATTATTATATGAATATGTAATTAGGGTATTTTACATCTATCTTATTGGCTCTTAAAAGGTTCTATCGTGATTTCATACCCTTTTAGATAGAATCTCCCAGCTAATAATTATTTGCTAGTGTAAGTATTTAGTAAATTACGATTAGTTCCGTACGGGTTGCAAGAGTAATCTAAATCTTTATATTAACTACTACTCTAGCAAGTATCTTAAATCGAAAAGAATCAATCTAATCTATATCATTGTCGATAAATTTTAATTTTGACCTTTGATTCCTAGTTTTCGGTATAATTATATGTTAATCCTCACATAAATCACTCAAAAATGAAAAGTATCTGGTACCTGACCACTTCTATATTTAATTTATTTAGTTATATTTCTACAGATATCAAGTCTCCCAAAAATATACATTAAATATCGTGAAGCTGGGATACGATATCATTTTTGAGTAAATCGCAAAATAAATAGATAGCATTAAAAGTTCTAAAAACCAAGGAAATAGTACTTTCATAGTTTTCTTCTACATTTATTCCTCTCTAAGGGATTAAACTACTTGCCTAATTGACGGTAGAATTATTTTCTTAATGAATTCTATTGAACGAAAAAGGCATTTCGAATTATCGGCCACATTAAGTGGGTTTAGTACTATGAAAAGTATCACACGTGCGATGATTATTATGGAGCATTGTAAATGGACATTTAAATTTGTCTGGTTTTATCTCTGAAAATTGCGCTTTGAGACACTTTCTGTCCTATGTATCCCATAGAACTTATTTTCTGTAAATGCATATTTTGAAGAACTTAACAGACTTTACAGAACATAGTATCAATATACCTGTTTATACCATTAGAATTTACCGATGCCCAAACTAATGGGAATTATTTCTGTAATCCATATCTACTGAACTCAATAAGAAACCTAAATTCGCTAATACTGAAAACAGAATTAAAAATCCAGTATGAAATTGAAAATTTTTGTCAATGTTCGCTAAATCCGATTTTATATTCACTCTGAGTGATTGAATTTCGCTAATTCCATCTAATTTTTTCCCCATATTCCTTATTATTAGGTTATTACCTTTCGAATGATTTCCCCCTAGATTTTATTTTTTTATCACCGCAATATGTATGTGCTGGATGGTTGGAGCAAAAAGATCGGTCATTTCCTCTCGAAAATCATGTTAAAGAGAAAGATACTTTGCGACTTTATTCTGGTGAAAATTTCTAAAATTCATCCATTGCTTTAAAAATCCTGATCTATGAATCTTTAATTTAGGGATTTTTAACCGCGGTAGCAACCTGAGATCTCTCTTTCCTTCATGCTCCGAAAATGTTCTTGTTTCCTGCTTTTAATTATAAATTATAAATGTAATGAAAATTTTTCCAAGATAATAATATTATCACGAACAGACATTTGTAAGCAGTGTAGTAGGTATTTAAAATATTCTTCATCGAGGTTTAGGAATGTCGATATTCAAGTATCAAGTTACCAAATACCCTCATTTGGACATAGATTGAACTAAAACGCAGGGATATAATTTGTCGTACTCTACTGCTCAGCTAACGCAGCAAATTCTTTAGTTTTATTCGACATCAGGTGCTTTTTTATATAAATATATTGACATAGTCAGCAACTTTCACGCTGTGAAGACTTTCCGCTCTTCTTTAACTACAAATCTTGCCTACTAATTCTGCAATAAATCATAAATTATGTACTTGGATGACTAAAATGATTTGGTATTCCCTGATGGATGTAAACTTTTTTGTAAAGTATCATATCCAAAAATCTATCAGTAAATTGTTGATAACATTTGAATTGTTCTATTCACTGCAAACCAAAAATGGTGTATTTCGACATGGTAGGATTTTGAAGAGAGACGACGAAATACTTTTATATTTAGTCCACCCAAATTTATTTTACCCATTTAAGTTTCAAATTTGGCTTGGCGAGATTTTCTTTGCAAGTTCATATTGATTTTCTTGTAACAAGGAGACACATTTTTTTCTCGCTGAATCAAATCTTTCTAATACGTATCTACAGTTTGTCTAGGTTGGTTTTTCTTTTTCTCAGGAGAATTGGGTGATGAAGGTAGAGTAAAAGAACTAAAATTTTAATTTTCTGCCTTTGAGATGATTTTTTATTAATTCATTAACAGCACAATTTGCACTAAAATTTTTTTCGCATATTTATAAAAGAATGGTGTAATGAAAATTTCCTTTTAAAATCAACTATTTTTTAGAATAGTATTTTTTATTTCCAAAAAAGTTCGGTTGAAAAATGCTGGGCTAAGTACTCGCAAATCAATCTAAACTTACGAAAAATCATTACAATGGCTGTGTAAAATCTGAGAACATTGAACAAAAACATTTGTCCTTGTTGAAAACGTCTCTGCTCTTATTTAAGCGGTAATTATGTTAAAAAACACTGCAGTAATAGCTATAATATGATGCTAATAAATCAGGAACCAAATTGTAACTGATTTTCCCTTTTTTAACAATGGTGAAAAGCGTTAGATTCAATTAATTTTAATTCATTTCATAACTTTCTATATTTTTTCCTTTGTTACTTCCAATTAAAACCGCGGCAAAAAAAAACAAAATTCCTATTCAAACGTCAAACGTTTTCGTGAAGTATAATTTTGACATCGTGGGCCAATTTGTATGAAATAAAACGATGGTATACTCTCGTTACTTACTTGAAGTTATTTTATATTATTTTATATGCATAGAGGAAGCCAAAGCTGTGTACTTAGTTCTGCTTCAACAGAGAAGTTCCAAAGGGAGCAACTTCTAAGTAACTATTTACCATTTAATCTCCCTTCGGCTTCATATGAGTGCATAAAGATTTTTTACATTTAAGTAGAAAAATAAAGTCATGTAAAACGCAATTACAACATGCTTAAGCGGCACCATTCATAATAACTACTGCTTAAAGTTGACGTAGTGCCCAAAGTTGACGAAAACATCTTTCCCTTTTCTTACTCACCTGCTTTTCGACAAATATTCCATTCTAAGTTAATAGCCAACTACTCTAGGTCATTTTTTCGTTATTTGGTAACACAGGAGGCAGTCTCCACCTTCTCTAAAAGTTTTTTTTCAAAAATTTTGAATTTTAGACGCTCGATATGTCAAATCATTTCCAAGTATTTGGTCCATTATTGAACTTTATAGCGTTTTTTCTTGTGTATAATTTAATCCACATTGTTAAATATTAGGGAAACCGTTTTGAAATTTTATTGAGATAAATTCATTAAATTTTTTATTTGAATTACTCTAAATACAAATGATTGATCCGTTGCGATCCATTTCCAGGGTTTTTAGTTAGTTAAAAATCAATGAGCTGTCCGTAGTGCCGCCCTTGTATTTTTTTTGGGTTTTTAAGACTCCTGAAAATAAGGAGTTCAAGTTTTCATCCTTTCCATATAAAGGACTGAGCAATTTTATTTAATTCCTAGATAAGTGTACTGGCTGTCTATATCAGACAAGAGTAGATAAGAAGCATCTTGGAACTTAGTTTTGACTCCGATTACATCATTTATTTATAGAAAACAGTGGTATTATTCTGAACTTCTGCTGCTTTTTCGTGCTTTCAAAGGCCTTAGAGCTCATTTTTATGAAATAGATCGCAATTATAGACGTGCATGGTCTGGGAAGGAGGTTGAAGATGGTTAAGACGGCGGTGAAGTCAGCGAAGACAGCTTTTTCTACCAAGGCCACATACTTCTGAAAACATCATGGAGCAGGGTATGGATGCCGCGGAGCAGACGGCTTTCTTTTTGTGGAACAAGTTCATGAAGTAGATTTCTGACAGTTGTGCAGGACAGCTCGACGACATTGATGAAACGGTTAGAGGCGTAGGCGGCGGAGTGACTGGACAAAGCAAGAGTCGGGGAGGATAAAGGCTAAAACGTGAAGGTAAGCAAGGCGTTGACCGCTGATGATGATTGGTGTCCGAAAAGAATGAAAAGGGGTGCAGATACTGACGGAGACAAAAGGAAACTCTTTGTGTTATTGTATAGCGTCCAACAACAAGTTTTTGAAGTAAATTCTGGTGTCTCAGTGTATTCACTACGGGCGTTGAAGTATGGAGAACGGGACATTCCTTCGGTGCCGCTTGCGGAGCTAGTGATAGCAAATGTCGTAAACAGGAGCAAATCAAGCATCTCTAAGGATATCTTCAGAAAAAGTTTTCATGGTCAATATTTTCGAGAAGATTGATATATAAGATGTATAAATGGCTGCGGGAGAAAGGAAGATGGCGTCTTCCTTGTTTGAGGTATGGAAAGGGGGAATTGCGGAGAAGAAGGGTGGGTTGCAATAAACCTCAGCCGTTAAATCAAGCATTGTTCTAGAGATTATTAAGGATGGAGAAGTTTTACGGTCTCGCTATGAGACTGGAAAATGATTATATGTTGATTTAATATGAAGTTAAAAGTATATACAGACTTTTCTTTCTGTGTACGTACCAGATTTATTTTTGTTCTGGGATTCGTTGCGTTAATACCCATGCGTGGGCTCTATTCCTGATGAAGGAGGTCCTTGTTTTGGTTTTGAAACTTAAAAACTGTAATTTAAAAACTTTATATTGTACAGCACGCTATAAATTTCTAGATCTATGGTTTTATTGATTATCTATATTATTTTTATACTAATACTTTAGTAAAACGCGCATACATTCCTCATATATCACGAGTTTCTGTCAATTGCGCTTTACAATAATTTTAAACAACCCGCTATACGCATTTTTCATTTAAGCGGTGGGCCGTGATCCGTCCACAAAAAATTAGAACGTCGAGTGCGAATAACACTGAATCATTCTTTCACCATTTTCGTCTTAAAACTGACTAGAAACTCTGAATTACTTCATATTCGACTTAGCAGCATAAAATCATGTTAAGCGTTGAAAAAAGAGTAAACTTAACACTGAATAACTACGACTAATGCAGATCTTTACACCTATAACCTCTCGGCAGTGAAATATTTTGTAATGCAGTTTAATGCTAAATATCTTCAAACCACTTACTACGCGCAATTCTGGAGATTTTCTGACCATCAGATTGCAATGAGTGGATAAGTTACCTGTTTAATTTATAGATTTTTAACTAGAATAGATGTGCCTAGGGAATGCGATGCTCTATCAATGCCAGCTCTTTTGCAAATATTTTGAGTTTTAAGAAATTTACTTTGTTAAGTCATTATTATTCTCGATATTAAATTGATAAAACCTATAAATGAGACTTAAAAAGAAAAAATACGCTGTCAGGCGTTTTTTTGTTACTCTCGGATGATAGGAAAACGGGTTTTCTGCAAATTTCTAGTTCTATTATCCCTAGAGCCAACTTTGAGCTTCTTTTCTTAGAGAAAATAATCATCCTATTATTCTTTCAAAACAATCAGATCCTAAAAGTCCTTTCCATTTTTAATCCAGAGTCACTTTGCATTTCCATTTTTACTTCTTTAAATACTGTACTCCTCCTTTTTAAATATAGAACTTTGGACTAGTGATCCCGTTCATCCTCTAAATTCCTTTTCGACTTGTATCGAGCACGTTTTTTATACATTGACCGCAAAGTAGTACAGATTCACATGTATAATTTGAATTTGACTAACATTATTCGACTAAGGAATTGAAAAATATCGGGTGAGTAGCACAATTTAAAGCACGTGAAAGCTTTATTCGGGACTCAACCCTACCATCTACCGCTTCACCAGTTCAAGCGCTTACTCCCTTGCCCTCCGAGCAGAGTGAAAATTCCATCCCAGTTTTGTCATCATGGAAGCTTCAAAAAGTCCCTGGAACATCAACTGACTGGCCCTAAATCATCGAAGAACCAAATTCTACGACGATTAGAGCTGTAAAATATACTACGAATACGTTAGGGATTGGATTCGTCTTAATTCTCCTCAGAAAGCTGTATGGGAAAAGCAGGACGCCGACCAGGAAAAGAATGAGGAGGACATTGATAGTATTGAAGATGATTGAGTATATCATTGGGATCTATTGTAGTATGATTGTGTATGGAGTCCGGTGAGCACTCGGGCGGAGTCTCTGAAGGAATATGTGGGCATTGAGAATTTTATTGTGATTTCTAACTTCCCAAAACGGTAATGGTCAAATATTGACGACTTTAAGACGGAATTGGAGGACAAATATTGTGCCAGGAGGCTATCTACCATCCTGAACCGTTCGAGGGATTTCGAATGGCTGTGTTGGAGGTATGAATATTTTCGAATAAGTTTACGGTACTAGTCCCAAGAATTCTGATTTTGAGGAGTGTATGTAGTCATTTATCTTAAAATTACCTTATCTTAGTGTCTCTATTCCACAAGAATCGCATAAATGTATTTTGCGGCATTTACTATGTTTGAATAAGACCCATGGTTAGCGAAAAAGTCTATATAAGATGATTAAACTCCTTCCTCTAGGAAAACTCAAGCAGGATTAGAGATAACTTTAAGGGAAAACTCAAGAAGTCCCAAAGTTGGAGGTCAACTTCAATCCGAAAAGCGATTTTATTGCGTTAAGCCACTAAAGATAGGTGGTAGAACGTACTCCTTCTAGCCGCACATGTAGAACCTTGGTATCCGCACTGTTTCGCCTTCCTTTTTCCAATAACTAGACCGTGATGGCACGTTTTTCGCTCGCAACAACTCCATTTTGAAGTAGTTAGCACTAACGATATCATACGCGCCGATTTACTTCTATCGCTCTATCAAATTTTCTCGTATTTAAATCAGGACAGCGTTTTCATTCTTTGGTACATAAAGTGTACTGAGGTCTTCATACATATGAGTTCAATCAGCCCTATTTTGTCAACTTGATCTTTTCTGCATGCCCCTACGTTATTGAACTGTCTCCGTTCTCTTGACTTTTCCTCCGCATTAGAAACAAATTTCAGCTGCCACCTAAAATGCTAAGCTGCGCTGCGCAAAATCGCATGTTTCTGCGCTGAACCAAATGTTCCCTTTTGGGCTAGAATCTTTGCGTAGTATTTTGAATAGCTACTGCAGAAGGACGACATCATATATTGTGATATGGTAATTTTGAAGCTCTATCCAAAAGTTTAGATTCAACATGAGCACAGCTTTCTGATATTCTTCAACGAAATCTGGTATTCCTTCTTCAGCATCAAAGGCCCGGTTTACCAACGGCCTGGCAGTCCTTTTCCGCTTTTCTCCACTATACGGAGGAAAGATGTTTTATTTTGGAAGATATGTGCGATCTATCCCATAGTTTTCCAGACAACCACAATCGACCCAAAAAGGTGTGCAGACACAGCAATGGGGAAGGAACTACGCTCCCTAAAGTCTACCTTCAGTATACTACACATAAAACCATGGGATAGATCGGATATATCTTCCAAGAGTAAAACACCCAAACCTTTTTCCGTATACTACACTATACTGAATGCAAAGGCACGCTGCAACAGCCGTCATGTCCAATGCGGCCTGCTTGATGGTTGGCCTGAATGTAGCTTTTTAGGGAGCGTAGTTCCTTCCCACTACTGTGCCGGTATACCCTTTTGGAGTCGATTATAGTTGTCTGGAAAACCATGGGTTGATCGGATATATATTCCAAGAGTAAAACACGCAAACCTTTTCCTCCTGTACTGAATGGAAGATCCAGACCATTGTATTATAAGGGCTCAAAGTACTTCAGATTATGCAGCAGGAAACGCTTACTGCGGAATATGCTTCTAAAGCAACCATTCACAGCAAATTTGGGTACAGTGCCTAATTGACGCATATTTCTTATAGGTACTTCTCGTCCAAGAAGTCACTTTATATCGGCCACCGTTTTAGCGACGACCAAAGCTCGAGGGATGTAGCATGCACAAATTTTTCGATCAGTCCTACTGCCATGGCCAACACTTCTCCAAATTCAGTTGCCAAGGCTTCATTTACTGGCTTTAACCCGCCGAAAGCAGACCTTCAGCAACAAGACGCCAACTGGTCAGCAATCTGCAAATTCGATATTGCTTCTTCCAAGTGATCCCAATAAAGAAAAGAATACCTTCCACAAAATAAATAGTTGGTGCCGCATCTATGACCGAAACATTATTGGCACTGACCCACATCATGGCCTCCGCGACCAATTTTGTGAATGAAACAGCTTTCATGGAAAAAGTTGTTGAGAAAGTTTAGCTAGTCTGAGGAAGTCCCAGACCAAAAGTGCGACTATGTTTTAGAGACCCCAATTGTTGTCCTTGTATCGTTACTAGTCATCAGGATGATCCCTGCTTTAGACCCATTCATCGTAAACTGTTTGAAACCACGGAATTCAGTGCAACTTCGTGCCATCAGTAAAGTAAATGTTGGCAAGGTTCTGCAACCATTTTTGGCTTTGATCTTCAACTAGGTAATGCCCTTCTACCCCTACCATTAAGAGGATAAATCTGCTTGACGATGATTTTGAGGGCACTGATCCAGGTATTGAGAGGGCTCCCTGCACCATGTGAAACTGTTAACCCAAATTAAAGAACCTTAGCAAACTTTCCCACTCTACACTCTCGAACTGCGACTGTAATCATTTTTCTTCTTTCAAATTTGTAACCCGACAGCTCTCGAAGGGGAATTTTGGGTAGTTTAATACTTAGAAAGCAGGGTATTGTGCGAAAGTGAGGCTAGTTGTTTTCCTAAGACATCTAAAGTGGTAAGTAAGTGTTGAAAACCATGGGATAGACCGGATATATCTTCCAAGAGTAAAACACCCAAACCTTTCCCCTCTAAAGTGAGGGTAGTTGTTTTCCTAAGAAAACAACTACCCTCACTTTAGATGTTTTGAAGCAAATCATTAGAGCCAAGACGAGAATCGCAATCACCGATGAACTCTTTGCGACTATCTAGCAGATTATTTCTGGGATCTTAATCTTATTGTATCTGCGAGGTGGGAGAGATTGGATTTTAATTATTGATAAGTTGTCATTTTCAGTATTTTACACTTCCTGACATTCACCTTGACTGGATATACCGTAGTTGGTAAAGTAATCATGTTTTATTGCTGATTCACTAACGCTCGGATAAATTGCGAAGCCGGAAAAAATTAGGTGCTCGAATTGAACGACCCGATAGTATAAGGAAGAAAGGCAACCCGAATTTCAAAAGTATTCTACATTGGTCCTCTTCCCGTACCCTCCGGGAGCAGTCAATATGCATATTTTCATCCTCCTTTACTCACCCATCAGCCCGGACTGACACAAAGCACTGCACTGATTTGCTGTAAATCCTGCCATATGGTTTGATTGCAATTTCATAGGGCCTCCAGCAGTATACTGACTCTATGTACCTTCCCTTCCTCTGACTTTTCCTCAAGACTCGCTATGTCGATTTTGCCAACGAGACGGGAAAAAGATCAGCTGATACTCTTCCTTGTAAACCTTACGGCTGATGGGAACTTTAACCTGAATACCAGATGCGCACGTCCTGAATAGCCCTTCATTACAAGAGTGGTACGCAAGTGCAGGGGATAAGAAGACTTTTCCTGTGTCTCGAAAAGTCATACTCTCAAACTCGGGCAGCTAGCGCGTCTCACCCCGCAATGCCTTACATTACGTCCACTTTTCGTCACCTGTCCTTGTTACCCAAAAGGCAAGCATGTCGCGAGTAATAAATCTGACACTCCATGTAGAATGCGCAATTTAACCTGACTGACGTAGTTCGAGTGTAGCATTGTCGAAACTTTGTCCAGTAGAGTGCGAGTGTTGCATAAAGAAATACATCTTTCATGGTTAAACAGGCCTAATGGATTTTAAACATTCTTTTGGACTGGTTGGGCCACACCTTTGCTGGTGCAGAGGTGCGGTCGAAAACAATCCACTAACCCTACGAGTGTGGGCACGATCCCACGGACATTCAGCTCCAGCCTCATCTTTTGCACTGCAACAGTGCATTACCTACTCGAACTTTGATGATTTTAACTTAAAAGTCAGGAAACTGTTGCCCCACTACAACATTGTCGCAAACTACAGTATAAATTGTGCTCCCCTGAAACAGCGTCCCGATTTTGATGCCCTCGAAGATCATTACCGCTAGCACCATGCCCTCCTCCTCTTCTTTGCCGAGTTGCCCACCCACGCGCTCCTGGTTGTCCCCTGGAATGTGCGAGTGGAGTACTTTTCCATCTCGCTCTTTCCCGATTTGCTCCACGGCCTCTGATCGAACGGCGCTGTCGTTAACAATAAAGCAGGTGTTTTGTGCTCACTTTTCAATGTATACCTCTCCGCAGCACGGTTGTCCGCTTAAATTACTGTGTAGCCTTGAGATGCATGGCAGAGGGGAAAGGTTTGGGATGTTTTGATATTTGAAAGACATGGTCAGCATCTTCCAGTGCTACATGACGCAGTCGCGGATTGGCCGAATATCGTGCGAAGAACGGAAAATGAGCTCCTCCGTTTCTCAACGGATTCTTGTATGAAAAGTTTGAACACTTTCTGCCATCCCACAGAGCGCTCATTGAATCACAGACCTCGCGAGAACCGTGGTCAGTAGTGCAATGGAACGGTTTTCGAACCGCACCATTCAAATATGAAGGAACCAAATCGTCGTTTATTTCGAAGGTTCGAGTCATTCTTCTACACCGACACCCGACTTTAGCAGTGGCCTCCATCGCAGCTTGTCTGCTGGCTGGCCTTTGACGACATTCTAGAATCGATTGTTGATCGTGTTAGCGTCCAACAGCACTGAATTTTTTCCCCTAATTGAATCAGGGATCGTTCACTGCGACCCTGAACAGACCTTGAATTGCCGCTCAAGAGCAGCATACTCTAGTGCTGGATTACCAGATTTCAAGGAAAATTGATAGTCGTACCTTTAAGGGCACCGCAACACTATGCACTAGACAAAAATTCATAAGGGTTCAGGTTTTTTACTACATTGTGCACTGTACTGTACTGTACAGCGGCACATTACTGTACGGTGTCTTGAGCGTTGCGCCGCTTTGAGAATCTACTGCATGCAATGAAAATTACCGCAGCAGGTTAATCTGCCTTTTAGTAGACATTTATCGTGGATCTTCCAATGGATATGCACAATGACGAGACCCTGTCTCAAGATGAAAACGTCCACTATCAACTGGACTATTGTCTCCTTCTCAGAGTCGTCCCCTTTTCTTCTGAAGGGTTTCGATTTGCCATTCATCCTGACATTCAGTAGTTTCATATCCGTTGGTGGGTCGAAAATGTTTGTTGCTCGGTGCGTAATGTTAGAAAATTCCCAAATTCAATTTAGAACAAGACTCAAAAAGTACATGGAATCATCCGAAATATACTACTGTGCAGTACTGACCTCGGGAGATATTGTACTGTAAGAGAAAGGGCCAAGTCCTTACCCTACTTGCATTAACATTAATCTTTCCGCTTTCTACATGTATGCGCCCCTAATCTCGGTAAGTCTCCCTCCCTCAATGCGTTAAGAAATACTATCGGCGGCACGCCTTCCGATGACGCCTTAACGTGACAGCTTTTATCCACAAATAAATCATTTATAATCCACAAATCATTTATCATACGCCGCGGAGAATTTGCCTCAACTGCATCCCACCTTCTTTGGTAGTCTCTTCCATGCTTGACGCAGCAATCTCACCCTTCACATGTGCAGTGCAGTGTAAGACCTCGGTCTTCACTTTCGTTCAGTATTCCATTACATTACCAGTACACCTGTGTGCCTCACAGCTTCTGCTAGTACGGTGCTGCGCACATATGTCTAAGAAGGTACTTGAGACCTTTGCCGCGACTGACTGGAAGCACGTTCTTAAACATGGAACCGGTGCTGTATATGTTAAAGGGAACGGCTGGACGTGAACTACCTCCTCTTTCATTAGGAAGATAGTACTGTAACTTAAAATCCCCGAATATGTTTGACTCATTCTCAGTAAGTGTAAGTGGAGATAGCCCTGGATAAAGTTCAGTATTTATTCCGCTGATCAATAGATTGCAGAAAGCTAAGCGCAAAAAACTGTCGCAGGTGCATCCGCTCCTGTGTAACATAAAGAATTTGACGTTTGAAACAGTTGTGTGAGTAAAAGTGACGCTAGAACCTGCAAATGCGGTGATCGCAGTCTCACGGGGATGATTGATTTTCCGGAAGACAGCGGAAACAGTTTGTTAAACGATTTGTGCTGATTCGAGCAGAAACCGTTGGCTACTGCCGGTTGTTGTGCTCTTTTCTTATTTTCGTCATATGTGCTGTATAGACATTCTGGAACTGGCTGGCCGAATCGACATTGTGGTAGTTTGTCCGGAGGGGTGATTTTCAATTTTTGTGCCAAGCCTACCAGTGAAAAATGGTTCCAACGCTTTTAAACGGTGATTACGTGGAATCAATTATACGTATCTATAGTTTTTCTTGTGCAATCGGAAACTAACAACAAACACAAGAAACTAGTTCCATGAAAACAGCAGTCCATTCTTCAAAGACTACATTAAGTGCCAAAAAGCTACACTGATTATCACAATGACCATTCACACATTGGCTTCCACAGAAAAGAACGGTAGCAGAATCATACCTTCGCACAAGGTCATGCTTTTACCTTGACAACATAGAAATGTATTGTTATGATCCACATTCTGTTACTTGTTTCGCTGTTTGTGTGACTAGACCCTAATACTTTGTCGATGTTCCAACGACGACTATGATAGGTCTGTAATTTTTCTACGGTTACTGCCTCAATATATTGGGCTAGTCTTTTCTCAACAATTGTCAGGCAACAAAAAACCGTGGAATTAATAAATGTATTGTTCAATACCGAAATACCGCGGGGCTCACTTAAAACAGTCTTGGGATCGTTATCCGTTGGCCATCAGTTCAAGCAACTCTGGGGAATCACTTTCTCTTCATAATCGCGATTTCTTCCTTCATGATCAAACAAGTTTAAGGCGCCTGCATGTCTGTGACTTGTATCTCGCAAGATGCCCTTAATTCACACAAACTTGCTTTATTTCGTATATTTTGCCTAGAAACCAAGATCACTCTTTCCTTCTGAATCACTCTGTTCTCGGACACGAATAAATCTGGGATAAGATCTCAGGTTGCAAAACTTAGAAACGTTCTCTTCATATTAATGCAAGAGTAGTACCTCTTGAGATTATTGTGGAGCAAACGCTAACGAGGAACCTGAAGTACTCCTGGCTCGAGGACTATCCCAATCTATTAGATTTGGTAATCTTGTAATAATCTGAGAAGCCTTGTTAAGGTCACGGTTTGTATAGTTACCATTGTCATAACACGCTACAAGGCATCCCCTACAATTATTCACTATTACCGATTACGGTTTGAATGTTGATTTCAACAAATTGTGGCTACCATGCCCCATCTCCTTTCCCCCGGTAAAGAAATCTCCGTTTTGATATTCAAGTCCCAAGACTGCCTGCTGACAGATTTTCGCCCTCGAGCTCACTGTCCTGGCGTGGCCTAAAACTAAATCACAACTTGAAGCGTGTGCACTAATAGACCCGTCCGATCCACCATGAAGTTCAATACCTTCAACCTGTATCCATAAAGGTTGGCTTGATTGATCTTACGTTAGCAGACTGGTCGTTTATATCAATCAATTTTCATTAAAGTTCGTTGTAAATATACCAGCTTTAACTGCCAAATCAGTCAGACAAACAGGAAAAACAGTCCATGAATAGAACCCCATAAAACAAAAGGGCTTTGAAATTAAACCTGGGCTAGGCCGCTCACTTTTACATGACTTCTGATCTTCAACACTTCTTATTCGCCCAACTTTGTTCTATAAGTCTTTATACTTCTCATCTCAAATACTCATGAGTTTGGTAAAAGAAGTCCCAGCTATGCCTTTCTACCTAGACAGTCTCTCGACATGTTTCCTTGCAACCACGTATCGCTTACCATACCACTTTAATGACCAATTAAAGTCTCTTACCTCCCTTACCATAGAGCGGTTTGTTAATTTCATGAACGCAATTAGATACAATGTTCCTTTCGTTGATATCACAACGGGAATCAGAAACAATTAAATCGATCTTTCGCTATTTTGTTGGCCTTTCTCGAATCACTAAGAGAGCTCGTAATTGTCTATCTTAATCGACAATTACGAGCTCTCTCCTCGCCCCTGCGCCATAGATGTCTTTGTCGCCAGCCCGTACACAGCTGCCGCCATCCCACGCCCGCAAGACCCCAGGCGGCGCCACTTTCCCTGTGGAGACCCAGAAGAGGGCACGCTACGCCGACCTTTGCGCAACAATACACGCTGACTTCTACCCCCTTGGCTTTGACACACACGGGGCACTGGGCTCCTCTGCTCCACACGCGCTAGGGAAGATAGCTGCCTTCTTCTCCACACGACGCGGCACTACCGCTGCCGTCGAATACGACCGCCTGGTCACCACCCTCTCCTCCCTCGTCCTCCAGCTCACGGCCCATGCCGTAGCTCGCCGTGCCCTGTCTCTCGCATCACCTGATGCGTGAGTGACCCTGCTCGGTTTAGTGAATCTGTAATAAAAGAGTTTGTTTGTTTTGTTGTTTGTTAAGTACACCGTAAAAAGGAAGATTACTGTTGATCGGTCACAACTTTGTACAGTTATGATCGTTTAGAGTTATAGACTGTTTCCGGCAAACATTTTACCCTGCGATCCTGTGCATCGAATTGAAACATATTATTATCCATACATTCCATAAGTATATATATTGTGTATCCAGCCTTCCATCTTTGCCCCAAACCATAATCAACCACACACTGGTGTATGAAGTTCCTAACTCTATTCGATAAGTGCTTTTATTAAACCTACCCGTGTTTATTGTATTCGGTTCGCTGATATATTCAAGGGTTGGCGTTTGAATGTGAAAGCACAGCATACCATTACTCGCAGTTTACATGTTTGGAATGCTCAGTCGGACAATTTGAGAAATAATCAATTCAGAAAGCGCCTAGAAGCAATCAACAAAAACTTATCTCATCTCAAAAGCTTTTGCAACATACTCGTCTACATACTGGTAACACAATTTGGAGCCGACTTCGTACATATTTAACGTAATAAAGAGGTAGTACTCACGGTCCCAACTCAAGACCTAAGAAATGACGCTCCTCCGATTATGAACAGCACATATGATTGCGTCCGGGCTGATGTTCCCAGATGCAGTTCACTGAAACGCGCTATGACAGGGCCATTTTTGTCATAATGTATGTCCGGTCGATACTTTGCTGTCCAAGTGTAGTGGAATTAAAATTATGCCGAGACTGCTACCCTCTGAAAGGGATGTATCCAAGTATTTGCTGAACACTCAAAGTCTTGCTATGAGGTCCTATGATAAAAGTTTTTGTTACTCCGTAATTTGTCAACCGTAAGGATCAAATAGATCCAGTATCTTCCACTTTGTATGCCCGAGAAAAAAATTTCCCATATGGTTTCTTAAAAGTATTGCCGCTTCTGCAGTCCTTTTCCATCTCCTGAAGTTGCCTCTGCAGCAATTGAGAGGTGATGATATTTGCTCATTTCTTATTTTGAGTATACACTGACTGCCCGACTATAATTTAAAATCTAATTAAATTCATTTAAAGAAAGAACACATGGCATATATAAACTGCATTGCGGAAACACCTTTCTTAGCGGGGATCATTGGGACAGGTTCATAGGTGAGTAATTGTGGAGAAAGATTTTTCTACGCGTCTGGCGGTCTCCCGTATCAACTCATCTTTATTTCATCGCAAACCCCGAAAATGATGGTGACAGACTTTTTACTGATTCAGTTCTTCTTAGACTAGTTTGCAAACTAACTGCAGGAAAATACAATCAGGATAACAAAGGCCTGTTGGCAACGGGAGAGGTGTTCCCTAGATCATGTATGAAGCGAAATCAGATTGTCATACTGGAGAGCGAATTCGCTTCTTAATCTACTATTGAGAGGTAGATAGAGAAGTAGATAGCTAGAGAGCGAATTCGCTCTAGTATGACAAACCGATTTGACGTTTGTAGTTACCTCCTAAAAGTGGTCCCGCCGTGTTGCAAATCGAAGGGAGCGACGTATTTCGATAACCTGATGAAATCGTCGATGCGCACACTTGCCGGCGATGTCCTTGAGAAAGACATTTTCAGAGAGCTGCAGCTGCCCATCAAGCCAATCGAGGAAAAACACGGACTTTGACTATACGTCTCACCTCCGCGGTTGATATCGCAGCGGTAGTATTTTTGCTTCAAGTGCCGCGTCGAGCAATCCCTGTGCTCGTTTCTTCCCATATCCGAATACAGGCCTCACTACGTCCTCTGATGCCACTGCCGCGTTTTTAGCCTGGAATTCTTGTTGCCGCCCATCAGACAGACTCCCGTTCAGCAGCTTCTGCTCCAATAGTCCTCGCACGCAGAATACCGTAACAAACGCTGTCCACGTGGCGCTCATGGAGCAATTACCCCAGGGTGAAAATCGTACGCGAGCCTTTTTAGCTGGCATCAATAAAACCACAAGGCTCGAAAGGAGGCGTCCACTGCGCACCCGTTCCCAGGCTTGAAAACGGACATCCCGAACAAACAGTTTTCTGTCTGGCTGCAGTACTTCTGCCAGGTGCCTATATTCGCTCCAGGGACTCCGTGTCCGAGGCAATTATGCCCCGAAACTTTGGACATTCACGGGGATCACCTTACGCATTGTCGGTACGGAAGAGAGCGCATTGTCCAGCATGACAACCAAGTTGCCCTATTAGGAAGCGACCTCGCTAGCGCGGCAAGGCATCCCGTCATAGAACCTCGACCTGCAACATTCCACAGGACAAGGCCCAACATCAAAGCAACAGGAGCGACAGGTTCCACGGACTATTTCGACGTCACGTTCGTCAACCCACTAACCCCCTCCCACTGCGGGATTCGTAACTCCAACCATGTCACTACTCATAACGCCGCCATTTCAGACAACCACAAGAGGTACAACGGCTTCATTTCTGCATCGCCCGAGAGGGCAGGCTCCTCCCCAAGCCAATCTCAACTCTGGGAGGATGGCTCCCGGAAGCTTTTTCGTTGTCACGGGGCTGGCAAGAGCTGTCGCGAAAAGAGCCATGGAGCATTTCTCGAGGACGAGATCAATTCTTTTGCAACAGCACGCCGCACAAGTGGTCTCCTCTAACGCGGCCTGTTTGTTGTCCGCTATTCTCACATATTTCTAGATAGAATGAAGACGTCTGCTATCTACATTGTTACACAACGCCTTCCTCACAAAACCCTGCGATTCTCAGCCTCCCCAACTCCCGCAGTGAACACACCCCCTATTTCCCCTCTTTTGAGAGGAGTTAATAATCTTGACAGCAAGTCTGAACAGAGCTTGTTCCTCAAAGCTATGCACCCGACAACCTTTCGACTCTGGTTGTGAAATGGTCATGTTCCATCACCAAAGTCACTGCGGTTTACGTCGTGTCTCATCGGATTATTGAGGTCATTTGTACAGTACTCCCAATTATTTTAAATACTGTTTACCGTACTTTATGTCATAGAAAATGGAAGTAAGTTCTACTGAAGCAGCGATCTCAGGCCATGTTGAATCAGGAGCTAAACATCGGACGTCGCCTCATGAAGCAAAAGGCTTTGGACTGTGCACAGCAACCCAGTGAACTGTTGCCTCCGACCGGAATCCTTGGTTATCTTCCCAAAACCATCTCAGTTCTTCAAAGCAAAGAGTGAATCCCTTCGCGGTAACGTCATCAAACCACGTGACGGCTGAATCGCTCGAATGGGCGTTGCCATGGGCTGCAGGGTGATATACCACAGAGAACAAGTGTGGCCTTGTGTGATGAGATCTTTTCAAATTCACATACCTGCAGGTACGACCAGAACGCCATGGCGGGATTGATACAAGGCCTGTCTCGAAGTACCCTCCCGCTTTCTCATCATCAACGAGAAAATACGTCTCTGTAGATGGGAGACTGTCTGTAACGCCACTATTTCCAAGGACAAGTTGCATACAGTACAGAAACTTGCTTGAATCTAGGCGCTCAACCCATCGGACAAGCCCACCGCTTGAAGCTTCCATGTTCCCTGCAGATTCCAAACATTCACTAAAACCAGTAAGGATTAGAGCATCACCCTTGAAACTTGAGGCTCTCTGATCAATTACCATCTCACAATGGCCATCCAAGAAGACTAGTTTTCTATTGAAATGGAGCATTCCGCTTTGAATGCGTGAATTGTTTCGGTGCAGCGCCATCCAGTTCACTACCACTGCGCGTCCTTCCTGTGGATTGTTTTCTACGGCACTGGCACATGCCCTGAAGCTCTTGTTTGTAGCCTTTTGAGTGAATAATGTGACCTTTGTTGTTGGAGATGAAGAGAGGATATCCAGTTCCAGCGATAAGGCCACACGCCAGAAGTCTAATGTTTTCTCCATGACCACAGTAGAGCATGCACTGACAGATGTTTTGCCAAACGATTCTTACACGGCCGACATCATACTCCACATTTGTCTGCTCTTTCGGGGAATGCTGCTCTTGCCCAGTTGTTGTATAACTGGCGGAAGCCCCGGTCTGATATGGCGCCCCTGATGGCATAGGCTCGAGGAAGCTACTTGATGTGGGTGAGGTCAAATCTAGAGGCTTAAATGTGCTTGACCCACTTGATGATGTATGCGCAGGCAAGGATAACAACGGCGTCATGGAAGGGGTAATTGCATATGATGCAATCCGCGATGCGGATGGAAGCATGGACGGTGACGGTATAACAGATGTACTCCCCGTCGCGGTTGCAGACGGTGAAGGCGGGGAAGTCTGCGTATTGGTCGGTGACGCTGTAAGCGAAAAGAACGGCAACGCTGAGCTGCTTCCAATAGGCGATATTGACCGTGATGAAATTATTGTCGTTGATGGACCCGCCGATGCCGATGGAAAAATTGACAGTGATGGTGTCACAGGCATGCTTGCCGCCAAACTCAAGGACGGTATGAGAGAGCGACTCCCTGCAGTGGTCGGTGACGCTGTCAACGAAAGAGACGGCAAAACAGAGTTGCTTGCAATAGGGAATGAAGACCACGATGGCATAATGTCCGCTCCACTCGCAGATACCAAAGGAAGCATAGACAGGGATGGCGTCATGGACACGCTTGCCGTCGAACTCATGGACGGTGTAGGCAAGCGAGTCCCGGTGGCGGTCGGTGCCGGTATCACTGATAACAATGGTAACACAGTGATGCTTGCTGCAGACCAGATAGATTCCGACGGAGTAATTGTCGTTGATGCACTCGTCGATATCGATGGCAGCACAGACAGTGATTGCTTCACATGCACATTTCCGTTTGTACTCATGGCCGGCGTGGGCGACAAAACCCACGTTCCGCTTGGTAAAGCTGCCCCTGGTAAAGGAAGCGAAACAGAGCTGCTTGCAGTAGGCGCCAAAGACCTAGAAGGAGCAATTGTCATTGGTTCACTCGAGGATACAGATGGAAGCATGGTGAGCAATGGTAACATCGTCACCCGCCCCGTCACAGTAATAGGTGGTTTAGGCAAAACAAATTGCGTAGTAGTCGGTGACGCTATCCGGAACAAAGACGGTGAAACGGAGTTGCTTTCGGTAGGAGATAAAACTCCTGACGGAGTAACTGAAGTTGATTTTCTCGGCAAAGCAGATGAATCCATCCCCGTTGGCGGTGTAACAGTGGACATTATGGACGGAGGGGATAAACGAGTCGGGAGATGGTCTGTGACGACGTCGCAGATAATGAAGGATCCACAGTAACGATTTTAGTAGGTGACGAAGAGCCTGACGGTGTTATCGTGGTTGATGCACTCGGCAACGCCGATAGATGCATGAATAGCGACGGTGTTACAGACGCACTTGCCGTCGCGGTTACTGACGGTGTGGGCGAACCAGTCAGTGTATTGGTCGGTAACGCTGCCCCAGATGAGGACGGATAAACAAAACTGCTAGCAGAGGGCCACACAGAACCCGACGGAGACATCGTTGTCGATGCACCAGGCGTCATGGAAAGAACCATTGACTTTGATGCCGTCACGGACACGCTTCCCGTGGCACTCACGGACGGTGTCGGTGAGGGAGTCCTTGTAGCTGTCGGTGACGCCGTCTTAGACAGTGATGGCTCAACAGAGCCGCTCGCAGTAGGCGAAGTAGACCCCGACGGGGTAATCGTCATGGATGCACTTGGCGACACCGACGGAAGCATGGATAGCGAAGATGTTACAGACGCACTTGCCGTCGCGGTAACTGACGGCGCAGACGAAACAGTCCTTGTATTAGTCGGTGACGCCGTCCCCGATAACGACAGTGGCACAGAACTGCTAGCAGAAGCCCACACAGAACCCGACGGGGACATCGTCGTCGATGCACTCGGCGAAGTCGACGGAGCCACTGATTTTGACGCCGTCATGGACACGCTTCCCGTGGCACTTACGGGCGGTGTCGGTGAGGGAGTCCTTGTAGCTGTCGGTGACGCCGTCTTAGACAGTGATGGCTCAACAGAGCCGCTCGCAGTAGGCGAAGTAGACCCCGACGGGGTAATCGTCATGGATGCACTTGGCGACACCGACGGATGCCTCGATAGCGAAGATGTTGCAGACGCACTTGTCGTCGCGGTAACTGACGGCGTAGCTGAAACAGTCCTCGTATTAGTCGGTGACGCCGTTCCCGATAACGACGGAGGCACAGAACTGCTAGCACTCGGCGACATAGACCCAGAACTGCTAGCACTCGGTGACATAGACCCGGACGGAGTAACTGTCGTGGATGCACTTGGCGGCGCCGACGGAGGCATGGATAGCGAAGATGTTACAGACGCACTTGCCGTCGCGGTAACTGACGGCGTAGCTGAAACAGTCCTCGTATTAGTCGGTGACGCCGTCCCCGATAACGACGGTGGCACAGAACTGCTAGCAGAAGCCCACACAGAACCCGACGGGACATCGTCGTCGATGCACTCGGCGAAGTCGACGGAGCCACTGATTTCGATGCCGTCACGGACACGCTTCCCGTGGCACTCACGGACGGTGTCGGTGAGGGAGTCCTTGTAGCTGTCGGTGACGCCGTCTTAGACAGTGATGGCTCAACAGAGCCGCTCGCAGTAGGCGAAGTAGACCCCGACGGGTAATCGTCATGGATGCACTTGGCGGCGCCGACGGAAGCATGGATAGCGAAGATGTTACAGACGCACTTGCCATCGCGGTAACTGACGGCGTAGCTGAAACAGTCCTCGTATTAGTCGGTGACGCCGTCCCCGATAACGACGGTGGCACAGAACAGCTAGCAGAAGGCCATACAGAACCCGACGGGGACATCGTTGTCGATGCACTCGGCGAAGTCGACGGAGCCACTGATTTTGACGCCGTCATGGACACGCTTCCCGTGGCACTCACGGACGGTGTCGGTGAGGGAGTCCTTGTAGCTGTCGGTGACGCCGTCTTAGACAGTGATGGCTCAACAGAGCCGCTCGCAGTAGGCAAGTAGACCCGACGGGGTAATCGTCATGGATGCACTTGGCGACTCCGACGGATGCATCGATAGCGAAGATGTTGCAGACGCACTTGTCGTCGCGGTAACTGACGGTGTAGCCGAAGCAGTCCTAGTATAAGTCGGTGACGCCGTTCCCGATAACGACAGTGGCACAGAACTGCTAGCACTCGGCGACATAGACCCAGAACTGCTAGCACTCGGTGACATAGACCCGGACGGAGTAACTGTCGTGGATGCACTTGGCGGCGCCGACGGAGGCATGGATAGCGAAGATGTTACAGACGCACTTGCCATCGCGGTAACTGACGGCGTAGCTGAAACAGTCCTCGTATTAGTCGGTGACGCCGTTCCCGATAACGACGGAGGCCAGAACTGCTAGCACTCGGCGACATAGACCCAGAACTGCTAGCACTCGGTGACATAGACCCGGACGGAGTAACTGTCGTGGATGCACTTGGCGGCCGACGGAGGCATGGATAGCGAAGATGTTACAGACGCACTTGCCATCGCGGTAACTGACGGCGTAGCTGAAACAGTCCTCGTATTAGTCGGTGACGCCGTCCCCGATAAAGACGGTGGCACAGAACTGCTAGCAGAAGCCCACACAGAACCCGACGGGGACATCGTCGTCGATGCACTCGGCGAAGTCGACGGAGCCACTGATTTTGACGCCGTCATGGACACGCTTCCCGTGGCACTTACGGGCGGTGTCGGTGAGGGAGTCCTTGTAGCTGTCGGTGACGCCGTCTTAGACAGTGATGGCTCAACAGAGCCGCTCGCAGTAGGCGAAGTAGACCCCGACGGGGTAATCGTCATGGATGCACTTGGCGACACCGACGGAGGCATCGATAGCGAAGATGTTGCAGACGCACTTGTCGTCGCGGTAACTGACGGTGTAGCCGAAGCAGTCCTAGTATAAGTCGGTGACGCCGTTCCCGATAGCGACGGAGGCACAGATCTGCTAGCACTCGGTGACATAGACCCAGAACTGCTAGCACTCGGTGACATAGACCCGGACGGAGTAACTGTCGTGGATGCACTTGGCGACTCCGACGGATGCATCGATAGCGAAGATGTTGCAGACGCACTTGTCGTCGCGGTAACTGACGGTGTAGCCGAAGCAGTCCTAGTATAAGTCGGTGACGCCGTTCCCGATAACGACGGAGGCACAGAACTGCTAGCACTCGGCGACATAGACCCAGAACTGCTAGCACTCGGTGACATAGACCCGGACGGAGTAACTGTCGTGGATGCACTTGGCGGCGCCGACGGAGGCATGGATAGCGAAGATGTTACAGACGCACTTGCCATCGCGGTAACTGACGGCGTAGCTGAAACAGTCCTCGTATTAGTCGGTGACGCCGTCCCCGATAACGACAGTGGCACAGAACTGCTAGCAGAAGCCCACACAGAACCCGACGGGGACATCGTCGTCGATGCACTCGGCGAAGTCGACGGAGCCACTGATTTCGATGCCGTCACGGACACGCTTCCCGTGGCACTCACGGACGGTGTCGGTGAGGGAGTCCTTGGAGCTGTCGGTGACGCCGTCTTAGACAGTGATGGCTCAACAGAGCCGCTCGCAGTAGGCGAAGTAGACCCCGACGGGGTAATCGTCATGGATGCACTTGGCGACACCGACGGAGGCATCGATAGCGAAGATGTTGCAGACGCACTTGTCGTCGCGGTAACTGACGGTGTAGCCGAAGCAGTCCTAGTATAAGTCGGTGACGCCGTTCCCGATAGCGACGGAGGCACAGATCTGCTAGCACTCGGTGACATAGACCCAGACGGAGTAACTGTCGTGGATGCACTTGGCGATACCGATGGATGCATAGACAGTGACGGTGTTGCAGACGCATTTGCTGTCGCGGTAGCTGACGGCGTAGCTGAAACAGTCCTTGTATTAGTCGGTGACGCCGTCCCCGATAACGACAGTGGCACAGAACTGCTAGCAGAAGGCCATACAGAACCCGACGGGGACATCGTCGTCGATGCACTCGACGAAGTCGACGGAGCCACTGATTTTGATGCCGCCATGGACACGCTTCCTGTGGCACTCACGGACGATGTAGGAGAGAGAGTTCCTGTAGCGGTCGGTGAAGCCGTTCCAGATAATGACGGCTGAACAGAGCTGCTTGCAGTAGGCGAAGTAGACCCTGACCGGGTAATCGTCGTTGATGCACTTGGCGACACCGACGGAGGCATGGATAGTGACGATGTTGCAGACGCATTTGCTGTCGCGGTAGCTGACGGCGTAGCTGAAACAGTCCTTGTATTAGTCGGTGACGCCGTCCCCGATAACGACAGTGGCACAGAACTGCTAGCAGAAGGCCATACAGAACCCGACGGGGACATCGTTGTCGATGCTCTTGGCGTCGTGGACTGAGCCACTGATTTTGATGCCGCCATGGACACGCTTCCCGTGGTACTCACGGACTGTGTAGGAGAGAGAGTTCCTGTAGCGGTCGGTGAAGCCGTTCCAGATAATGACGGCTGAACAGAGCTGCTTGCAGTAGGTAATGAATACCCTGATTGACTCATTATCGCTAATGCACTCACAGATGCAGTTAGTTGCATGGACTGTGACGGAGTCGTAGAGATGCTTGCCGTTGCACTCCCGGATGGAATGGACGAGCGAGTTCCCGTAGAAGTCGGTGAAGCCTTTCCAGATAAAGACGCCTCACCAGAGCGGCTTGCGGAAGGCGACATATACTTCGACAAAGTCATTGCCGGTGACGGACTTGCCGATGCCGATGGAAGGATAGGTTGTGATGACGTCATTGGCACGCTTCCTGTCGCAACCACGGACGGTTTGGACGAGCGAGTCCCTGAAAAGATCGGTGAACCCGCTCCAGGAAGTGAGGGACCAACAGAGCGGCTTGCAGTGGGCGACATAGACCACGATGTAGTAATCGTCGCTGATGCACTCGGCGATAAGGATGAAAGCGAAGAAAACGGCGGTGTCATACATATGCTTCTGGCCGCACTCATGCACGGTGTGGCCGAGCGAGTCCCAGTAGTGGTTGGTGACCCCGTCCCCGATGATGACAGCTCAACAGAGCTACTTGCAGGAGGCGACATAGACTCTGACAGAGTTATTGTCGTTGATACCATTGGCGATAGGGATGGAAGCAGAGACAGTGATGTTGTCGTAGACACATATGCTATCGCGCTCACAGTTAGGTTCGGTAAAGGAGTTCGTGTTGCAGTCGATGGCGCCGCCACGGATAATGTGGGCTCAACAGAGTTGCCTGCAGAGGGCAGGATAGACCTGAAAGGAGTAAACATCATTGACGCACTCATCGACGCCGATGGACGCATGGAGAGTGATGGCAACATCGACACGCTCCCCGTCCTCTTCATGCGCGGCGTAGGCGAATGATTCCTTGCAGTACTCGGCGACGATTTCCCCGATACTGGCGGTAAAAAAGAGCTGCTGGCAGGCGACGTTGAAACCGACGGTGTAACTGTCGTTGATGCTCTCGGCGGTAGGGATAGGTGCAAAAACGGGGACGGCGTTAAGACAGCGCTTTCGGTCACGGTTATCGACGGTGCAGGCGAGCCAGTTCGCGTTTTAGTGGGTGACGCCCTCCCCGAGAATGAAGGATCAACCGGGCCGCTCGCACTCGGCGATAAAGACCTGTACAGAGTAAGTGTCGTTGATGCACTTGGTGACGCCGACGGAGGCATGGATAGCGAAGATGTTACAGACGCACTTGCCGTCGCGGTAACTGACGGCGCAGACGAAACAGTCCTTGTATTAGTCGGTGACGCCGTCCCCGATAACGACAGTGGCACAGAACTGCTAGCAGAAGCCCACACAGAACCCGACGGGGACATCGTCGTCGATGCACTCGGCGAAGTCGACGGAGCCACTGATTTTGACGCCGTCATGGACACGCTTCCCGTGGCACTTACGGGCGGTGTCGGTGAGGGAGTCCTTGTAGCTGTCGGTGACGCCGTCTTAGACAGTGATGGCTCAACAGAGCCGCTCGCAGTAGGCGAAGTAGACCCCGACGGGGTAATCGTCATGGATGCACTTGGCGACTCCGACGGATGCATCGATAGCGAAGATGTTGCAGACGCACTTGTCGTCGCGGTAACTGACGGTGTAGCCGAAGCAGTCCTAGTATAAGTCGGTGACGCCGTTCCCGATAACGACGGAGGCACAGAACTGCTAGCACTCGGCGACATAGACCCAGAACTGCTAGCACTCGGTGACATAGACCCGGACGGAGTAACTGTCGTGGATGCACTTGGCGGCGCCGACGGAGGCATGGATAGCGAAGATGTTACAGACGCACTTGCCGTCGCGGTAACTGACGGCGTAGCCGAAACAGTCCTTGTATTAGTCGGTGACGCCGTCCCCGATAAAGACGGTGGCACAGAACTGCTAGCAGAAGCCCACACAGAACCCGACGGGGACATCGTCGTCGATGCACTCGGCGAAGTCGACGGAGCCACTGATTTCGATGCCGTCACGGACACGCTTCCCGTGGCACTCACGGACGGTGTCGGTGAGGGAGTCCTTGTAGCTGTCGGTGACGCCGTCTTAGACAGTGATGGCTCAACAGAGCCGCTCGCAGTAGGCGAAGTAGACCCCGACGGGGTAATCGTCATGGATGCACTTGGCGGCGCCGACGGAGGCATGGATAGCGAAGATGTTACAGACGCACTTGCCATCGCGGTAACTGACGGCGTAGCTGAAACAGTCCTCGTATTAGTCGGTGACGCCGTCCCCGATAGCGACGGAGGCACAGAACTGCTAGCAGAAGCCCACACAGAACCCGACGGGGACACCGTCGTTGATGCACTCGGCGAAGTGGACGGAGCCACTGATTTTGATGCCGTCATGGACACGCTTCCCGTGGCACTCACGGACGGTGTCGGTGAGGGAGTCCTTGTAGCTGTCGATGACGCCGTCTTAGACAATGATGGCTCAAGAGAATTGCTGGGAGTTGGTGAATGGGAACATGACGGTGTCGGCGTCCTGGTGTGGCTTGGTGAACTTGACTGCGAATGAGAAGGTGAAGATGTATGACTCGGCGGCAAAGAGAAAGATTTCGATGGTGTTGGTGAAATGGCCGGAGAAGCGGATGTTGTGCTTGAACTGCTCGGTGACGGGGACTTGGATCTCGACGGTGTCGGTGTCCGGGAAGGTGTCGGGGTTCTTGACGGTGATGGGGTTTTCGAACGACTGGGAGAGTGGGGCGGTGTTTTTGATGCGCTCGGTGACTGAGATTTTGACTTGGATGGTGATGGTGTTCTCGATGGTGTTGGCGTCCGCGATCGGCTCGCAGTTGGTGATGACGTTTTTGATGTGGTGGGCGTTGGGGAATGAGATTTCGAGGGCGTCGGCGTCCTCGACGGAGTCGCTGTTCTCGACTTACTTGGCGTTGGCGTGTGCGATTTAGATGCGGCTGGACGGTTCTTGCTAGCTGCTGAAGCATCGTCGGAGGCTGGCACCCCGAATCCGTATGTTGAGCAATGCGGCGGCTTCACTCGAAGCAGTCCGTAGGTAATGCTCCTAGAGGAATCCCTCACACGCCAAGAATTGTATTGCAAAGCATGAATGAGTTGTGCGATTGATGCGGATGGCTTTTCAGCAAGAAATAAACCAACCGCACCCGCAACGTGAGGTGCCGCCATCGAAGTCCCTGACATAAACCTAGAGCCAGTATTCGAATAATGGGCCGCGGAGGTAATGAATTCACCGGGTGCGGCAATGTCGACGCATCGGCCACCATTGCTCGACGACCTGGTTCTGTCGAAAAGGGTCGAAGCCGCCACAGTAATGGCACTATCCGATCTCGCAGGCGTCCAGCTACATGCGTCTGACCTCCCATTACCAGCAGCCACAACTGGGATGACTCTTGCATTCAATAGTTTCTCGACTCCGCGATCCAACAAGTCTGTTCGAAGCTTGCCGCCCAAAGACAAGACTGCAACACCAGGCTTATTACGAAGCCTCTTCTGTCTCGAGATGACAAGTTCAATAGAGCTCATCACGTCTGCCAACGTAGCGCTCGTCCAAGGTTTTCACGCACACAATGCGGCACTTCTTACAAACGCCAAAGGTAGACCCAGCAGCCGTAGCTATATGAGTACCGTGACCATGATAATCAAAGGCATTCTTGTATCTCCCCGCCTTTACAGCTTGAATGCGACCCCGAAACTCAACGTGCGACGCTCGACATCCCGAATCCAGGACATAAATATCGACGCCGTTTCCAAGCCTCGGAAAGCAGGACAAATCCATTCGCTTGTCACGACCTCGAATGTTGATCAATCCTATCTAGTCCCCATGGGAGTCGCGCCGTTTGCACAAAGCGGCGTGTGACACTCTGTAACAAATCCTCCAACTCGGCTTCCCCAGCTGCAGGCGGCACCGGGGCTAGCGACTCTGAATCGCGTAGTCTTTTTTGATGAAAAGTATCGTTTTGGTCGACAGTTTCGCCATCACTTGGGGACGGGATGATGATGTTGTCATACTGTTTGTCGATAGATTCGATATGGTTGACGGCAAACTCACCAATCTGATGAGCGGAAAGTTGGTTGATGCCATCGCAACGAGCCTCAATCAGATTGAGAGAGGGCAGATAATCAATACGGGAACACTTGATGGTGCGCAATAACGAGGTTACATGTCTCGCACAGCGATGATTGCACTCGGAGGAAAGACGAAATATCTGGTACTCGGTGGCGTGAACCTGTGTCCTAACGGATACAAGCGGGGAGAATGGCTCATTCCATCGCACACGAGGTTCGAGACCGACAGACTTATTCCGAATAAAATTTGCCAGGTCTTGCTCCAATGCACCTGCCTCGGTACGAGAACTTGCATAGTACAAGTTGAATCCAGAAAAGGCGGCGATTAAAGTGGCGAGAAGGATATTCATCGGTTGTCAAGCAGAGAGAGGGAGGATGATTCCGTGGGTTGGATCAAGAGTTTGCGCAAGGACACAAGAAAGGATAAAGGAAGTGGATAAACGGCTTGGTTGGGAGGCGTCGGCGAGAATGGCGAGGATGGCGAGGACGGGAGGCATTTGTGCAAGTTGGTATCATCGGTAACAATAGAGATTGTGTTGTTGCGGTATTGATGGATGACCGGATAACCGACGTTGGGTACGTGCCCAGAGGCATGTGGGCAGCGGGCATCACAAAGTTGTGAGCGAACAGCTGACATTGTTAACTGTGGCGGTGTGTGGATGGTTCTGTTGCAATTACGGAATGCGTGGTGGAATGCGGTGTCGGTTGGTTGGTGGGTTTCACTTATCAGTTGAGCGCAGGTGAGTTCCTCCGTCGAGTCGGGTTGTGAGGTGTTGACGGGCGGAGATTGAGCATTGTGTTTGCGTTGCCAGAGTCGGGATGACGCATTGGATTCGTATACACTCGACGGCATCGGTCTGACGGGGGAGATGGGAATCTTTGAAAAGTCGTGGTTGCGGGGAGCTAGATTGTCAACATCTTGATCCAGTAAGAGAGCTATTGACAATTTGGAAATGATCAGCTTACAGTCTCAAGACAGGATTACTGTACTGTACTTTACTGTACTGTACTGTACATAGGATAGCAAGTGGTAGTGGTAAATCTTTATGGGTTGTATAATGTTGCAGAGAAGCGTGCGGAGGGTACTCATAAATTAACTACGGTACGGATGCGGGCGGCGGGTGGAATCCTTTCGCCTGCATTACTTGGGAGACTAAACGCGAAACGGGTAACGAAGTCGCGGAGCTCCTGTTCAGGGGAGGAACCGCGACGGGAAGCAGCGAAGGAAGCAAGGCGGCGGAAAAAAACCTTGACGTTGTCGCCCAAGGCGCTATAGATATCGGGGGAAGGAGGATATGGTTTTGGTTGCAGTAAGTGCCGTAATGACGATGTTTCTCGCGCTCTGCGAGTGTCGCGGCAGCGCCTGCGGTAACCGCACTTGGCGAGATGTGGCGGCGTGCGGAGGGGTGGGCAACAGTAACGTCGACGACGATATCGGTACTGTGAAGCCCGTATGCAGCGAGTATGTAAATGTCCATTCGTAACTCGGGGGACTCCGAATGCCCAGACGAGTTGGGAACGTGGTAGAGGAGCGGATGCTCGACGAGGGCCACGACCCCAACTTCCTTACAGTAGCGGGCAAGAACGTTGCGGAGGACGTGATGTCGACGAGTCATTCCGTCTTCGTATTTGCAGGTCAACGCGTGTTGACCACTTGGATCTAAGACGGGTGCGATGTCGGCCGAGCGGCGGGAGCAGACCGGACAGCGAGTAGATCCAGGGAATAGCGCGATGCCGAGACGGAGAGCCAGAGCGACTTTCCACGCAGAAGAGGACGTGTACGTAACGCGGTGGGGGTGAGGAAGCGAAGAGAAAACAGAGGAGGCGGACGATGTGCGCACGGAGAGGAGCCGTGCTCGGTCGTGTGCTGCCGCGGACAAGAACAATGTATCGGACTTCGATAACATGAGTTCAGTTGTGATCGCAGACTGGAGCCTTTCGTCGAGGACCGGCGATGAAAAACGCTCGAAAAGAGCCGTAGCTTTAAGCGACGAAGACAGCTACGGGTGGCGGGAGGATAAGAGCGAGATGGCGGACCGAGGGATCTCTTCCAGGTGGAGGTCCTGGGAAAGAGTCAGCAGGTCGGAGATAAGTCCAAAAGAATCAATTACAGATGCTGCGGAAGCAGCCTCGGTAATGTCTGAAGTTTGCAGGAGACCTAGACCGCCCATTGAGAAGGGGAGAGAGGCCTGGAGCCAGGCTCGATCCGGGCAGGGCAACTGCAATTGGTGGAACGCTTCCCTCTGCTTCTGATCGAAGCTGGCGGTGAGTACTGCAGATTGAGTGGAGGGAAGCGTACGTAGCAAGTGCATGACCTTGGAGGCATTCGCACAGAAGCGGTGCAAGTGGAAAGCCAATTGAGCATCATCCAAGTCTCGAAGGGATTGGAAAAACTTCGTCTTTTATCATTGGTGTACAGTCCAAATGTGCAACGTTGCAAAGTACTTAAAATTAAGTTGGAATTGGGTGACTAAGCTCTGCGTGTTGCGGTGCGCGACAAATTACGGATGCTGCACATGTTGACCAGATTGAGTAGCTAAGCTTCTGATACAGGCGAGTCTTCACTCCCCCAGTCGAGCATCCGCTACGAGACGCTACTGCTGCCGCGTATGTCTCTATAACCTTGGATGTTTCTAAAGAGGGTGTTCCTAACGAGTCGAAGGCTAGTGGTACAAAATCCCATCCTAGCCTTGATCGTCCCGGCATTGCCTCGCCTGGAATCGCTGCCACTTTCGTAGCTAAGTCTCTCTTCTTCCGCTTTCCTGCTGCGTTTGCAACAGCTCGCGCTTCTCGTGCTGCCATTGACTTATAGCTCTCTTGGAACGGGGATGATACAGTCACGTCATACGCCACTGGGGAGGGGACTGGGTGTTTGTTGCATCAGACCTTGGGTACACCAGAATGTCCGCGGGTCGCGCGTTCAGTCCAGGAAGTAGGTACTTCACTTCGTATTGAACGCTGACTCCTGCTCCTTGAACAGCTCTCGGCCAAGTACCTTTACCACCGCTGCGTGACGATTTGGTCCATCCGAGACCTTTGTTGCATAAGTCTGCTGCATGGTCTCTAGAGCGTCCATGGGCCTGTGGCACTCCGCGCACCGCAGCGGAGCAGTGTCATCAAATACGGGCACTCCAGATGGCGACGGAGCATTACTGTCCACATCTCGTCGTACGTTCGGTTGACCGCAGACGGATGCGCAGTCAGGAACGCTGCTGCAGTCGTCCCCATGTATGCTTGGCGGCGAATCCTTCGCCGGAATATCTTCTTCCGAGTGCGTTGCGGGGTTGGGGAATCTCGCCCATTCATCATCCTTCCAGAAGGACTTTGCTGCCGACTCGCACCAGGCTCGATATAGAACGTTGTGTGGATTATCGGGCTTGGCAGCAAGGCTGGCCGCTGTCAGTGCTTCTGGAAGACTGCCTTGTTCGTTCGGAAAGGATGCTTGGAGTTGTCGTACAAAGTCCCGAAGGTGTCCATCCGCTTCCGCGTACCTATACTCACGGTGTTCTAACGCATCGGGCTCGTCAGGGCATCGCAGTTGCTCGGCTTCAATAATGCTCGCCGCATACGCTGTGATATTGAGCGTCGCAACAGGTGTGAAGCCATGGCCGCCATATCGCAGAGGTAAGGATACCTGCTGTCGAACTGCACCGGTCATCGGCACATTATTGGAGCGCGAGTAGAAATCCAACTGTTCTTCATCAAATCTCATTGCAATGGCAGTGGACACATCCGGCGGCGTTAGCTTCATCACATGTTGAAGCTTGCATGCCGAGGCACATAGGGATTGGAAGATACGGTCAACTGCGGTTTGGCGGCCTGCGAAAATTTGGGAAACAAAAGGGTCCGAGCCAATCGGAGATCCCAGCACGATGAAACCAGGGGGGGTAGAAAAGGGGCAGGGAAGTGGCAAAGGGGGTTGGGAAGGGGAGAAGCCGTAAACTTGGGTCTTGGCAAGGATGAGCTGGAACCCGGGTGGACCTCCTTCAAGCTGGATGAAACGGATGGCGGCGGCGGCTTGGACCGAGGAAGAACGATGTTACCGTCATCTGCGTACCAAGCGTTCAGGGCAGGTGAGAACTTCTCCTGTAACGATAGCAAGAGAGGATGGAGAGCCAGGGCAAAGAGCAAGGGACCGAGGGATCACCTTGCTGAGTACCCTCTGAACTGCGGACATAGTAGGGTCCGAAAGCAAGCTCTGTAGGAGTATCGTAACAAGAGTGTACCCACCATGCGAGGCCTGGGGCATGCGCTTGTACGGCTTGCAGAATGCGCTGGCGGGAAATGCAACTGAAAGCGTTGCGAGCGTCGATCTGGACCAAGACGTGGTCGTGGAACTCGATCTCTGGGAAAGAAACGTACAGAGTGAATTATTGCATCGGTGCCGTTCTTGACGCCTACCCCGACCTGATGGGGCAGAAGATAGGAGCGGAGGGCGGGGGTGGCTTTGTGTGCCGCGAGCCTAGAAATTAGGCGTCGGTAGAGAAGCCGAACCGCGATCGGACGGATTCCCCCGTTTGGCTTCGACAGCGCAGTGAGACGTCCTCCGCAGAAATACGGGCGGCAAGCAGCCGGTAGATCGCCGTTCAAACAGAGGTTAAGGAACTTTGTCAGGGCATGTAGGCAATCCCTCCCGGGCGTGAGCCCACCTGCCGGGCGAAGCACCATTCGCAAGAACACTGGGGATAGACCATCGGCCCCAGGAGCGGTTGAAGGATCAAGGCTTTGAATGACACGGCGGACATACGAGACCGAGAACTTTAGCGCAGGAGGCAAACCGTGAGGGGGCATGGGAGTGATTGGAACGGGGGGCGGGGGATGAAGAGAAGCCAAGGATTGAAAGGTAGCTTCGCTAGGGGAAAGTGGGGAATCAACTTGGAGAAGGGCAGCGGTGGCCCGGGAAGGGCTACCCCGGGAGAGGAAACGGCGGCATCTGCGAACGGCCGTGTCAGGGCGGTCGAGGGCGGGAGGGGATGGAATCGGAGAGGGGAGGCGGAGATGAACAAGGAGGTAGCCTCGTCGAAAAGGTCATCATAGAGGCCGCTGGAAGCCATGCGGATGCGGTCAACAAGGCTGGAGCAATTTTCCCGGCGGTGACGGCCAAGAGCGCGTGGGCGGTCGTGTCGGAAAACCAACTTCGGGATGGCAAGAAGTTCCAAAAGGGCTCGAGTCCTGTGCTCTGGCGAGTGAGCGGATATAACGCGGTACAAGGCCGCGAAGTATAAGTCGTAAGCCGCGGCTTGGACTGGGCGAGGAATAAAGGTGAGAACAGGGAAAGGGGCGGAGAGGAGGGAACGGAAGGTGAGGGGTGACTGGGATGGTTCTGAAACTTGATTCACAACAGGGAGATTCATGAGTCAGGATCCATGTCGGCATCGGGGGCGGGAATGTTTTCAAGGAGAGCATACGGGTTGGTGTCGGCTGGTGTAGTAGGGAGCGAAGGGATGGGAGATTGGGCATTGTGAGCACCGACCGTAATCCAGCCATCCGTCTGAGGCGGAACAGGGGAATTCTGAGTACGGCGGCGTTTGAATCCACCTGCCGCTGCTTGTGGGGGAGGCAGAGGGACTGCTCCAGGGTAACCCGGGAGATCGGACAGTTTGGCAAGTATTTTGGTATCGATGTCCGAAGAGCGGTGGCGAAGGATCGAGCAGGATACCATTTGCATTTGTCATCTTCCAAGCGAGAGATTTCGGAACGCAGACCTTCCCATACTGCAATGGGGTCAGCAGCCGAGAGATTAGTCTCTTGATCTAGTATGCCGGAGAAGGTAAGGGTTGGGGCGTCGAAATTGTCGGAATGCTGCGCGAAGGTGCGGTAAGAGTAGTAGGCAGCATTGACGATTGTTAGGAAGTACAGTATTATGCCTCACAAGATGATGATCTCCTCATCAAGTGACTGTGACAGGCACATGTTCAAGGTCAGCTATTGCACGCTACGGCGGTAAGAGTTTATCGTCAACGGGAACCATAGCTAACCTTTGAATCATTGAGACTTGAAAATATGCAAGTGCGGTATCTAACATTGTCTGCCCTTGTTCGTCTACAGACGGTTGTACGCGGATGCAGCTCGCGAGGGACTCCCCTGCTTTGAATGGACATATTTCATTCAACCAGGCAAGCAAAGTATCCGTACCTCGACACATCACAGCTCTCCTGATCCTGCAACATACCATACAATCACCTAAACGCACAAGACACGACAACCGCACCGGCGCCCTCCGCAAAACACACACTCCGGTGCTCCCCGCCCCTCCCTTCCCCTCAGCCCGTCTAATTCGCCACCTCTGCAAAGTCAGCCGCCAACGAAGCAAACACCTTTCTCTTCCCCGTAAACGACGCCCGACTATGCTGGGCCATCATATTATCAATATACAACACTCCCTTCTGCCACGGCACACAAACCGCATGTTTTTCCATCACATCTCTCACCACCTGCATAACCTCTCCCTCAACCTCACTTCCATCGCCCAGCCTAATGCACGTCTCCGGTTTATTAAACTCATCCCTCCATCCCCCCAAACCGCCACCATCTGGTTGAAAAAGCTCCGTCTGCCATCCATCCCACAATAAACCCCCTTCAGCACCGGACTAATCTCCCTCAACCTCTCTTCTTCTATACCCTCACCCCCCAACCACTGCCAATCATACCCCTTTCTCTCCAACACTCGCTCCACCCCCGTCTACTCTTCACCTGAAAGGTGTTCTCCCATCCCCTCCCAATAGCCGAATCAGCCCTATCATGCCTCGTCATCACACGCGAATATCTCAATCCCTCCCGCTCCAACCGCTGCACAAACCCGCTTCCCGTTCCCTCAACTCGTCATACACGCAGGTGAATACAACAACCGGTGTTTCACCGCCCGTATCACCCGGCCTTTCGCAAAAGAATAATATCCGTCCCGGGTAGCTCGGCGTCTGAGCAAGTTCGTGATGGAACGGAATTGGCTTCTCTGGTGGCGATTCATTCGTTGTAAATACACGGTCGCCCACGATTGATGTGCGAACGGCGTTCCCACCGACGTAGGGAAAGTTTGGCAGCCTTAGGGAGTGTCTACCAGTGTTGCGAAATCTTGTGCAGTTGCTTGACCAAAGTTACGGAGGAGCAGAAACGGAATGCTTTTGAAGGAGAGATTCTATGGTGGCGCGGTGCTGACCCAGGTACTGATGGGAGGCAGACGCTGAGTGACGCAGCTCGTGTAGATGGGATGGGGGTGAAACCGTGAGAGGAAAGGTAAGGCCATCGTAGTCGCGGGCCTGGGGAAGGGTGGGGAACGAAAGATGGAGCTGGGACACGGAGCTTTCATTGGGGTTTGATCTCGGCAGGTAGTTGGAAAGTTGTGATTTGGCCTCTGACTATGGGAGGAGCAGGTGGATTCAAGTTGATTTCCTTAAACTTGGACCGTGATGAGAATGGCGGGTAGGATGTTGTTGGCTGCATGGGAGATATGTGACGGCTGTGATTATCACAGTGGAATCAGGGGAAAAATCTCTTCGGATGAGGTAAAGCCAACGCTTGAGGGGACTGGATGAGCCCGATTTAACTTGTTGACCTGAACATGGCGGAAGAGATCAAAAGAGTAGATTAAATTGGTGCAAAATCGCAAGGAAAGTGGAACCTCCCGTTAGAACTGTGGAATGAGGGCTCATGGCTTTGCAATGCAATACCTCAATACAGTATATGAATGTACAGTAAAGCACACTTGTTGGATGACGTACTGTAATGCAACATATGGGACCTCACCAATCCAGATCGCGAAAGGACGCGCACGATCAGCATCCACCCAAAATTGACGAACACCCACCGTACTGTAATGTACGTCCTAAGCGCACATTTGGAACCACGACCATACACCGGAGGTCGGATACCTACGCAAAGAACTAGGTATCCTGCCGCCTGAAATTAAACGAAACCCAAACGTTTTGAAGGAATCTTAGATCTGTCCAAGAGGATGGGGGAACATCGAAGTAAAATTCCAACTTGCGCTCGGAGCCGAGGGTTTCAAGCGGTGGATCATTCTAACCATTTTCTAGCATACAAGAATCTTCACCTGCAAAGATCTAGATGATTTCGAATAACACAATAGGGGGTTTACGCACGCACTTTTCGCCAAGTCTAATTGCGGATTTCAGTAATGCAAAGTGCCAAGTTGAAAACGTTGCGGAAATATGCTGAGATCTTGTGACTATTATTACTGAAACACGGCTCCATAGTGAAATCCATTTCAGTAAATCCCGAGGTACCTTTCGCGCCACGACGCCGCCTTCCGCAACCCTCCTCACTCCTTCGAAATGGCCGAGGTTCCGCGCAACAACTTTTACGCTCCAGCCTTCACACCGAGTGAGGCTACTGCCGCTCTAGCCTCACTCCCATCTTCCCATCGCGATGTCACCTCCGACACCGTATCGCCCGCAAGGGGCCCCGCAAATCCGACTGCTTCGAGGCTCGGTCGCCGCCCGATGTTCACGCCCGCAGACGACCTCATCGTCCGAGAGGTTGCTGCAGCTAAGGCGCACGTTGCTCCATATGGAGAGGTCTTAAGGCGTTTCTCGTTTGCCGCTGACCAAGTGAATGCGAACCCAGGGCTCTCCGCCCCAGGTTACTTGCAAACGCCTGCAAGACAGCTTCAGAAAGATCATGGACCAATTTGAAAGAAGGGACTTAAGAGAGCGAATGATGTCGTGCCTAGGTGGGGAGGTGGGGAGCTAGAGGATTTTCGCAGCTCAATGCTAGAGGCGCAGAAGGACAAGCGCGCGAAACAGGATGCGGGGCGAACCTAGCTAGCCGCTGTTGAGAAGCGTAAGGAAGACGTCGGTCGTCAGCTTGTTGCTGGCGCGCTGCACCGGCGAAATGGAACCGATTCAGGCGAGGAAGAAGACAGCGAAGACGACCGTACACCGCGAACTGAGCGCGGGCGTAGAAAGCGCAAGCTAGCGGTAGAGGAAGGCGACAAAATGCTAGAGCGGTTGGCGAAGACGCTGAAGGAGACCGATATGGCGTGGATCGAAGTAGAGAGCGAGTGTCTGCATCTAGAAGGAGAGCAAAATGACCGCGAACACTTTCATCAAGTGGAAAAGCGCGAGTTCAGCCGCGAGGAGCGTGAGGCTCGTGACAAGCTAGAGCTGGAGATTTTTAAGCTCATGTTAGATACGATCGTATCTACCGCGTCTAGAAAGTAGCGTCTACCTACACTAGTAAAACCGGCCTTGTTGGGAGATTCTGGACCAAAGTGACGCATGGAGGTCGCAGAACTGCCCGAAAGTGCCCAAAATCCCTCCGGGGGGTCACTGAGGGGCTGCAGACGAAGTCCGCTTCAAAGCTCGGCAAGCCTTGCATTGAGCGGACTTTGTCCTCGCTCCTCGGGCCCGGGGGCGAGCGCTTTATTGTAGGCATATGTAGTCCTCTAGAGAGGAAGGAGTGCATCTGAAGTACTGAGCTACAGTATTTGGATACACACAGTTCCGAATGTTTGTTAGAAGCATCTCAGAAAGATATAACGCTCCTACTGGCGACTGTTCTACGCGCATGTTTCGCTTATAGTCTACGGTCGTGAAATACAGCAAAAAATCTTTGAATATCCATTCTACAGTGACAAGTGCTTCCGAAATTGCCTATTGAATACTGTCCGTGCTTGGGTTAAGTTTGATCCCTGAAACGGAACCTCCATGAACACTCACTAATTATATCCCGAGTCTCCATAAATAACGTACTGTTTCCCATCAATAAGGAACGCATCTGAGAGCATCTCATCCAATCCACTCTGCATGTACAGCGTCCAATCGTGACGGCGTCCTTCCATCGGCCCAGTGACATGCAAAATGGGTCCATCTGGAGCTGGAACGGCTTGATACTTGAGCGCGTGCTTTCTTTCCTGACCGTTGTACGCCACGTTTTGTGCTTCGTAGTTGCCTGGTCTTGCAATCCCAATCACTGTTCCTTCTATGAAGCCAATGAAATTGTCCAAAGCACCCGTCTTGTCATAAACAGCCTTGTTGCGTATGATTCTACTTTACTTTCCACCAATGATACAGGAAAGTTCCGCACCAGATGCTCTCTTATGGAGAGCAATTCTTCTATTCTTTCCAGAATAGTTCCGATAGTTGAGATGCGTGTCTTCCAAATACAACTTCCATGTCCACTCACCTTGCTGGACTTGCCAATCTGCGCAGTATAATTCAAGCTAACAGTAGAGCGGTACAGGCCGTAACGGTTGCATTGAGAAGTGCGACGTGTCTCCGGCCAACAAGTGCAGATACCATTCGCAAGACATCTGCCTTACGGAATCGAAACATACTCAGCGACATCATATCCGTGATAGCATTGAAGTTGAAGGAGAACTGCGCCATAGAAATGGTGCGCCAGCGAAGGGTAAAGCGTTGGTACTCTCTTTGATAATACCGGTACCGTTGTACTGTTGCCAGTAGCATAGTAGAGCTGACTGCGTTAGTGATAGGTGCTGAGCTCCTATGTTGCATAAGGAGAGCCGTGGCCTGGGCCAACCGCTTCCTGCGAGCGAGTGCCTTAGCCGCGGTGTGGTCTCTCTGTTGTGGGGTGTTAAGCGCACACGAGCAGATCAAGGTAGAACTGTGGTTGAAACTTTGGTTGAGGCTGGCTGGGTAAAGCCGGCCGCTCCAAACCAGGGTTTATATAGAACTGAAGATAGCTACAAACTAAAAGAAATGCAGTCTAACAGTAGCGAATTCAAAGGTATTCCCGTAAAACAGCCCTGACGGTATCGTAAGCAGCGCTTTCAGAATTGTAGTCGGCAAGAGTGACATACTCTGACAAGATGTAAGAAGTACATTGGTCCAGGTGGCTTGGGATAGCAAGGCGAATTTTGATTGGTAAAGCAATGATGTAATATCCAGTGTGCAACTCGCCCGTAACTATTCCAAGTGTACCAATGGGTCAAACGCTGTGTTCAGAACTGTAAGGAAAGTGTAATGACAGCAAAGTGCCTAGTAGCCCTGGCTGCAAGGTTACCAGTGGTTTGAATCTACAGTACAGTATATGCAGTTGTAAGGTCTGTGGAGTGAAATACAACATCACTCCCCTTACAGAGAAGAATCGCCCCGATTCTTGAGGTTCTGCTTGTACTTATTCAAAAGTTCTTGTGAATTCTTGAGGTATGATTCGGGAAGCCACGAGTTCTCATGATCTCCGTACCCTTTCCATTTGACAAGGAATTTATTTTTCCACGTTCTTTTTTATGAGCGAGTATAGACTCAACTTCGTATTCCTCATGTCCATCTTGAAATTGGAGTGGTGGCGGTGGTGGAATTTGTCGGTTGAATTCATCTTCAAAGAACGGTTTCAAGAGGCTAGCGTGGAACGCATTATGTATTCCTCTGTCGATCATCGGTTGAGATAACTGCAGACGGTAAGTTACACCGTTAATGTCCTCTGTTATTTCAAAGGGACCACAATACTTTGGGTTCAGTTTGCGTGATCCAGCCGCATCTTCAAGTGATAAGTTCTTTGTTGATAGCCAAACCTTATCACCAATCTTGAAAGTAGACGGCCTTTTTTTCTTGTTTACATATTTTGCGGTGGACTCATTGGATTTTCGGATGTGATTCTGGGCTTTCCTTAATGCTTCTTGCATATGTTTTAGAAAACCTGCTGCCGCTGGATTGTCTGACGCTAAAACATCTAAAGGTACTGTTCGTGGTTGAATTCCGTAATTGAGGAAAAAGGTGAGAAAGTTGTGGTGACATTCACAGAGGAGTTGTAAGCAACTTCAAAGTCTACCAGGAAATTATCCCAATCTGATTTGTCGAAGCTAACGAAAGCACAGATCATTTCCTCTATTTTCCTGTTCATTATCTCCGATTGTCCATCAGTTTGTGGGTGGTATGCAGAGGAGGGGGATATCTTTGTTCCTAGTAGAGCAAAAAGTTTTGTCCAAAACTTGCTCATGAAGATGGGATCTCGGTCACATATGATATTCTCTGGTAATCCATGATTTCGGTATATGTGATTCTTGAACAGCAGTGCTGTTTCAGGAGCATCTGTGTTTGGTTTCGTTGGTATTATTCTGATCATCTTAGAAAGTCTGTCAACGACTGTTAACACGCCGTTGTTTCCATTTCTCGACTTTGGGAGAGGTGTGATGAAATCCATGGTTATGTGGGTCCATTTGGTTTTCGGTGGTTCTAGTGGTTGTAAAAGACCTGCGGGTTTCTGAGGTTCTCATCCCTACCATAATCTTCTACCAACCCCACTAACTCAGTGTTTGTGAATGATATGGTCGAAATGTTATTGGATTCTGAGGATGTCTTGGTAATAACTTCTTGAAGTAATGAATTGTTTCGTTGATAAGGTGACGGCACATCTTGTGGTTGCCTCGATAGTGCGTCCGCCACTACATTTGATTTTCCTGAGATGGGTATTATCTTGAAGTCGAAATTAACTAATCTTTCCAGCCATCTCACTTGTCTCGGGGACAAGTTTTCTTGGGTTTCTAGGTATCTTAGGGGATAGTGGTCCGAGTGAATGGTGAATGAATTACCATAAAGGTATGATCTCCACCACTTGAGGGAATCTACAATGGCCAAAAGTTCCCTTTCATGGGCCGCATAGTTTTGTTCCGCATCATTAAGAGTCCTGGATGCAAACGCGACCGGCCTTTTAGAACCTAATTCTTCCTGTTCCAGCACTGCACCAATTGCATACTGTGATGCATCTGTGGTTACGTAGATAGGCAGTGTGGCGTCGAAATTTCTGAGAACCGGTGCGCTACAAAGTGTTTGCTTGAGTACTTTGAAGGCATCATCTTGAGTGTGGCTCCATTGGAAATTCACGTTTTTCGTCAATTCTGTGAGGGTTTTGCAAGAATTGAACAGCCTTTTATGAATCTCCGGTAATAATTGACAAAACCAAGAAAAGACTGTACTTGTTGCTTATTCTTTGGTATCGGCCATTCCATGACTGCACTTATCTTGTTTGGATCAACAGAAATACCACTTTGAGAAATGATGTGTCCTAGGTACTCGACTTCTGTAACTCCGAAGACACATTTAGATAATTTGCCAAACAATTTTTCTTTTCTGAGGATTTCGAGTACAGTTCGAATGTGATCCAAGTGATCCTTCCATGTCTTACTGTAGATTAGGATATCATCCAGATAGACGATCACAAATAAGTCGAGCTGATCCTTGAAAATGTCATTCATTAGGTTCATGAAAGTTGCTGGCGCATTAGTGAGTCCAAACGGCAGAACAAGAAATTCAAAGTGCCCGTATCGTGTTCTGAAGGCGGTAAATGGAATCGAATCTTCGTGTAGTCTAATCTGGTGATACCCAGATCTAAGATCAATTTTTGCTGAAGAACTTTGCTCCTTTAAGCTGGTCGAAAATGTCGTCAATTCGTGGTAAGGGATAGCTGTTTTTTACAGTAAGCCGGTTTAAGGCTCTGTAATCGACACACATCCGTAGACTATCATCCTTCTTGCTCACGAATAGGATAGGAGCTCCCCAGGGGCTCTTACTAGGTCTTATAAACTCAGCTTCTAGTAGTTCGTCCAACTGTTTTCGGAGTTCTGACATTTCTTTGTCAGAAAGTCTATAGAGACCTTTCTTTTGTGGTTCTGCTCCTTCCTTTAATTCTATTTCAAAGTCTTGTTTCCTTCTCGGTGGCAAACCTCTTGGGAGTTTCTCTGGAAACACGTCAGCAAATGTTTCCAAAACCTTCTGTATGTCTCGAGGGTATACTGGTGCTCTTGTTTCACTAGATGTAACGGTCTAAGTAAAACTGCAAATAACTCTTTTTTCTCATCGAAATCACTAACTATGGTATTGAAAGATACAAAAGGACTCACTACGGCATCATCAGCAATAAATATGAATGAATTTCCCTTATGTTCGATTTTCACCTCATTATTAAAACAATTGATTTTTGCCCCATGCGAGGCGCACCATTCTTTCCCAAGAATTGCATCATAACGCTTCAATGGGCTTACTGCAAAGTACAGAGGTTCAGTATAGGCAGTTATATGTACAATGACAGCATTTACCAATTCTTGAAGTATCTGGTCCGCACCGTTGGCCATTTCAGCAAGCTCTCTGGAATCTCGGGTCTTTATTTGATGTTTCTTGCAAAACGATTCACTCAAGAAGTTGATCTCACCACCAGGGTCTATGAGGATTTTTGCTGGTCCACCAGCAATTGTACCCTTGACAATGAGAAGGCCCTTGTGATTTCTCTCGAATGCAGGGGAGAATGTTTCAATGAACGTTGCATTCGACCTGATGGTGGACACAATGGACCTTTTTGTTTGATTCAATGATAACTCCCGAGTTTCTTTGTCTAACACAAGGTTGTCTAATGGTTCTTCAATGACTGGAACTGACTGGGGACCTTCAATCAGTTCCTCCGGGCTTTTGGGCAGTTCTTGGCCATGTGCCCTTTCTGTCTGCACCTGAGACAGAGACCTTCGCGCATACATCTTTCACGTTCTTCTTTGTCAAGCTTCTGTAAATTGGGAGTGTTTCTTTTTAGCCCCGGTATCACTTCTACGTTCCCAATTTCCATTGGTACAGGACTGCTGGTTCCAGCAAAAGAGCTTCCATTTCCATTCCTTCCTCCAGAAGACTTTGGTAGGTTACCGGGTCCAGAACGCCGATAGGCCGACTCTACTCGCTCAGCATCCTTCATTAGATCGGAGAGATTGACGTATTCTTTGGTGCACAACGCCTTCCAGATATAGGGCTTCAAACCGCGAGAGTAACGATCTATCTGGTCTTTAACTCCAATATCGGGGATGTCGAGTATAATTTTGTTGAAGTCTTCGTTGAAGGTAGGAACATCTTTGACTTGTTTCCAGCGGGCGAGTTTGTCTCGAGCGATCTTCTCTTTGTTCAGCGTTTCAAAACGCTGGATCAAAGCAACCTTCAGGGACTGCCAGGAATTTATTCCTTTCCCTTCTTCTGTCTTGAAGTGGACCATCCACCATTCATGGGCATTTCCAGCCAAGTAGCTGAGTGCTATGTGTAGGGGTCCATTCCATCATTTCCCCCGAGGTAGTTGTCCATTTGAACGCACCAGCTAGCAATTGATCCTTTCCCAGTGAATGTAGTTGGCTTGTTTTTCTTTGGGCCAGCCTGACTGTCCACTAGGGCATTATTTGACGAGCTGGCCTGGTTTTGGGCGTTTACGAGTTCAGATTCTAAGGAGGATACCTTTTGCGCTGCAATAGAAAGCTCTGATCTGTGTGCCGCAATTTGGTTATTGGCGTGCTCAAGATTCTGCTGCAACTGAAGCACCATTTGCGTAAGGACTCTAGGGTGACTTGCGGCTGATCCATAGCGATTAGGTTCACAAAGCCAGTAACAGTATTTGGCCTGGTATCTGAGAGAAGTTTCCGACCTTACACGTGTACACGTGGTGATACGTGTACACGATTTCTGTAACACCTGGAGTAACAGAGAGTCTCCTAGATGGTTCCTGGGCAAACTACCCACGATGCGAAGCCTCCAGTAAGCTGGTTTTTCAAAATGCCAGCAATGATTTTTGAAAAAATTGTGATTTATAACCTGATTGGTTCTTCTTGCACCTTCAAATTCCGGTCTTGGTGACCTAGTGGTTAAGTGTAAGTAGCTCCTGATGAGGTGGTCGCGGGTTCAAATCCGCCAGGAGCACTTACAAAAAGTTCCTTCTTTGACGTAAGGGTTGACGTCAGTCACGTCGGGTGCGTTATAGTAGCCCTTCTTCCGATTCTTGCTTTGCGGTGGTTGTCCTGTCTAGGTCCTGATGGCGATACGGACGACTTACAATTGTAAGTCCTACTACAAGGATCTGGGGGCAGCAGAGGAAAGCTTGCAATCACAGCGGAAGGGTGAACACAACACACACACGAAGTCGATTGAGAATGAACTTATTGCTTTTTTCCTTTTTCTTACTCAAAAACAAGCAATTTTAATGGAAAACAAAGATACTAATTGTGACCTCTGACTGTGAGTCGATGCTGAGCCCCGTTCTGATGGCGGACAAGGTCTTGTTCACTGAACAACTCAATATTGCAGTCCTTGCACTTGTACTCCTTCTTGCTTGTACGGCGGATGTGACGACGGGAACGGAGGTGCTCGAAGTACTGAACGCGGCCGGAGCAGGTCACTTGACAATGACGACAATGGAACGGAGAGGACTTCGGGTTCTTGTTCATCCGCGGCCTTTTCGAGGGCCTAGCCTTGCGGATTCGATGGTTTACCACCCTTTGGATCGACACAGAGGCGGCGTCCGGCAGTACTTGAAGCCTTCTCGGAGGAGCCCTTGAACTTGTCGGTGGCCTTGACGGGTTCGAGACGGTCGGACGCGACGGCTTCCTCGGGAGGGGTAAGGATCGAAGGCCGGTCGATGGGGGTAGGGCAAACGATCGAAAAGGGGTGCGAGGCTCTTCGACCGTAACAAAGGGAGATGCCACTGACAGTGCTCGGGGTAAGACAAGATCTTGGCAAGTCGGCGTCGGTGTCTTGGGCTCCTCGGGGCTGAGTAAGGCGATGGGGGTTCTCGGAGTCGACGGAGGAAGCGGGGTCTTGGGATCTTCTTCCTCGCCAATCGGTAGTATTGGCGAGGGTGGGCGGGGGGAACGAAAGTCGGCGAGTCTTCTGAGTCGTACTCTGACGGCGACGGAGGGCGGCCCTTTGACTTCCTGTTGTACGACACTGTGGGTTACCGCGTAAGGGTCAGAGTGAAAAACACAATGTTAGTCTCTGTTTGCAATCGGGCAGCTGAGATAAATCTAGTAGAGATTTTATCCCAACTGGCGGATTGGAAAAACGCACAATAAGGCACAACTTACTGCGATGCTACCACGATGTGGGGTGTTAAGCGCACACGAGCAGATCAAGGTAGAACTGTGGTTGAAACTTTGGTTGAGGCTGGCTGGGTAAAGCCGGCCGCTCCAAACCAGGGTTTATATAGAACTGAAGATAGCTACAAACTAAAAGAAATGCAGTCTAACAGTAGCGAATTCAAAGGTATTCCCGTAAAACAGCCCTGACGGTATCGTAAGCAGCGCTTTCAGAATTGTAGTCGGCAAGAGTGACATACTCTGACAAGATGTAAGAAGTGCATTGGTCCAGGTGGCTTGGGATAGCAAGGCGAATTTTGATTGGTAAAGCAATGATGTAATATCCCAGTGTGCAACTCGCCCGTAACTATTCCAAGTGTACCAATGGGGTCAAACGCTGTGTTCAGAACTGTAAGGAAAGTGTAATGACAGCAAAGTGCCTAGTAGCCCTGGCTGCAAGGTTACCAGTGGTTTGAATCTACAGTACAGTATATGCAGTTGTAAGGTCTGTGGAGTGAAATACAACATCTGTCGTCCGAGACCCATTGTGGTGAGTGCCTCAGGGACTGAGGGGGTACGAGGGCTTGCGGGTATATACTCACGGATCATGCGTGCGTAAATCAAAACAAATGGATTTCTGTAAATTTGTGCCTATTTTTTTCACTAGCTCTTAGCAGGGTAATTAGCCACAACCTGGTTCTGAAATTCTACTGCGTAATTCGTAAAATAAAAAACACCAGAGACCAAGCTTCCAATCAGCGCAACCCTGAAAGGACTACAGAAAAGCGCACGACGTTCGATAGAAAATGAACGATTAGTTCAATACAATACTCAATAACAATTCTATAGAAAGTTGCTAACAAATTACCACTCATAAATTTTAAACCAAAACATTGGATTGCAAACAGAATTTGTTTCCAAAATACAAATCAAACAAAGGATGTTCGCTTTCGAGCACGAACTGAACCAAACATGCGACTACTGTAAAACAGTTTCGATGCAGGGACGACCTATGCCTGAATGGAACGGACAGAACCCTAAAATGCTTAAGAAGACTATTCCCAACTGCGTGTATTGCTCTTACTATTCGAACCTAGCAGCATACATTTGCGGTGTTGGTCTGCCAAGGCATGTAGGTTCCTGGCAATCATTATCTGCAACAACCTTTTCACGATCCAACAAATCATTCTTAAGATCCATCCTATAACTGTCAACATCAGGATGACTTTGACATAGAAAGAATCCGTTAACCCACGTAATATCTCAGCTCGCAATACTTGCAGAAAGTTCATACCTTAGCCTTGAGTAATGTAGCTTGTGCGAGTATCAGCGAGTATCAAACTCTCCGGGCTCATTTGTAGAGCATTCATTTCCATCAACGGACGAGTAGCAGCGAGAAAATGCAAAATTACGTAGTTGGTTTGACCGTCGAATCCGAAAATTTTAAATTGATTTATAAATCCAAATATTCTCCACAAGAAAGTGAAAACAAGACTTAGGACATCAAATTCGGCGGGACAATCAATCACTGCCCATGATAACTTGCAAAAGGTTTTCTCGTCACGAACAGGAATTGTGCAATTTATATATTCAAATTCATATACTTTCAAGAAATGCAGTGCCCAGAGAAGATGGACAGGAACCATTTCCCTTTCTCTTCGTTCAGAGATTTTGAGTCCAAGCTTTGAAAAAAACCAAAGCTTTTACTTCAAATAGAGAAATAAATCGACGTAAAAAATTGGAGGTACTAATAGAATGACTGGAACCGTCCCTCATGAGGCGCTGATATGCAAAAGCAAAGATCGATACGGTTATATTCGATGTTGAAGCCATTGAAAAGTTGCCTCAGTATTTGAATCAGAACTGACATCAAGTTTATGGCAACGAGATAACTTATATACAGAAGATTCAGATCTAAATTCTGTACAAAAAATAGGCCTAGCTAGCAGGCCTCATGAATGCAACATTCTGAAACGAAATTGATGTAATTATATGAAGCCTTAAATGAGACTGAAAATTAATAAATGGAATACTACTTTATTGCGATTCTCAATTTAGATGCATCAAAATAATTTTGTAATAATTATGTAAGCAAAGGTGTTAACTCTTTTCAAAACTCAAGATATCATGTAAAGAGATATTATATGAACTTTTGGAATGGTTGCTCTCAATTTCTACAAGATTATGTTCCTCAATCCTTTCTACTTTACGTTACTACGACAACAAAGCAGCAATAATGCATTCTAATAGATACAAATTCTTCTTCTATAACAGTTTTAAATTTAACTTAAAACTTTCCAAATGGATTCAGGAATATGAGAAAGAAAATACTTAAGAGAAATTGTAATACATATTGCGTTAATAGAGTGTAGAAATCTCAACCATCAAACCACAATTTTCAACATAAATGGTGTGTTCATGTACTAGCGTACTTTAATGTTTCGTTCTGTCGTCTGGCATCTTACATCAAATTTTACGCTAAATAGTTTTTTACCAGAAACTTTCGGCGAAACTTTCGTTTTAATAGCATGCTCACTGACGCTGTCTTATTTCATTGGACAATGTTTCCGGGCTGAAATGTTAGATTCATCCTTACCAATTAAGTGTCGTTTCTAGGACGATGCGAGTAATGGATCAACATAAATTTGGCCCAGGAACATTTTTTGTGGTGCGAAAATCAGCCCCGAGCAAATGAGAACAAAAGGTGAAATCCTTCTAAAACAAGTTCTTTTCAAAAGTTTCGGTGCAGTGTTCGGAGTTCTCGTTTAATTTTTTTCAATCAAATTTTTTCCTTTGTTTATGATATTCTCTCTAATAACTTCTAATTGCGCGTATGTAAACATTTTTACAGGACATGAAGTGAATCTCAATTATTGGACTCGAAACCTCAACTTTTTGGTAGTGCGAAACTTATTCAACTTTATCGGCGAAACTTTCGCCGAGTCTCTATTTGGTAGGGCTGTATAGTACTGTTAGGGTGGGTGTATGCGTGTATACGTTTTGCGAACTCCTTGGTTGGCAATGATCGTTGACGAGGAGATACTTACGCGCATGGGATTACATAAGGCTTACAAGTTTTCGTGTGTAAAAATGCCTTGTGTGCTGGCTTCGGCCAACCTTTGTCGAAGGTTTTCATCACCATATCCCAGATTGCGCAAGTTGCGCAATACAAGTAATTTTCATTATTTTCAAAGCTAGGAGAGATTAGTCCATTCATATGAGACTTTTATGAAACGAATGCACAATGACCACAGACTCTATATCTCCCACAATATTCTGTACGTCACAAACGCAACAGCATACAGTTCTGTATCCTGCCAAAATGCACCACGTTATATAATTATCCCATTTAGGCGATGAGTCGCTGCCCTAGGTCAGTTCCAAGATGCGTCGATGTGTGTGTTGCGCTACTAAGCTGCATTGCTCCAAACTAGGCTGCTGTTGCACAAAAAGCTTACGTCCCATTCCATTTTATCCCGCGGTGGAGCGGATTAGTGCCACCGGTCATAGCAACCGCCACTCAAAGGGGCTTAGCTCACCAACTTGACATGAAACTTCAATCAGACTCGCAAAATGCAATGCTTTTTGTTATCCAAGGACATGTTTCTTTGACGACAGGAGCACTTCATTTCGCAAAATGACATGGATCGGCCCTAGGAGCGGTGGAATGGAAGGGAGGAGTGGATTGGGAATCGGATGGAGAAGACAGGACGTATTAGTGGCCATTTTCTTAGTGCGCTCGGGCTGCTTTCTGCAATACAGAAATTGAATTCCTCAAGCTCTTCATCTCACTTGGAATGGAACGCGACAGTAACGAGGTAGCCGTGGCTAATGATATTTGACAAGCGTCAATCAAAGGCTAATGTTGCGGCGTTGAACAAAGGTACGGCCTTAAGAAGGCATGTCATGCCTACTGCATTTCAAGATAATTCGAAAACCATAAAAATGCTGATGCTGTTTGCACTAACTTCTTCACATCATATTTGTCGTCTTCTAACTTATAAGAACGCAATCGAAGCCAAGTTTGTTCAGTACCATTCTTCCAAGGTTGACCTAGAGGTAACAATACAAACCCATGTGGCCTTGGTTAGCTGTTTCCAAGTAACAAGATCACCTAAAGCGACCGCGCATGGACCTTGCGTTATCGTGCTCGCGAATACCCCTTTTGGTTTGACCATTGGAAGAATTATTCCGGAGATAGTTTGAGCGCCTGCGCTCTGTTACACGAGATCTCGGCGTTGGGACTGTATTTTGCATATGAACAACCGGGTTGTTATTTAGAGATCATTCCAGTTCTGGTAAGCGCCTTCGTAGCGCGATTATCTCTGAACTACGCCCCTCGTCTAACCGTGACCCTGTGTTACGTTCCGGCTGCTGTTGCCTCTCCCCTCTATTCTGTTCAGCAAATATACGTTCCTTTCCGATAAGTTCTGACTCCTTGGCGCTACCATCTGGTGTCCATGCATTTCGACGATTTGGAATACTTCGTAGGACCCGGCTTGGAACCTGCTTGCTCTGGATACTTGACAGCGGTAAATTATCATTCTCGCAAGAGTTGGCCTTCTCAAATGCCTCCTTTGCTCTTGCGGCAGTAAACCCGGAGTCATTTGGACTCTGGTTATGGAAATCTGGCTGCGATAGTGATGAATTCTGGGAACAAGGTACATATATAGTACTGAGACGAGGATTTGGGTACGTTTGGATATCTTTGTTGTCACTTTCAGTAACTTTATTCCCATAGGACTCGTTACTAACCTCATCAGTGCGCACCGTTGATATTGACGTCCGCTCGTTTCATCATCACCGGATCTGCAATCATTTCTGACCTTCATCCTATACTTCCTGGATGCGCTTGCCATCTTCTGTTCCATGAACTCTTCAATAGCCCAGTGGCGCCGTGACTGTCGATAAACTCTCATCTCATTGTCATCAGCTATGGAGTTTTTCGCGGTTCGAATTATTTCACGTGGTGCCTCAGCGTAAGTTGACTTGCCGAAGTAGTTATGTTTGCTCCCGTCTTCTTCCTCATACGCTAGCATGTCCTCAAGATATTCACCGACAAGGTCAAAATCATCTCTATTACGCTCCCTCGAGGTATGTCAATTTTCTGGAAACTCTTCAGACTGTTCTTCGGCGCGATTCTGGTGCTTGATATTGTGATTTCTTATCTCTTCCGCGATGAACCTGGAAACATTGATGAATTTTTTAACATCCCTAGGTCTTTGTGATCCAAAATCCACCGAGTTTTGAGGAGCTGCCTCTACTCTTCCCTGACCGGTGCTTCGAGGCTTTGGAATTCCAAATCGAGCCATAACTGATTAGCGTATGTGTGGGTAAGAAATCAAAAACCATACTGACAGTGCGTGAGTAAGTTATTTGTTTGGCGGTTTACATTGCTAACTAACAGTCCATGAGTTGATTGTTTGTTTGGCGGTTTACATTGAAGTTCATCTGCTTTTCGGGGATTAAAATAGGAATAGTGAAGCGCTTTTTGTTCTCTTTCGTTTCGTGGTTTCGCTTCGGTGAGTTTATAGATGAAACATGGTGTCATCTTGCAATGCTTTCATATGTAATGCTAGCCTTCAAGTCAATTCTGTTCTTGAATTTTCTCCAAATATTCGCAGTGATGGATCGTTACATGTGTCTTCCTTAGAATAATTGCCGTTGCATTTCAAGCGCTCCCGGGAGAGCAATATGTCGTTCAACAATAAGAATACATCGATGTACTGCAAAAAGGAAGCGAAGGCGAGAAGGGACGCCGGATTTTCCAACCGGCGTTCGATACAGTTGTGCAGAATCCGAATGGATTAGTTCTCTCGTTCTAGCACAGGAGCGCTCACCGAGCAATGAACTTCTTAACTCCGCGAACGTAGATATGACCCTTTCAGCTGGAAGAAATGACTCAGCACAGTCTCATCTGGATTCTTATGCGCAATCACACTCACAAGGTTGTTTTTGAAAAAACAGCAAACGGCTTTATCTGCGCAACAAACGGTTTTACGGATGTTAATATTAGTGCTAAGGTTCAAAAAAATTATCAGAACAAATTAAAGACTGAGTCAAGGTGGAAAGGAGATGAGTGACCAATCAGCTGTTAGGCATGGGATTCTACTCGGAGACTTTTCAAACTATGAAATGGTGAAAGAAATTTGGGAAACGAGCGATGAGGAGGGGACTAGTACTGACAAGGGTCATGATTACAATTCAAGTGCCGACGATACCGCAGAATCCTGTCATGAACCACTTGAAACCACCAGGCTTCGATCTGCTCCTACAAGAAAAATTCATGGAATGGGCGTACGAGAACAGAACGTGGGTCAACTTGGCTGTGAAGTTTGGAACAAAGCATTCTGTTATGAGGAAAGTGTTGCGCAACCTGGAGGCTGCGTATGAAGCATGGATAAGAGTCTTCCGGTACATTGATAAATATTCTGGGGTTGAGACTGTTTCCTATCTCTGCTGTCAATCTCATGCTATTCCCGGATTGCGTTATTACCGAGCGAACACCCCTTTCTTCAATGCGCCCTATATGTACGGTCTGCAAACAGTACGGCACGAAGCCCAACTTGGTTAAGTTTGATTAAGTTCCACTTCTTCCCGATTGGCACGATGGATGAGTAACGATATCACCCGTGAAAATCTATTCAGCTACCCCCATGAAAACTGCTCTGCATATCAAGGAAGTGACGAAATCGACGGCTCAGGATTTTTAGGGACTACTTTGAGGGGTCATTGTACCAGGATCTGATATCATTTCACGGTGGGGAAGATGAGTGCGGTTATAATTTTTTTATCGTCCCATCGACAAATGGATTCGAAGTTTATAACAAGGAACGATATGACTGCTGGCCGATAGCAGCATTGAATTTGAACCTCTGTCCGTCCAAGCGCTTCTTGATGAGAAATATTATTCCCTTCGGATTTGTTAGTGGATCAAAGCAGCCCATTGAATTGGAGTCATTTTTCATCCCTCTGGTAAGAAAGCTGCGAGGCATCAATGCAGATGGTGAAACGGCGATTCGGCTGTTTTCAGGAGTTAATCCTCTCATCAGGGTTCACGTGATGTGGGTAACAGCGGACTTGCAAGCGTATCCGAAGTTCTCTGGCCACCCAGGCCCTAGCGCCAAGAAGCCATGCCTCTTTTGCGATGTTCCCAGCTACTACTGCCGTGAATCAAGAAGGTTTTATCTTCCTTCCCGTATCAAGCCGGGTAACTCAGGAAGCAATCCGGATGGTACAACTTTGGTTCAATTGTAAGAAGCCAGTGCTCCGCGAGACCGCGTGCCGTCTGAGACTCGAACTGTACTGCGCAAACTGGATCCTAGCTCAAATCTAAGTGAAACAGTGAAAAAGAAAATAAGGAAGGGTACAGGTATCAGAGGAAAAGCCCTGTTGCATTCGATTCTCTCTATTTTTCCATTTGACTCATTCCCTATAGACACTATGCACTTGGGTTACAAAATTGCAAAAGATATGATGGATATTCTGAAGGGGGAAAACATGCATCTTTTGCGTGAAGAAGGTCATATAGAGGAGCATTTTGTTCTCTCTCTGCGCATCTGGCGAATGATAGATTCTGAGCTGCGAACCCTTCGAGAAACCACACCCTACTGTGCATTTGGAGCGGCGTCTCGGGACACATCCGTCTACAAAAGATGGAAGGTCTCCGAGTATCGACAATTTGTACTCAACTACTGGCTGGTTCTCCTGGATGGACATCTGCCTCGGAGATATCTCTGTGGTTTAGTCAAGCTGACAAAAATCATGCACCTTTGGTCGCGTCCGTCACTTACTATGAATGTGTCGAGGAAATGGGGAAGCTTGCAGTCGATTTCTTCAATCACTTTGAGCGAGAATATTACCGGTACGATAGAAGAAGAGTTGGTCTTTGTAAGTTAAACAGGCCTATGTTGCTACACTGAAGACGAACGTCTTAAAGTGTGGTCCGCCTGTATGTTACAATCAATTTTGGGTAGAACGGTTTGTTGGCTACACAAAGTCAAGGCTTAATGCACGCACGAAGGCTGCGGAATCAATGACACAAAACCCATTACTGATGGAAGCATACAAGTTATTCTACAACGAACCACTCACCGCAAACTCTTACGGTTTGGACTCCGACAATTTAAATACAATCGCGATTGATTCGGAGGACGGAAATTTGTACAGAAAGGTTTTGATGATGGGGCCGATGAAATGCCAAGAAATTTCTTCCCATAAGGACAGTGAGTTTAAATTACGTGACCTGTTGCAATAATACATCAAATGTACTGTTGATTTGAGTGCCCAGGAATCTAAAGAGGCAGTCTCCGTCGAGCGGTCTGTGTCGTTTGGAAGTTCAAATATTGGGTGCGGTGATGGCTTCCAGATAATTGGCTCTGTGCTCCATGGCAGGAAGCGACAAACGCAATCCAGTGGAAACTGGTACATTGCAGTTGAGTACCCCGCAAGAGCACCATCAAGTTCATTACGGCCGCGTACTGATGTTTATGCACTACAGTCTTCGCTTGCGAGGCGAGACAATTACACGTGAACTGATGCTCGCTGACTGGGCCTCGAAGCTGAAGATGACGGAACATTGCCAGGTGTATTCAGATTTAGCTTCCGGAAGAGTCTTTTCCAATCCAACTTTTAGAGACGTGACTGCAATCATGAACTCTATTGGTATTATGGAGCACTCTGTTCCCGCCACTGGAAGTCAATCTACTACGGAAAGGCAAGAAAAATTTCTTTCTTGACCCACAGAGAACGTTGAATAAACTTTTGCAAAGCGACCGACCGTCTCCAGACGGTGTGTTCCGCCATCTTGGCTGTCTGTCGTAGGGAATCAAGAGAGTTCTTAGAGAGCGAGTTTGAAGGGTTGCGGGCTGCAGTTATTATGGACGCGCAGAAGAGATATTCATAGCGTCGACTGGACCCAAATGTTTCCCCATCAGTGCAAGCCTTTCCGTAATTACTTGGTTCGGTGAGATCCTTTGGCCTTCAATAACAACTACGGAATACTTGGGAATAGTGACATATCATCTAGACGATTCATGCTCGATAATCGCCACAATCCGAAGATGCGTTGCAAGAGTCGAGCTCACAATTCGATTTCGATCAGTAACTTCTCAATAACTGCAGGTGCGAAGAAGTTCGGAGTATGTTCTGTCCGCCGGTTTCGAATTTTACCTTTTTGAAGTTGTTTGCATATCTTGGTTCGGTAAATACAGCTAGGGAAGAAGAAGTGAAAAAAAATCGCTTGCAGTATTCCCGAAATATCCACAGTGTTGACACAGGAGCTGAAATTCGATTAGTGTAGAGATACCAATAAGATTTATGTGTCGTTGTCCACCTGACGTAAAACCATTGGTGGAAGGCGCTCAATGGTATAACGACAACTGCAATAAATATTGGTGTTTGAATACCCCCAAATATGTCCAAACTTCTGTATTTGGAGCACTTCCGGGGAGCTTATGGACTACTAATCAGGTTTATGGAGCTCAAAAGGTGCTAAGTTGGATGCTTGGCCCGTACTCCAGTCGCACTCCAATTTAAATTCCAAAATTGCTCCGTAAAGTGCTCCTTTTACAGGTCAAATATTTACTAGGGCCCCTAACTCATCCGATCCTTCGTCTTCGGAGGGTGCGGCTGAGGACGACGAAGTGAAGTCCTCACTATCCGCTTTCCCTTCTTCTTTCAAAAGATCTTCAGCCGTTAAACGGGAGAACTCGGGAATCCAGTCGAGCACAGCGACCTTGGACTAGTGCTTGAGGGTGGCTATTTTGTACCATAGTCCAGAGTGGCCATCAAGGCTTCCATCGTCGGGTCGCTATTGAGAACGTCGAGTCCAAGCAAACAAGGAGACCTCCGAAGGACATAGGGTTCTTTGCAAGATTTCATTCACCTGGCACTTTACGCCGTAGCGACAGTGATCGTGCGGTTGACGACCTCGGGCTCTACCGATAGTTTTTCTGCGAATTCAGCGGAGATAATATCCGGCATTGCCCCAGTATCGCGTAATATTTGCGCCTTAGTTCCGTACACGCTAACCTCCACAACATTTAGAAAGCGCTTGATGCCCTACGCCTTCTCATTAACGGCGCCTAAGATTCCTCCACTGAATAGTTCCTTAAGGGCTCCTTGCGCCGGCATAGCGTCACCACGCGGGAGCTGGCCAAATAAAAGGCCGAAAGTAGCATTCGCCAGATCATTGAGTACATCGTACTTAGGGACAAACTCGGAGATGTCTCGAACTTCGACACCTTTTCCGTCCATTTCCTTGGCTCCCTTCGACTTGGTCTTCTTTCTTGTTGACTTTTTGTGTCCATGGGAAACTTTCTTCTTTCGAAATACAACGGCTTGCCGGGGAGCCACTAATCCTCGGTGATTAGACGACCCGGCCGATCGAGGGTTTCGCCTCGATCGGGGCTCCCTGTACCTCACGAGCCAATTTACGGAAGGTTTCCCCGTCAGAGTTACGTTTGACTGCGAGGACCACTGTGGTGCCCGAACCAATCACAACGGAGACGGTCTCGTTGTCTTCTCTATATTCCGACTACTCCTCATAGGATTTCTCTATTGCCACAGAAACTCTACCTCCGGTCGGTTCCTTTTTAGCGCGATTCCAGCAAGTAGCTTCCGAGTACCCTTTCTTACCGTACTTGGAGCACCTATTGTCGCGATGGGGATTGTCGGGGCAGCGGTTAGCTGCATGCCCTTTCTTGTGATAAAATGAACGGACTCTATAACGGCCAGCCAGGGGGCCCTTGAGACCCCAGAGGATGCTCCTTTCATCGAGTCCAGCTGCCTTAGCTGCTTTTTGATAATTAGGGAGAGATATTCGAAGGCGGTGACGAGACTGTAGACCTTTCTTTCAACTTACAGTATCTCGAGAATCGGTACGAACAAGCAACCTTGGTGCCTTTTTTTCGATAGGGACGACCGGACTGTCTAGCCCTGTCTCCTTCTTTTCATGTATTAAGCTTGAGCCGATACCCGAGCTGGGACTGGCTATCAATAAAGATTCAACAGACTTATGCACGGACTGAAGTACCTTCTTTTCTTCGCCAAAATCAGTAATAATCGACTTCATCGCCAGATAGTCCTTAGGATTGCGATAAATAATATAAGGGACCAGATCCGAGTGGATCATTGCGGCTTTACGGAGAAGCCCAAACTTGGCTTCCTCGTTGAACTTAGCCGTAGCGAAGAGAGAATCCACTTTCGGAATCGATTCTATTAGACGGTTAAGATCGAGCTTAGCGTCCATCGCACGGCGAATCACCCCGTGCGGCTCATTCTGGTCTCCAAACTTATCCCATAGTGCCGCTTTAAGAATGTAATAGTTCTTTCCATCCAGCAAGAGATCAACGGTATCATACGTGAAAGTCTGGAAAGAAGTCGAGTGCTTCGCCGTCAAGGTACGATAGAAGTTCAAGTGACTTCCCCTCTTCGGGCTTACCGCGCATCGCGACGTGTTCAAAGAAGAAAAAGAATTTTCTCACGTCGGAGTGCCCACCGAATAGGTGGGTCGATGTGGTCGCAGACGCATCTCCACACTTCGACAGAAGTACCATGTTGAGGGCGCGACGGGGGTAGGTTGGCCTGTCGTGCGCGGGTGGGTGAGGGTTCGATAGGGGTGGAGAGCCGATTAGGGGAGAGAGGCGGATGGAAAGGAGGGAAGTTTGTTGGAGAGGGACGAGATGCTTTTTTTGGTTGCTAGGGTACCGTAACTCCTAGATACTAGTTCGTCGCCCCTCGTAGATATTAAATATTCTAAAATACCCTATAGCACAGTTTACCACTTCATTTCCTCAGAAACTTCTAGAAGCCATATGTATGGCTTGAGGGTTCCAGGGGAGGACACAGTACAGTGCGAGGTGCGTCCGAGCACAGTCCTTGTACATTCACTTCTTCCCCCTTAACCTTGCCACCCCGCTTGTACCCATGGATCCCACGACTCGCGCACGATTCCACCGACCATTGGTCGACCATTCGGTACTGTACCACTAATACAGCACCACCATTTCACGCTACAGCAAGTACCACGCCATACCCGACACACGGACTGCTGTTATTTGGAAACAAGCCCTGCTGCCACTGCAAGGAAACTGTATTCGTCCTAGACACTGTCAGCATACTGTAATAAGGCGACCGAGGACCGGGCCCAAAGGACCCGCAAGGGACCGTGACCCACCCTGTTCGGTGCCAATTTTGGGCCAACCGCGGCACTTCCGGACTTTGGTACTGCCCACTAGGGGGTAAGACGACGAAGCTGACCGCACTTCGGGATCTCTTATCTCGCGACGACAGATGCCGATTTCGGTTTGGTTTTCGTATCGATGGAGAGGGGCTGTGTTTGTGAACAAATGGTAGCGAAAGGAATGGCCGAGAGAGACTCCGAGGATCGGTACAAGCGATTTTGAACTCCGGGTTTCGGTCCAGCACTGTACAGTATGGGTAGAGAAGCTCTCATTTATTACAAAGCTACAATACTCGACCGTTACTCGGAGTGACTGCGCTTTCGGGAGAAATCCCCCGCCGTGCTGTCGACTGCGCCGGATGGATCGAAGTCTAAATTGCCAAGCGCTCCAATCTAGACGGTGTGTAAGGCAAGAGCAGCCTCGCGAACTGTCTCCCACTGACGTTCCCGGCCGTGCTGAGTCTAAAGGACACCCCGCAAGTCGGTTAACGCAGCCGCGAAGTTTGGATACCGCGGTCGGTGTAGCGCGTCGCAGGTCGTTTGCAGTAGCTCGTAAGCCACCTGCGCTCTTGACGGAAGTCGGTCGTCGCTCGAAACCAACTCGAGGTCCTCTTCCTTCTTGAGGCTACCCCGAAGAACGGAGATGTCGACCTCAGACCCCGTCTTGTCGTACAACCCGACAAACTCGACTCCATCCGAGTCATCGGAAGTGTATCCGAAGAGTTCGAGCGTCACGCCTGAAGACCTATCGGGAACGGACTTCGGATTGGGCTTGGAGATCCCTGCGCCTACAGTGAGGGCAGCCGTGGTGCTCGGAACATCGACGGACTGGGAGCGGAGACCGGTCGAGTAAGTCGGTTGCATCGCAGTACGCATCGTCCCGGGAGCCGCTACCGGTGGAGACTCATTTTCCTCTTCCGGGACACATGCCGTAGGCTCATTTATGGCGGTCGGATTGATCTGCCCCCATTCCTGGCCGCATTCGTGAGCTCGCAGCCAGGTCGGCACTTGACCGAATTCCGGTATGTTCGGAACAGGAACTGCACAACGGGAACGCCAGTCGTACCAAACGAACACCCCTCCCTTGCGCCCACGCATGCGCGTCCAACCGACACTCGGGTTACCCATGAGGCTCAAGACGGCCTTCGCATCCTCGGTTTGGAATGAGGTTTTGGAGAAGATGACTGTACTCCGACGCGACGGATAAGTGACAACAGTCCTCCCGAAATCCGGATAACGCGCCCCCTCGGTTCTTGACTCCCGCCGATGCTGTTCAAACACCCGTACTGGAACCTCGGATCATTTCTGCGCAAGTAGAACTCGTAACCGTCGCGCGCACCGAGAAGTAACGCGACCAACGCAAGCCGCAAACTCGGAGACCAAGATACCCTCAATGATCGCCTTGAAAGGGGTACAGTCCACATCTGGCATGAACTCGCTTCTGTAATACGCCAAGATCGGAGGCGTCGGTATGCAGAGGTGCATGAGGCATTTGATGTCAGTCCAATAGTCTGGAATCGGTGGATAGAAGCTAGACCGAAGACGGTCGGGGTCCGCAAAGAACTTGACGCAGTGCTACATGAAAAAGACAGTGCCCTCCTGGCGCACCCGAGCTTCGGTAGCCATGTTCTTCCCGCATCGCTGCGACCGGTATTTGAAGAAGAAGATCTCCAAGTCGAAAGGCTCCGGTAGCACGACCAAACCGATTCTCGGATAAATACATGCCGACGACTCACCCCGACGCTGCGTGTCTCCCGCATGTCTCGGATCAAGCGTGTAAACCCGAGCTGGTAGCCCGACTCCTCGGTGCACCGCTCGAACGGTAGGTCGCAGTCGCCCATCCAATGTAGACGGCAGGGAGCATGAACCCAACGATGGTTCCAGTAGTACTATCTTTCCGCCGTGACGAAAGGTGGATTCCGATTTCGGAGGGCACTCACAGAATGGCGGGCGAGCTGACCGTAACGACGGGCATCAAGGAAGGATCCGAAGAGATGGAGGTAATCATCAATCGACATCGGTACTTGGTCACTTCTAAACAACGCCTACCCACGGTCACAATAAGCGCGGTGGTCCAACTCGTCACCGACGTTACAAATGCGCATCTGCGGTTCATACACGCGCCGCTTACTCCCTAGCTGCATTCGTTCCGAACCACCTCCACGGGCGACGACTTCTTCTATTTCGTAACTCGGGTTGCGCATGTCGCGGACACCCGCGCCGCTACGTCAATGGAGACTGTTTCCGAGGAATCGGGACGCCGATGTGGGGATGACCGTAGAGAACGGTCATAGCCGCGAAGGGTGTTGCGTCACCGATTGGCGGTTGACGAGAGTACAAGGGAACAGGGATGGATGTGGTAGTGGCTTGCAAATGCGGTACCGCGGTCGGTGGGTGTTGGCTGCTGTCTGGAGAGTTTACCGGTCGCCGGTTATTCGAATCCCCACAGTCGGGTTGCATGGTTTGGTTCATAGGGGTGGTTGAACGAAAAGGTTGTTGACGCAAAAAGTCCGAAACAAGGGGACGTGTTCCAATCCAAGGAGGGGGAGATTGTGGTATTATTGCGTAAATGGCAGAGTGTGATGACTTATCTCGGTTATGGGATTGGGATTTAGCTAGGTGTAATACGGATTTCCGGTAATAACTAACTAGTGCAGTTGACAGTGTAATTTAGCTAACTGTAATTGTGTAGATATTTATTAGCTTACTGTGTTGAATGCGCATTACAGTATTGCCGAATTTAGCCGAGAATTAGCCTTTTTCGAGTGAAGTAGTCAATCGGTACAGTGACTACAAAAGTTTGAATTTGGCGCACTGCGCTTTATAAACCCGGCGACACGAAATACGGAAGGGGTTTCGCTCACGACGAAAACAACCCGACAGGGGGAACGCACGTACCCATTCTACTTTGCCGCCCAAATCCTCTATACCTTACAGCCTCCTTAACCTCTCATCTCCTTTGCGCACGAACCGCGCAACCGCATACTGAAGATAATTATCTGGGGACCAAAACCGCGGGATCGGCCTGTATATAAGGCAGTAGCCGACCCCACTTGCCAAAAGTAAAGGTAAGGCACTTTTACCTGTGAATTATTCCTTAACGGTGAACTGTCTTCGGTTAACCATCATTCATGCAGAGGTTTCCCTCTCTTCGCTCCCGTTTTCGGTCGTTCCCACTGTTTACCGCTCGGTCGCGCGACTAAACGGATTCCTCTTCACCCTGGGTTGTGCTGCCCTTCCTTTTCTTCTGCATTCCCTCTGTTGAGCCCTGTCATACGTCGGTATTTAGGGTTAACGAACCTGCGCAACCGGCGCTTTCAGTGATCTCTCTACCAATTACTGCGAGCGGGGTTTTATCGCACAGGGACGGCGCCGAAGGCGGCCGCATCCGAATGTAGAAATATCAGTGAGCATAGCTGCGGAAGACAAGACGGAGCTGGTCAAGCAAGCTACACGCGGAATGAAAGAATTGGAGACCACAATCGCTGCAGCCTGGGTGGCCATTGCTGCGTTCAAGAGCTAGCCAGGGCATTGGAAAATCGACTGGAAAACGCAATCGCGCTACAGCCGCCGTCATAGTCCTCGCCACCGTCCTTGCCTCAGCCGCTGTGTCAACCACTGCAGAAGCGACGCCACATCTACGCGGACGAAGTCGCCTTTGAGAACCCCCTGATCCGCCGGGAACCTTGGCCGCCGAAGTAGCCGCTCAAGGCGCCGTCATTGCAAAAGCCGCATTCAACGCCGCTACCACCACTGTCGCCCGACTCGTCGCAGAAGGTCGAAAGGTGATCTCAAGGCACGTGTTAGGGTGGGTGATTTTAGCCGTAGTTTCGTCATTCCAAATGTTTGTACTGTATGTTTTGTATTTCATATTCAAATATTTATCTTTTTGACCTCTACCGAAAAGTAGCGGATATGTTTTATGCCCCTAAGACCAGCTAGGAGGTCTATATAAACGCCTGTACTCCCGGGCCCTGGACCATAGAAGGACATAAAATTTTGCAAATACAACTTGTTCAAACGCTTGGGGCTAACTTTTGGAAATAGCCCCAATGGTCTGTACAGATTTAATGTACTGTACTTTGAGGTACTGTACAGTACAGTACTGTACTCCCAACTTTGTTCCAGTTCTGACTGTACTGTATTATACTGTACTGTATTATACTGTACTGTATTATACTGTACTGTACTGTACTGTACTGTACTGTACTCTACTATACTGTACGGTACTTTTTACTGTACCACAGACGATTGTGTAGTATGTGCGGTGTCAGCGAGGGGGAGCGAAAAAAGGCAGTCTCAGTGGACAGGTACAGAAGCGCCCTGGGATGCCTTAGCAGTCCCGTATTTGATTATTGTAATAGGATGAGTCACCTAAAACGTCGATTTAGAGCGCCAGAATCATCAAAACCTGCCCTCTCTCACAGGTCCCGATCGGGTAGTGAGGATTGCCTTCTATAGCCGTTCGATAGCCATAAAATGGTAGATACAGGAGACGATAGCCATTGTATCGTCAGGCACAAAACACAGTAGTACTGCTACTTGGCAATCTAGGGTTTAAATTATTTCATCTGCCAAGTCACTGTAGTCGTGGCCCATGATTGACCATGACCGTTCGTACAGTATCAACTGTGCAACAGATTAGTACATTCCAGAACACTGGACTAAGTACTGTACAGTAAAGTAAAGTAGTGCACAGTAAAATCCTAATACTGTGCTGTACTGCAATGTTTTGTACAATTAATGTGCAAAATTCAGCATAGAGCCCAGTTCTAACTACTTTTTGTCAGCCCGGAGATAGAATTTCCAACCAATAGCAAGCCCTTAGACCATACTCCTCTGTTCACTTCAAATAGCCTCAACTAAGAAAAGGAAAAAACCTGGGACGAAAAAAAAACTGGGATTGGCAGGAAACAGAAACAACCCTTAAAAAAGCACAAGCCATCAAGGTTTGTATATATAGAGGACTTGGTCAAAAATTGCTCACGCTTGACTTTCATCCCAAGGAAAAAAACTGGTTCGACTGAAAAATCTCGCCCATTTAAGCGATTGAAAGCAATGCCTGAGAATGAGGGGATAACTGGATCAGAAACCGCTGCAATGATCAAAAATGGATATTTCTTTTGGGGATATTGGAAGCAAAAAATTTCGAGCCTGCAGCAAAAAGCTGAAGGGCGCCATGCGCTTCGGAAAAGATATGTTTCTTTTCTTTTTGGGTTTCCTCTTTATGATATTGACTACAATTTCCTGCTCTACATTCACAAATTATTTCTACCACTCGGGGTAGAGGAAAAGGGGGAGGATGGGGTTTTTGGATGATTATGAAGGCGAAGAGAGGTGTTGTTCAGTGACAGATGGTGTAATCGGAGGGGGCTAGATTTTTTGCCCAATCAACGAGTTTTCTATACGGTACATGGATGAGGCCGGTATGAAAAGGTTATCAGTTGCAGTTGTGTTGCCTATAGGTGTCTTCTCGAAAGACTACCAATTATGGGTGGCGCCGGAGGCGATATGGTTGAAATCAAGGCTGCGTGGTCCGCAGAGCTTTTGAGCCTTAAGCTTCTTCACAAGGCCTTGGACATATTTGAATACCCTGCTTTGCGCCGTGTCACGGACGCGAAAGGCTTTGGGCTCGATATGAAGTTTCAAGAGCACCGCGGACGGGTACACGAAATACTCATGTCTACTGGTAGATTTAAGCTACCATTTAGGTATTATGACTTTTTAGAAGATCGGTGCTATTTATTTTGGGCCAGTAGTTCGACACGCACAGTGTACATTCGGTTAGGTGCGATTGAGGACCAGTCATATGCCGCCCAGAATCGTACTGTCCTTCTAGCCCAGTAAACTTGTTCCTTAACCCGTAATGAAAGGTAAGTTGATTTCCGTTGAATGTATATTCATATGTAGGATTTTAACATTTTTGCTAAAATCCTGATACTACATTTTGTCTGATTACAATTGAAGAAATTCATTGTAATGTTTCATACCACACCAGGCATTTCCCGCAACTTTCAATCAAAATAGCAGAAAAGAAAACCATTAAATTTAATAGCAGTTACAGCTTATGTGAAAAGATTCTTTAACACTTTACAAATCAGCGCCCACAGCAAAGGCCCGGGAAACACAACCAAGCCTGATTTTACACGAAAGATGCATAAAGTTTCAAAATCAAGGAAAAATACATGAAAACCTATTTAAAGCACACTTTTTTCTCTTCCGATGCAAAAAAAAAACTAAAAAGACGTCACGGGGAAACAAATCGTCAGAACTGAAGCGAAGAAAAATTCATGTTTTCAAGGAGGAAAGCCTGAGTGTTTTGGCACTCGCCAAAAGAGGTAAACAAGAGCATAAGTGCAACAACCATAATTCCAATCGCCCGAAACGCACGGAAAGCGAGCTTTTCGGGGCAGGAATCGGGGGCCTATGGACATTTTCAGTACTGGTAGAGAGGAGGTTGGCACGAGCGGCAGGTAGTGGGGATATAACTGCAAGGAAGATCCGTGACACTCTTTTCCTCTATTTTTTGTTTTGTGATATTCAAGATAATAAGGGGCGCTCTCTTTCTCAATGAAAGCTAAAAGGTAGCCCAAATGGAATAAGTACAATTAAACTTGTCCTAGAACATAGAAAAATCGAGAATGTCATGTTCTCTGACGACAAATTGTTCAAATTAGTTAGGGTGGACGGCATGTGTAGTTTTAAGCACGATATCGAGCACGATACAGAGCTCCACCCTCATCTCTAGCATGTAGAAAACAAATACTATTCGCTGGGCTGCATTCACTCGAGATTCTTGTGGGAGTTTCAGGTCTTGACTGGAAGACAAATTTCTGACATCTAAATAATAGATTAATGTTAGAAACAATGATCCCAAAGAAGGATGAAGTGCTGCCTACCAAATGAATCTTTCAAAAAAGAATTTCTCCGATACATGTGAACGAGGAATCTGTATACTGGTTAATGAGTAAGCTATTACACTAAAGAAATGACTCGACCACTCTACGGATCTTAATAAAATGAAGAACCTTTGAAGCGTTTCAGTGAGGAATTTTTTATGCCGAAAGGAGGCGGATCAAATCTTTTAAGAATATTAAGGCTTTTGTTTTGAGTATTTAGAGCGAGTTTTCCTCGGAATGGCGAAAACAATTCTTTACTTCAATTAAAAGGCGTACGGTAGAATTCATTACCAAGAAAGTAGGTCATTTGCACTATCATTATTTGCTTTATGTTTAATTTTTCCTGCTATTTCTTAGATTGCGAATAAACTGTATAATTTAAGTTGAGGTACCTTTTGCAAGCCTTGCAATACCAGTACTACAAATAGTATAACAATTTGTACTGCTTATATACTTTTGAGGCAGGTGATGCAGTTGGTACGGTATTTTAAAACTTTTTTCTACTTGTCTCGTTTTCTTGCAAATCACTACACTGTAGTGTACCTTCAAGCACCGGTTCACATACACGAGCAATGGTGAAGAACTGGAAGCCCACGACAATGATACGCACAAGTGCAGAATAATGAGGACTGCGGGTTAAATGCAAGACAATATTATTGCGCCATAGGTAAAACGCATGCTGACAGCAAGAAATCACATAGAGATCACATATAGCAAGTTGTGACAGCAAGTATGCCAACTAAAGTGGACTAAAGGATGGTTAGGCGATGCTATCGCAAGTACAGAAGCTTTTTGACAGCACAAATACAGTACAGAAGTAGAATGAATCGAAAAAATGCTAGAATAGCATGCAGATGACGGACTGGTAGCGACTTCAAACACTTTGCAGCAACAGAGAACGACTATTGTATCACGAGAATTCAAACAAACCCTTGGAAAACAAACATGACAATCAAGAGCTCTAGGGCGTCTATGTTGTATTTAACTTCACAAGCCTTACAGATTTGCACGAATTTACTGCAACTACTGCAATGCTGTAGATTCAATCCATCGGTAACCTTACAACCAGGGCTACTAGGCACTTTCCTGTTATTAAACTTTTCCTTACAGTTCTGATCACAGCGTTTGACCCCCTTGGAACACTTGGAATAGTTACGGGCGAGTTTCACACTGGGGTATTATATCATTGCTTTACCAATCAAAAGTTGCCTTGCTATCCCATGCCACCTGGACCAATGTACTTCTTACATCTTGTCAGAGTATGTCACTCGTGCCGACTATATTTCTGAAAGCGCTACTTACGATACCGTCAGGGCTGTTTTACAGGAAAACCTTTGCATTCACTACTGTTAGACTGCATTTTCTTTAGAATGTAGCTATCTCTAGTTCTATGTAAACCCTGGTTTGGAGCGGTTGGCTTAACCTAGCCAACCACAAGCAAAGTTTCAACCACAGTTTTACCTAGATCTGCTCGTGTGCGCGTAAAACCCCACATCGTGGTAGCATCGCAAGTAAATTGTGCCTCATTTTGCGTTTTAAAATCCGCCAGTTGAGATAAAATCTCTACTAGATTTATCTCAGCTGCCCGATTGCAAACAGACACTAACCTTGCTTTCCACTCTGATCCTTACGCAGTAACCCCCTGTGTCGTACAACAAAAAGTCAAAGGGGCGCTCTCCGTTTCCATCAGAATAAGACTCAGAAGACCTCGCCGACTTTCGTTCCCCACCTACCTAGCCATTTGTACCGACTAGAGAGTTAGAAGATCCCAAGACTCCGCCTCGTCCGTCGACTCCAAGAACCCTGGTCGTCCTACGCAGCCCCGAGGAGCCCAAGACACCGACGCCGACTTATCTTCCTGGCCAAGATTTTGGCTTACCCCGAGCATTTTCAGTTACAAGAGCATCTCCCCTTTTTACGGTTGAGGAGCATCGCACCCCTTTTCGATCGTTTTCCCTACCCCATCGACCAGTCTTTGATCCTTACCACCGGTCCCAACGAAGCCGTCGCCGTCCGACCCGTCCTAAAGGTCGTTCAGGGCCACCGAAGAGTTCAAGGACTCCTCCGAGAAGGCTTCAAGTACTGCTGGACGCCGCCTCTGTTCGATCCAATGGTGGAAGACCATCGAATACGCAAGGTTAGGCCCTCGAGGAGGCAGCTTATGAACAAGAATCCGAAGTCTACTTTGTTCCATCGTCGTCATTGTCAAGTCACCTGCTCCGGTCGCGTTCAGTACTTCGAGCACCTCCGTTCCCGCAGTCACATTCGCCGTACGAGCGAGAGGGAGTACAAGTGCAATAACTGCAATATTGAGGTGTTCAGTGAACAAGACCTTGTCCGCCATCAGAACGGGGCCCGACATCGACTCACAGTCAGAGGTCGCAAGAAGTATATTTATTTTCCATTACAATTGCGTGTTTTTTGAGTAACAAAAAGTAAAATATGCAATAAATTCATTTCTCAATCGACTTCGTTTGTGTGTTGTGTTCACCCTTCCGCTGAGATTGTAGGCTTTCCTATGCTGCCCCCAGATCCTTGTAGTAGGACTTACAATTTTAAGTCCGTATCGCCATCGAGAACTAGACAGGACAACCACTGCAAAGCAAGAATCGGAAAAAGGGATACTATAACGCACCCGACGTGACTGACGTCAACCCTTACGTCAGAGAAGGAACTTTTTGTAAGTGCTCCTGGCGGAATTTGAACCCGTGACCACTTCATCAGGAGCTTCTTACACTTAACTACTAGGTCACCAGGACCGAAATTTGAAGGCTCGAAGAGAGCTAGTCAGATCATAAAACACATTTTTTCAAATATCATTGTTGGTTCCGCGGATTGCGTCCAAGTGTCACTCGACACTTGGCGTTATCAGCCGCCGTATCTACCAGCGACTGAGTTGCACCTCTGGTCATCCATAGCTAAAACTATCCTGTCCGAGCCCTGGTGCGCATGGACGACGAGGAACATCCGGTTAGATCTTATCCGTGTAGGTAGAATGTGCGCAGTTCCCAGTAGATACTGAATTCATTAAACTTCTTGGCATTTTGAAAAACCAGCTTGTCGGAGGCTTCGCATCGTGGGTAGTTAGCCTAAGAACTATCTTAGCGACTCTCTGTTAACTCCCAGCTGTTACAGAAACGTGTACACGCACCACCACGAGTACACATGGAAGAGCGAATAATCCTCTCATATACCAAGCCAAGCACTGTTACTGCCTTTGTGAACCTAATCGCTATGAATCAGCCGCAAGTCACACTAGAGTCCCTTACGCAAATGATATGGTGCATCAGCTGCAGCAGAATCTCGAACATGCCAATAACCAGATTGCTGCACACAGATCAGAGCTTTCAATTGCAGCGCAAAGGGTATCCTCTTTAGAACCTGAACTGGTAAACGCCCGAAACCAGACCAGATAGTCAAGCAATGCACCTTTGCATAGTCAGGCTGGCCCAATGAAAAACAAGCCTACTAAATTCACGGGGAGACGATCATTGGCAAGCTGGTGCGTTCAGATGGACAGCTACCTAGGAAGATTTGATGGCAATTGACCCTACAAATAGCACTCAGCTATTTGGCTGGCAATGCCCATGAGTGGTGGATGTACCACTCCAAACTAGAAGAAGAGAAAGGAATAAAGTTCTGGTAGACACTGAATGGTGCTATGATCCAGCGTTTTGAAACTTTGAACAAAGAAAAGATCGCCCAAGACAAGCTAAACCGCTGAAAACAAGTGAATTATGTTCCCACCTTCAACGAAGACTTCATCAAAATTATACTGGACATCCCTGATATTGGAGTTAAAGACAAGATAGATCGTTACTTTCGCGGTTTAAAGCCCTACATCTGGAAGTCGTTATGCACCACAGAATATGTAAACCTCTCCGACCTCATGAGGGACGCTGAGCGAGTGGAATCGGTCTATCGGCGTTCGAGACCCGGTAACCTACCAAAGTCCTGTGGAGGAAAGAATGGACATGGAAGCTGTTTTGCTGGAAACGGCAGCCCAGTACCGATGAAAATTGGGAACATTGAAGTGATACCGGTGCTGAAAAGAAACACTCCCAGTGTACTTTGCGATAAGCCCATTGAAGCGTTATGATGCAATTCTTGGGAAAGAATGGTGCGCCTCGCATGGGGCAAAAATCAATTGCCTTAAAAATTAGGTGAAATTCGAACATAAGGGAAATTCATCCCTATTTTTTGCTGATGATTCTCTGCTGAGTCCTTTTGTATCTTCCAATACTATAATTAGTCATTTCGATGAGAATAATGATTTTTTTTGCAGTTTTACTTAGGCCTTTACATTCTAGTGAACCAAGAGCACCAGTATACCTTCGAGACGTACAGAATTTTTTGGAAACGTTTGCTGATTTATTTCCAGAGAAATTCCCAGGAGGTTTGCTACCGAGAAGCAAAAAGGACTTTGAAGTACAATTACAGGAAGGAGCAGAACCACAGAAACAGGTCCCTATAGACCTTCTGACAAACAGATGTCAGAACTCCGAAAACAGTTGGAAGAGCTACTGGAAGCTGCGTTTATTAGACCTACTAAGAGCCCCTGAGGAGCTCCTATTCTATTTTGAGCAAGAAAGATAATGGTCTACGGATGTGTGTGGATTAAACAGCCTAAAAACGGTTTACATTAAAAAACAGCTCTCCCTTACCAGGAATTGACGACATTTTCGACCAGCTTCAAGGAGCAAAGTTCTTCAGAAAAATTTATCTTAGATCTGGTTATCACTACATTAGACTATATGAATATTTGATTCCATTTACCACCTTCAGAAAGCCCAAGACGCGCAATATGGACGCGCAATGAGAACGTCGCACCAGTTTCGCATCGCGGACGTTCGGGACTCAACAGTTCAAGAATGCCTGCGTGCGCCGCACCCACCTCCATCGTCACCAGTCACACCACTCAACGCGACAGATCTCCAACTCCCGGATGAAATTACTGAGGCTGCAGTCCTTTGCGCTGTCCGCCGGCTGAATCAGAACTCCGCTCCGGGGCCTGATCGCATGTCCCCTCGGCTTCTTCACCTCCTGGCTAGCACTAGGGTGACGCCGGAGGTAGGGCTTACAGAAATCTCTGTGCTCACCTCCGTTGTGCGGCGACTAGCTAATGGGGACCTCCCTGACGCCACAATCCCGCTCATGTCCTCTGCGACGCTTCTTCAGATCCAACAACGTCCAGATAAGATCCTCCCTATCGCAATTGGGACGGCGCTATGGAGCCTGGAGACGAAATTTCTCTTGCCTCAAGCACTGGACGATACCCGACACTATCACGCCCCGCTGCAAGTCGCCAATGGTATCCCTTCTGGCCTTGACTCCACTGTCCACGATGCTCGGAAGCAAGTCCATACCCGAGGAGACGACGCCGCCTACATGCTCCTCTCGGTCGATGCGCACAGCGCGTTCTACCGATTCTCGAGGAACAGATGATCGACCTGCTTCCCTTCAAGGTACCCTCGCTCTTTCGGTTCTTGAACATGGTCTACGCGCGACAAATGCCGCCGCTTTTCATCCCGCCGGAATCTGCACCGGTCATCCTCAGCCAAGGCGGAATGCAACAAACAGGCCCAGCTAGCATGCTTATGTTTCCCCTGGTCGTTCACCCCTTGGCGAAAGCAATAGCAGGGGCCACGCAGCTAGGCCTCCATCGCTGGTACGCCTATAGCTGCACTCTCATGGGCATCCACACTGAGCTAAACAAGGGAGTTCAGATAACGTGCTCCAAAGGACCAGACCACGGCTGCTTTCTAATCCCCGCCAAAACACGCCTTCTCTATCCGTCCCAACCCGTCAACCAGATATCGTCTTTGCTACGTCGCTTCCCCCGTGAGAGCTTCTCTAACACGGACATCGACCTCCTCGGTGCCCCGATTGGGTCGAGCTCTTTTATGGAGAACTTCCTTCCTAGGAAAATCGATGACTGCAACAGGACACTCTCGCTGATTAAAGTCATCGGGTACGCACGGGTCCGGTTCCATCTACACAGAGTTTGTGCCTCTGCATGCAAGCTACGACACGTTACCAAGCTAACGCCGTCCAGTGCGACAACCACCATGGCACAACAATTTGATACAGACCAGATGCGCTTTTACTCGCGGTCAAATAATGTACGGATGAGAGACACTGTGCGCCAACAGGCTACCCTACCTCTACGCTATGGCGGTCACAGATTCACGCCCTTAGCCACGCTGAATGTTGTCGCATACCCAGCTAGCGTCATTGATTCCTCGCAGGTGGAACACCAACATGAAACTGCTGCTGGTGACTCCCGTTTACTCAAGTACGCAGAAACGGATTGACATCTACTCAAATTTTTCTAACGCCTCCACACTTCATTCTCCGCACAACATAGAGGCCTCCCAGACGCACTTACAGCGACTAATCTCGCGTCAAAGCCTGATAATACAGCCAATACCTTATATCAGGCCTGGTGCGAGTCGTCCGCTAAATACTCTTGGAAAGACGATGATTGGTCGCTTTCCCGAGCCCCTCGTCACCCTCTGAACCCGAGATTTGTCAACGCATCCGCGGTAACGCTTTTTTGCATACACCTGCTGCGGCATTCCTCACTGCCCACCCGTCTGTGATCACCCACATATACGATGATGTGTGGTCAGTGATGCTGCGGCGCCACTTAGGAGTCCCGTCTTGGACGAAACTGCCCACTCCTTTGCGAGGAATGCAAGGCGCCTATGGACCACCTCGACGACCATGCCGCTGACCTGTGTAACAAAGGTCTCGGTTGGAATAACGGCCACGAAGCAGTGGAAAAAGTGCTCTGCAAAGACCTGTTCAAAGCCGCTGGAGCTGGCGTCCAATATTAAGTCCCGTATTTAATTCCCGGACTGGACGCACGACCTGCCGACATATTCATTCACCCGACTACTTGTCAGGAAGACCCTGCGACCCTCTCCCGGTTGCATATGACATCACAGCCTCCTCAAATTTCCAACAGTGCTTCCTATACCAGGGAGCCCGGGAAGCGCACACTGCCGCCAATGCGGCAGAGCGACGGAAACTGAGGGACTTTGCGACCAAATTAGCCGCCATTATTGGCCATACTTCACCGGAAAGCCGCTTTTTGGCCGGAAGTTTGTCTCGCTAGACTTTTATTCCCTGGGATGCCCGTCGGAGACCATATCCAAGGTGTTTGACGAGTATGTGGCCGACATTGCAGCCCGTATCGCATGGTTTAAGGCGAAGGTATCCTATCGGCTTTATCAAAAGCTCAGCAACTCCATTTGGTCCACGTGTGCAGCTTCAGCGATTGCCCGTAGCCCGCAACATGCAGAAGTTTGCCTCCCACTTCAAAGCTTGTCCAAAATAGTGGCCCTTTACAAGTATTGAAGAAAATTAATGAGTAAAACCACCACCTTCAGAACAAGATACGGGCATTTTGAAGTTCTTTTCTTCCGTTTGGACTCACCAATGCCCCAACAACTTTCATGAACCTAATGAATGATATTTTCAAGGATCAGATCGACTTCTTTGTGATCGTCTTTCTGGATGATACTCTCATCTACAGTAAGATATGGAAAGATCACTTGGATCATATTCAAACTGAACTCGTAATCATCAGAAAAGAAAATTTGTTTGGCAAATTATCTAAATGCATCTTCGGAGCTACAGAAGTGGAGCACCTAGGACAATCATTTCCCAAAGTCGTACTTCTGTTGATCAAAACAAGATGAGTGCAGTCATGAAATGGCCGTTACCAAATAATAAGCAACAAGTACAACCTTTTCTTGGTTTTGTCAATTATTACCGGAGAATCATAAAAAGCTATTCAATTCTTGCTAAATCTCTGACAGAATTGACGAAAACGTGAATTTACGATGGAGCCGCACCCAAGACGATGCATGCAAAGTGCTCAAGGAAAAACTTTGTAGTGCACTGGTTCTCAAATAAATTTCGATGCCAAACTGCCTATCTACGTAACCAAAGACGCATCACAGTATTCAATGAGCGCACTGGTGGAACAGGATGAATTAGGTTCTAGAAGGCAGGTGGCTTTTGCGTCCAGGACTCTTAATGATGCTGAACAAAACTATGCGGCCCATGAAAGGGAACTTTTGGCCATTGTAGATTCCTTCAAGTGGTGGAGATCCTACCTTTACGGTAATTCATTCACCGTTAAGTCTGACCAATCTCTCCTTAGATACCTAGAAACGCAAGAAAACTTGTCCTCGAGACAATTGAGATGGCTGAAAAGGTTAGTTAATTTCGACTTCAAGATAATCCACATCTCAGGAAAATCAAATCTAGTGGCGGCCGCACTATCAAGGCAACCACAAGATGTGCCATTACTTGATCACCAGAACAATTCATTACTCCAAGAATTTATTACCAAGACATCCTCAGAATCCAATAATATTTCGACGATATCATTCACGAACACTGAGTTACCGGGGTTGGCAGAAGATTATGGTAGGGGTGAGAACCTTAGAAACCATTATCAAGATACGACAGCTCCCTCTGAGCATCGAGGGATGCTTCTGCTTAGAAACAAGAAGATCTGTGTACCAGAAGGAAATTTAGAGTGAAGCTTCTGCATGACTATCATTGCACGACTAACATGGGACACCTAGGAATAAGCAAAACTATCAACAGAATATCACCAAAGTTTTATTGGAAAAATTTAAGAGCTAATGTAATCCGGTACGTTCATTCCTTTCAATGCTAGAGAACCAAAGCAACCGATCAGAAGCCCGCAGGTCTTTTACAACCACTAGAACTACTGAAAGCAAAATAGACATAACCATGGAATTCATCACACTTCTTCCAAATTCGAGAAGTGGAAACAACGGCGTGTTAACAGTCGTAAACAGACTTTCTAAGATGATCAGAATAATACCAACGAAACCAGAAACAGACTCTCCTGAAACGTCTCTGATGTTCAAGAATCACGTATACAGACATCATAGATTACCAGAGAATATCATATATGACCGAGATCTCATCTTAATAGCAAGTGTTGGACAAAACTTTTTGCTCTACTAGGAACAAAGATATCCCTTTCCGCTGCATAACACCCAAAAAATGATGGAAAGTCGGAAATAATGAACAGGAAAATAGAAAATGATCCGTGCTTTCGTTAGCTTCGACAAATCAGATTGGGAAAATTACTTGGCAGACTTTAAAGTTGCTTACAACTCCTCTGTGGATGTAACCACAATTTTCTCACCATTTTTCCTCGAGTATGGACTTCAACCAAGAACATTGCCCTTGGATTTTTTAGCGTCAGATAATCCAGCGTAAACATGTCTCCTAAAAGATATGCAAAGAAGCATTGAGGAAAGCCAAGAATCAAATCCAAAAATCCAATGAATCCACCGCAAAATATGTAAACAAGAAGAGAAGGCCGTCTACTTTCAAGATTAGTGAAGGTTTGGCTATCAAAAAAGAACTTATCACTCGAAGATGCGGCTGGATCACGCTAACTGAGCCCAAAGTATCTTGGTCCCTTTGAAATCACAGAAGATATTAGCGGTGTGACATACTGTCTGCAGTTAACTCAACCGATGACTGACAGAGGAATACATAACGCGTTACACGCTAGCCTCTTGAAAGAGGCTAGCGTGGAACGCGTTAACCTTTCTTTGAAGATGAATGCAACCGACAAGTTCCACCTCCCTCACCTCTCCAATTTCAAGATGGACATGAGGAATACCAAGTTGATTCTATACTCACTCACAAGAAAGGACATGGAATAAAAAATCCTTGTCAAATGGAAGGGGTTCGGAGATTATGAGAACTCGTGGCTTCCTGAATCATACCTTAAGAATTCACAAGAACTTTTGAATAAGTACAAGCAGAACCTCAAGAACCGCGGCGATTCTTCTCTGTAGAGGGGAGTGATGTTGCATTTAACTTCAAAAGCCTTACAAATTTACACGAATTTAATGCAACTACTGCAATACTGTAGATTCAATCCATCGACAACCTTTCAAAAAGGGCTACTAGGCACTTTCCTGTCATTACACTTTTTCTTACAGTTCTGATCACAGCGTTTGACCCCATTAGAACACTTGGAATAGTTACGGGCGAGTTGCACACTGGGGTATTATATCATTGCTTTACCAATCAAAAGTTGCATTACTATCTCATGCCACCTGGACCAATGTAATTCTTACATCTTGTTACAGTATGTCATTCGTGCCGACTATAATTCTGACAGCGCTACTTACGATACCGTCAGGGCTGTTTTACAGGAAAAACTTTGAATTCACTACTGTTAGACTGCATTTCCTTTAGTATGTAGCTATCTTTAGTTCTATATAACCCCTGGTTTGGAGCAGCTGGCTTAACCCAGCCAGCCGCAAGCAAAGTTTCAACCACAGCTCTATCTAGATCTGCTCGTGTGCGTTTGAAACCCCATAGTCTACATAATCATGACAATGACGGCTGACAAAAGTAAAGAAGAAACTGGAATTTGGCATCTTTTTGCCGAGCCAAGTTGCCCAGTGTAGGGCAAAACGCTAGGCTGATTTCTTCTTGTTACTGTACTGGCTCGGAATAATGTTAGCGGATGAGAAAACCAACACAAACATCAAGACTCACAGAATGTTTGTCCCTCTTTTTCTCTTTAAGCACCCTGCAGTGCAGTAGCACAGTGCGCCAATTTCGGAGAAATTTGGGTGGTAGAAGGGGAGAAGCTTCTTGGGGGACTGGGCGGTATAATTTGACTTTAGGGTTTAAGCCCGTGCTGTGATATGCAAAATTCTAGGACTATGAGAGAAATCGATTCAAAAGATCCGAAGACGACAGGGAGTGAAAACTGGACAGAAGCGGTACAGAAGTGAGGAAGAAGTGCTTGTCATCTCCTGGAGGTAACTGAAAATGCGTTGTCTGCAATAACATCCCTGAATTCCCTGAAATTCCTATTTGCATATAAATTCTGTCACGCGCGCGCGGCGAAAATGTTTCTTCGTCGTCTTTCTCTGAATTTAACGTACTGTAGCACCTTCTCCTTCACTAATTTGCTTATACCAGCGGTCCTCACTCGCTCGCTTTTACTTTGCTCAGCCCCAAACAGATACTACCCATTTTCCCTGTCCGTGCTTACCCTTTGTGCGGTCCTCTCCAAATTTTCGGGTATTATACATAGATATTTTAATACTGTATCCACCCCTCTACATCTATTCCAGATCGAACTCTTATTCCCTTTTTGCGTACCTTCTCCTAAATTATTTTCTTGAGAAAAGGGGCGCCAATGCACGACTTTAAATTCCCTTTCAGATTTATTTTATCTATTTCAATTCTATAGAATGCGCCCCCGGGAGCCTATTTACACCAAAATATTCCAAGTTTCAAACCTCTCCAATCATCTTACTTACTACACCTCTTTTCCTACCTATTCGAAACACCTTCAATCGCCCTCCACGCCCCAAATTAGACCAAAATGAAGAATTATGCCCCTCCCACGCCATTCCCAAAACTCGCCACACTCGCGCCCTAAACTTCATTTCCCTACTCCCTTTCGGCTGTACTGACCGCGATAAGTATCTCTGCCGGCAAACCCAAAACGATGATGATCGAGTTCGTTCGTCGTTTGTTCACCGAGGGTGAAGCGGAGGAGGTAAGGGGCAGGAGGGTGAGAACGAGGATGGAGACGAGGAAGACGAGGGGGACGAAGACATTTAAATAGGTGGAATAGTGGGGTGGGGCTAGATGGTATGGACCAAGTATTTCCGACGCTGGAACCGGACTAGGGCATCTTTAGTGGCTTAGACATCTCCCAGGACGAAATAGAGAATTGCAAGCCGTTCGCGGATATTTTTGGGGACTGTTTGGTTTGTATGGATACTTTCGATTATTTGTTTGGATGTAGTGTACGGAATTGAAATTTTAAGGAATAGAATCGTTTCGGCGTCTATTTAGAATCCTTTAAGTATCTTTTATTGTGACTCTCACGTCCACATAAATTATTTCTATGAACTTTATGATATTAAGTACGGTTTTTCCAGGACTCTAGGGGTACCAAAAGTCTATATAACCTGAGCAAACTGCTTCCTCGGAGCGATTTGAAGCAAGTTGGCAGACAATTTCAAGTCAAACCCCAAGTAATTAGGAAGTCGAGAGTCAACTTCAGACGCAATAAGCGTTCTTGTTACTTTTTGTTAGTGACGGTAGGTGGTAGAGCCTGCTACTTCTGAACACACTTGTAGAACCCTGGTCCCTCATCCATATGCACCACTTCCTGATCCTGTAACTATACTACTTTAGATCTTATGTCGCCTACAATACCTCTTTTCTGATATAGTGAGCGTCGGATATATTTTTTTCGCCGATTTACCGCTATCAAATGCCGGAGTCCGAGGGGCCAGGAGTGAGTAAATATCACACACGCCCAATGAAAGGGGTAAAATAATATGGAATAGAGAGGTTGAAATAGAAGGAGAGCCCAAGCGGATAATGGTAGTTGTATTGAAAGTTGCTGTTGGAAAGATTTCTGCACAGGTAGGAGTCGGGAGTCCAGTTTAGGGCCAAAAACGGAATGGCTGTTTATTCTGAGGCCAGAGTGGCCAAGAAAGTATAAGTAATAGTTAACTATTTTGCGGCTATTTAGGACGGCTTAGTGAGTCAAATCAATGACAGCCAAATAGTGAGTATCCAAGTTAAACATGTGTAATGCTTATATTTGGCAAATTAAGTTCCAGGCACCTGCAATAATATCGGGTCCCCGTTGAAGGGCCTAGTGGTTTATAACGCACACCCTCAGGCTCACTCGGGTTGAGCATGAAAAAAGACCAAGAGCAGTTACTGGCGACAATCGAAAAATGCTCTACTGCACTGGTGGTAGTGCAATGGCATTAACGAAAATTGGATCAAAAAAAAGATCCCCAAAGTCAGCTGTGCCTGTATCAATACAATACGCGTGCCGATTGAACTACATACAGCCAACCACCGAAGCGACTACGCCCTGTGCAAACATTCCATCGTAACGTTTACAGCGATATGCACTCCTGCACAGGCAAATAAACAATCCAGCAAAGAAGGCCCGTGGAAAAGGAACTTTTTAGAACATTTTATGCTGTAAGAGTCGTTCAACTTCCCTAATTGAAAAGATTTTTACCACTTTAAAGGTCTTTTCATACCAAAAACGCAACGATGAACGAAGTAAAACGATATAATGACGAGCGAATGGAGTAGCTCTTAGCGAAACGGAGTGCGTGGTAAAAGAAAGCAACAAAATCGTTTTAAATATCGAATGCAAGAGCGCCGTGCCCCAGCCAGAAATTGACAACTTTAAAAAATTTTGTATGCCACGTCACAACTGTAAAACACCCTGACGCCTCGAAAGGGCAAAAATGCGAGCTACAGAAGGTCTTTCGTCAACGCTACACACCCTGACGAAACTTTTCGACAGGAATGCCTGTCAAAAAAGCCATACGCTTCATGCGATCTTTTCTCACCCTTTGAGAAAAGTTCACGGCAACAAGGGTGCGCCCATTTTCAACTGCCTCTCTCAACTCACAATGGCGACAATTAGCCTCATAGTTCTCGTTCTTTTCATTTTGCTCCTCCCTTACTACCTGCAATAAAATACGATCAGAAGTTATAACACATCCTCTAGTGGTATATACATAACTGCTCGAGATAATGACTCTATCGTCACCTAGGAAAAGACCGCACAACTCGTGGCACTTATCTGAAAACGCCTCCTAAAGCTCTTTGAAAGACATAATTTAAGAATCAGCAGAAAAATAGGTGAATCGGGGCTCGATCAACAGTTTCTTCGGATCAAGAGGTCAGATAACAGTCTTTCCGAAAGATGCCCGTATTTTTCTCACAGAAAAAGAACAATGATACGCCTCCCTTACGATACTTCAAAAGTCAAATATATCCACAAATCGGCTGCTAACTGCTAAAGAACAAACAAATGATGATGAATTCAAAGCATTTTTAAAAACTGAAAACAACAATGCATCGAAATGTTGCGTCTTTCCAGAAGTATATCCTAGCAATGCGAAGACAATCAAGTTGTTGTCGTGACATATTTATAATACATCGAGAGAGAATTTTGCTCTATACCCGTCGTATATCGGTAGAACCTTTCGATTGTTGGCGTTGAGATCCTTCAGAAAATCGACACTGCTAACGCCCAGTTCTTGAACTTCAGTGAATCAACACCCCCGCCTTCATTTCGAGATGCCAAAATAGAAAATTGAGGAAGAGTACAAGCCGGAGTTTTGTACGCCACATGGCAATTTCTGAAAACGGAACGGAAAGGAAATCTTGTCCCCTTGGAAAAGGGGGGGGAGACATCTCAAATGGCGCTTATGACCGGCTTCATAGTAAGGCCGCTCAAATTTAGAAACTTTGGCATTCTCATGTCGCACGTTCCTTTTCGCGGCATCAATCTTCTGGCAGCCTTGCACCCATTAATTTCCTTGTCAGATGTGAAACCAACCTCATCAAGACTGAAAATGCGAGAGTTATCTAGATCAATCATAGTGATGAGTTTATCGAAAATGTCAAAATGAGTACTCAAACTGTCCGCGATTATAACTGGCAGTCTACTTGATTCCTGACTTAACGGATTCGCGAATGAGAGCCTATCGGCGCGACGTCGTCGAAACGCCCTCAGAGAACATCGACCGGGCTTTTCTTTTTGAAAGGCACGAGAACTCGCAGAGACATAGGGAATCTGCAAACTATGATTTCAATGGCCTCCTTAAGATTCCCTGTCGCAACTGAATACTGCGCCGCGGCAACACGGAGAAGAAAGTCAACGCTCAGGTTTTCCTCATCGGTGGACAGCGCAAATTTGCGCCCCCTCTTTGAAGTTACATTCGTTTCACGGTGCAAACTGGTGACTGGGACACCAAACTTCTGTGCTGCTTCGCAATACGAAAGTCCTGATTCTTTGACTGCAAAGGCATTTAGCATGTCAATATTCCTCTTGGGTGCAACAATTCGCTTCCCCGCAGCTTAACTGAGATAATTAAAGTTCTTTATTTCAAACTCGTTCGATCACTGAGTAGTTTCGGGAAAGAAGTTGGACTATTAACATCGTTTTGTTAGAAAAAAAATCAGGTTAAATTTATTCTTTGTATTTGTGCTCCCTCAATTTACTTCAGATGCATCTTGTCACGATTCTTTTGGCGTGAAAAACGATTGAGCAGATTTTTAAAATGTATTTGTAAGTAATTGCTGTAGATGAAGCGGAACCCTGATATTGAAAGTGAGAAATAGAGTGAAAATCGGGCCTCATGATGTCATTTCCCAAAATTTTCATTTATTCCGTTTTTAAAAACATGTTCCGTTACTACGCCAGCCCCTTTATTGTCACTAGTTCGTGGTTGGAGGTATAAAGCACGGACTAAAAATGCTGCATACAACCAAAGATGCCTCACAGGTCCTGGTACGCAAGGTTTCGTGGTTTTATATAGACTCCGGAGGAGCCTTGAAGTCAATACTACTGTGAAGTTAGATGCATTAAATGGCAATAATGCATTTGATACGAATGCATGCTCTAACTCAACTGCAAGATCTACCAATGTTCAGTTAATGCAAATAATACTGCATTAGGCTGACAGTACGAGTTCTGTACGCAGCGAAACACTCGTGACCTGAGAACCACTCGAGAGAACCTAAATATCTACATGAAAGAGAACGAACAAAAACTCCAACAAAGTCAAGCGGACAGAAATCAGCAAAATCAACAAAATCAAAGTATAAGCCCTCCGGCTGCTCCCGCGTCTTCATTCCGGTCATTTGCGGATGCAAATGACCGGATCCTACTTCTTCTGTACACCCGACCCCCAGACCATTAGTCCACAATTATCTTGTTCCACCATTATCTGGGCTGTCAACCATCCTTTATGATGGCGCTTCACCTCCCTTGTGAACTGGACCTCCATGAATGTTCCCTCCAGCCTTCGCAACTTATGCATGGCAGATCTAGTTAACTTCTTCGCGACATCCAAATCAGCCATCAGTCCTGTGGTAGTCTCAATTTCCCCTGTCCCTCTTCCCTTTTTAACCCTAGCGCGTATTTCACCATCCCCAGCTCCTTTGGCAGCTCCGCGAGTAAATATAGGGCCTCTTCAATAGTTGCCATTGCTTGCTGAATTTTTTCCAACGTTTCGGGTTTCGGCTATTACGATTGCTTGTTTTGATGCTCAGTTGTTATAGGAGTGACTCTAGTCGGCGTTGCGGCCGCGGGTCCGTTGTTAAATACCTATAACCTTCCCCCGCTGGTGCTTTGCTTTGATAGAGACTCTCCAAATCTCTCCTTCTCGGGATTTAGTCTCGAATTATATGGCCTTTGAGGTGACAATGGTAGCAGTTTACCTCCGTTTTGCTATTCCCGGCCCATGAGGGTGAGGTATCTCTGTTCAGAGTTCTATCTTCCCTTATATGACAGGATGTTTCCCTGCCGGAGGTCTGTTGTGCAGCTGAAAGCCTCGAAAGTATGTTGACCACTGTATCGTAATTTACCCATGTAAGCATGGCCTGATCTTGAAGGTGCGCTTAAAGACCGTCTTTGAAGCGGTTACCCCTGATATCCTCAAAGACTAGGGTCTGCAAGGCCATTGAAGCAGACCTCAGACGTTTTCTAAACGCGACAAAAAAGAAGTGGAACGAAAGGTATGAGTCTTTAATCATACCTCTCGTTCCAAATTATATCGAACGTTTTGTCCTGCAACGCGCTGAGCTACGCCTTGTTGCATAAAATAGCTTTTAAATGGTACCATAACTCATCAGCTACAGCATGCCAGTGGACGCTTGCGACATCATTAAGCAATCTTGATGAATCTCGCTCGAAGGCACAAGATAATTAAATACTCTTCCTTTGGTCTCTACAGACTGCCCTCAGAGAGCAGCGTCATTTTTTCAAAATTTTTGGTAAAGTGAAAAAAAACTTTCACAGCGATTGAGATACCATTTACTGCCTAACGGATTTCTTCCATAGCTGCGATTAAGTACTGGCCGGTCTTCGTTATTTTATCTGCGCCAATTATTTATCATGGTTCCTGAGTACCATGATTAAGAGAGGTTGATTCATCTGGTCTCATCACAGCACTTTCTTGGAAATTATCAAGGATGTCGTTTTGTATAATCTCTCTTGTTCATGGACGAAACGTGTTTCTGATTATGGCCGAAATCTTACCTCCTAGTTTTCTTCCCTCCAGCGAAACTTAGACTCCTTGTTGACAAATACCTGCACTTGTACTAAATTTTTCTGGATGTCTCCTTCTTATCCGTCGAAAGGTCTCTAGTAGGTTAAAGGAACCTCCTCGAAAAAATTGGTATTGAACTGCTCTTGAGTAAAGAGCTAGCAGAGAGTCCAAATCCTGGGCAATCAAAAATCTCGTCTACAGGGTTTTTGGCTACCTTGCACCTTGATTTCACCCCCGCGAAGTCTTTCTTGCGTAACACAGCTTTTAAAATCAATTTTCTGTCCGATATTTTGTTACAAATTCTATGTTGGAGAAGTAAAGCAAGGAAAAAGAATGCTGTACTTACAATCACTGATACCTCACCAGTCATAGTGGGCCCGGGTTGGTGGCTCTTACAGACTCGTGAGGAGCACTAAAGCCAATACTACTGTGCGCTTTACTGCACCAAATGGAATTAATGTATTTCATTCGAATGCATGCACTATCCAATGTGCTTGTAGAATGAGATATTTCGCCTTTTAAGTAGCTTAGAAATGTTATTTCGATGTTTCGAAGATAAAATTCTCTAGCAATGAGGAGACTTATTTAGCATGCAATTTCCAATATAACTGGAGCAGCCACTAATTGAAAACCATTTACAGCCATATAAATTACACTTATTGGAATCATATTGAGAGTTTTACAGAAGCACAACAATCGTCTCTGGGTAATCTCAACCATTTTTCGAAATCACCTCCTAAGGGCCTCTATTATAATAACCCTCTGTTTTGGGTGTTTTGGTGAATTGCATCCCAACGAAAAACGCTTAAGGCCATTTAAGCTCTTTCAAACAACCGTCGTCGTATAACGTATATCGACAACTGCGCTGGGAATCTTGCGTGATACGAAGCCGTCTCTTTACTAGGGCGGATAAAGGCAGTCATTGAAAAGCTTTTTCCTAATGATATTAACCTTATTCAGCTCTGTGATTCTTTTGTCATTCAGAAGATAAAAGACGCTTGGAGATGTCGCTGGGACCAATATAAATATGAGTTTATTAGACATGTAGAGTGGACAGAGCGTAGCGGGAAGGTACTGAACATAACGAAGCGTTTTCACTTTTAGGAGCGGAAGCGTTTCGTGATGTCAATTCTCAAAGGGACAAAGATGGTATTTACTTCGTTCCAAACGCAATGATTCGTACCGGAATGTCCCTTAATTTGAATGGACAGTCGGAGGAGGACAGCTTACTGATGATTTACAAAGGATCACTGCGAGGAACCGCGAGTACTTTAACAGAAAATTGATGGGGGCCAAGATAATTCCTGAATCCTAGATACAGAGCCAATAGTACTGTAAAGGAATCTAATCAACTTGCATAGAATGAAAATTAGGGATACTAATTAAGCTTCTTCAGTACTTGTATAGGGCTACTAAAATTGACTAGTTTTGGAGTGGGAGGCATACATCTGCATGTTGCGGGCTACGACCAATCGCTGAAGCTGCAAACGTGAACCAAATGGCATAGCTGATCTCTTGATAAAGCCGAGCTGATAATTGTAACACAAGAAATGGTACTCCCCTCCTGTAACACAGGAAATGGTCCTCCCCTCCTGTAATACAGGAAATGGTACTCCCAAATGGACCACCAACTTACAATAGTCCCGCCCCTGACTCCGTTTACCGTCCTTTCCAAATTTGTCTACCATCCTCCCTAGATATTTTAATACTGTACCCTTTCCTCCAAATCAGCGATTTACGTCTTTTTTAATCTACATCATCAAATTCACTCCTTATGTAGAAATTTCACGCAAATACGCTACTGTAATTTCAATTTTAACTTTTTAGTACCGACTCCAGTCCGCCTCTAAGGTGTACTTAAACCCATTTTACCCAACTTTTTTGAGATCTACCAACCCCTACACACACTACCCTCCCCTCACACCCTCTATCCTCCATACACAATCGCCCAACTCCATTTACAACCAAAATGAACAACCTTCGCCCCTCCGCCTCCATCACCAAAAATCGCCACGCCAGCCCCCTAAACTCCATTTCCCTACTCCCTTTCGGACCTACTAACCGTGATGACTACCTACGCCGAGAGACAAAAAAAGGTGATCGAATTCGTGCGTCGCTTGTTCGTCGAGGAGGAGGCGGAGGATTTACCAGAGGGGCAGGAGTGGGAAGTCGAGGAGGGAGCTGGGGAGACCTTCGAGGAGCGGGCAGCCCCTGAATTTGTCTACGAGGTTAACGATGAGGAGGATGAGGAGGAGGACGGAGGATGATAAGGAGGATGAGGACGAGGATGAGGAGGAGGACGAGGAGGGTGAGGGAAAGGGAGGCATGGTAAGTGTTAGGATGGTGGGGACGGGACTGGAAAGTATGGAACAAGTGGTACCAACGCTGGAGTCGGATGGGGATATCTTTAGTGGTTCAGATATCTCCCAGGAGGAAATAGAGAGTTATGAGCCGTTCGCAGATATTTGTGGGAACTGTTTGGGCAGCATGGATATTTTGGAGGAGTTGTTTGGATCTGATGTAGAGAATGGGAAAATAACAGGACCATATCGATTGTTCGTTTCTTAAGTATCTTTTGTTTAAAATATATAATCCACAAAAAGTGTTTTTATAAATTTCCTGATATCTTCTGTAATTTTTTTGACTTTAATGGTAGCCAAAAATCTATATAAGCTAAGTAAACTGCTTCCTCATGGAGAGGTCAAGCAAGTTGGCAAACAACTTCAAGTCAAGTCTCGAGTAGTAGGAAGTTTAGAGTCAACTTCAGACCCAAGCAACGTTTTACATACGCGGGTCGCGGAGCATCAGTGGTAGACCCTGCCCCTTCCATACTCGCTTGTAGCCCTCTCAACTGTCTTCCTTATCCACTCCTTTTTGTTCGTTCAAGTATACTATGGTAGCACTTATGTCGCTTGCAACACCTCCTTCTTGGGTAGTTGGTCCTGAGTATCTCTTTTCCCGACGATTTACCCCTATCAATACCTTTTCCTTAGAGCTTCCGATACGGGCCGCGATGACGGCCGCGTACTCGTCGACCACCTTGGATGTGTATAGAATGCTATACAATTGAACTGCGATTAAAATTGGTTTTTTCTCCCAAACGTATTTGTGCATATGCTAATTTAAGTTGGCCTATTTCATTTTCGCGCAATTCCAGATTACAGCATATTAGGTGCGAAAATTTGTTAGCTAGTTTAATTACCGAGTAAAGAGTAAGAAATACTTGTTCATAATTAGATTGGGCCAATCTACAGTGACTGGTGTGTTCATCTTTTATCACTGGTGTACAGACTAAATGTGCAACGTTGCAAAGTACTTAAAATTAAGTTTGCATTGGGTGACTAAGCTCTGCGTGTTGCGGTGCGCGACAAATTACGGGTGCTGCACATGTTGACCAGATTGAGTAGCTAAGCTTCTGATACAGGCTAGTCTTCACTCCTCCAGTCGAGCATCCGCTACGAGACGCTACTGCTGCCGCGTATGTCTCTATAACCTTGGATGTTTCTAAAGAGGGTGCTCCTAACGAGTCGAAGGCTAGTGGTACAAAATCCCATCCTAGCCTTGCTCGTCCCGGCATTGCCTCGCCTGGAATCGCTGCCACTTTCGTACCTAAGTCTCTCTTCTTCCGCTTTCCTGCTGCGTTTGCAACAGCTCGCGCTTCTCGTGCTGCCATTGACTTATAGCTCTCTTGGAACGGGGATGATACAGTCACGTCATACGCCACTGGGAGAGGAGACTGGGTGTTTGTTGCATCAGACCTTGGGTACACCAGAATTTCTGCGGGTCGCGCGTTCAGTCCAGGAAGTAGGTACTTCACTTCGTATTGAACGCTGACTCCTGCTGCCTTGAACAGCTCTCGGCCAAGTACTTTTACCACCGCTGTGTGACGGTTGGTCCATCCGAGACCTTTGTTGCATAAGTCTGCTGCATGGTCTCCTAAAGCGTCCATGGACCTGTGGCACTCCGCGCACCGCAGCGGAGCAGTGTCATCAAATACGTGCACTCCCAGATGGCGACGGAGCATTACTGTCCACATCTCGTCGTACGTTCGGTTGACCGCAGACGGATGCGCAGTGAGGAACGCTGCTGCAGGCGTCCCCATGTATGCTTGGCGGCGATTCCTTCGCCGAATATCTTCTTCCGAGTGCGTTGCGGGGTTGGGGAATCTTGCCATTCATATCCTTCCAAAAGGACTTTGCTGCTGACTCGCACCAGGCTCGATATAGAACGTTGTGTGGATTATCGGGCTTGGCAGCAAGGCTGGCCGCTGTCAGTGCTTCTGGAAGACTGCCTTGTTCGTTCGGAAAGGGTGCTTGGAGCTGTCGTACAAAGTCCCGAAGGTGTCCATCCGCTTCCGCGTATCTATACTCACGGTGTTCTAACGCATCGGGCTCGTCACTGGTGTACTGTACTTGGGTGACAGTATAATTACTGCACGCAGCTCAACAGTACAGTACTGTACAGTGCAGTGCAAGTTTTGTACTACAAAAGTCTCGTTCTCTGTACTCTCCAAAAATGACAGGAAATAAATCTTGTTCCGTGCCTCAACAGATCTCTCATTGATCCATCTGTCCACTCTGCATCGCTTGCCACCACCGCCATCGTAATCGCTAGCGCGACCACCATCCGCCCTCCAACCCGCCCTGAAACGCCATGAACGTCTCCCTCCGAACCCTCATCATGCTCAACTACCGCCACCGTCTCCCCGCCTTCATCTCTCCCATTCCCCCACTACCGCGCCTCTACCGTCCGCAAACATCCGCCATACCTCACCCTGCAACCAGACTTTCAACTCAACTCCGTTCCTCAGCCACACTCCCAGTCCTAGTCCCAGTTCAAGTCCCCCGGACTCTCCCACGAAATCCCCACCCAACATTCCCTCATTTCCTACATTCGAAAAAAGCCGACATCGGCGCAGTGCGTAAAGTCGCCGACGCTATTATTGAAACGGAGGCTTCCACCACTCCATGGTCTTCTGCAGGTGTTTTCCCCAACTCTACCACCTACCGAGCCGCCACTAGAGCCCTAATCAAGGCCTCGCGTCCTGACCTTGCGATGGAAGTCTATCGCACCCGGATGACGGCTCGGCAATCACGTCCCGAGCTTGTGACCGTCGATTTGTCCCTCGCTGCCAATGTACTCAAGGCTGTTCTACGTGACTCGAAGAAACGCACCGTACGTGTCGCCGATTCAAACCTGGTGTATGACGATTTTCGACGCGGTTTTCGGGATGTCATGCGGCCTGGGGCGGGGTATCAGGGGAGGAAGGGGTTGATTTTGGCCTTGGTGGCTGTTATGAATCTTTGGTTGGGGGAGGATGATATGGACAGGGTGGATGAGGTTTTGCGTATGATTCGAGCATTGCGGGTTGGAACGGACGAGGCGATGCCGGTGGCGGAGTATAATCGCGCTATCAGGTTGCTTGGGAAGAAGAGACATCTGGAAGGCGTTTTTGCAGTATTGGATTTCATGAGGGCGAGTGCTGTGGACCCGGATAATGAGACGTTTGAGTTTTTGGCCAACGCAGCTGTTAGGCAGGTTGAGTTTGTGACCGGGGCCGTGTCTATGAGGACGTTGCCGGAGCCGTTGGGGGTAGAGGTGGCGTTTGTGGGTCGGTCCAACGTGGGGAAGAGTTCATTGGTGAATATGTTGTGCAATCGCAAGGCGTTGGCGTATGTGAGCGGGAGACCCGGGAAGACGCAACAGTTTAACTACTTTTTGGTCAACGGAAAGGATAGCGAGATGCAGTTTTACATGGTGGACTTGCCGGGAGTGGGTTATGCAAAGGTGCCAAAGCACTTGCAGGATGAATGGTTGAGGTTCATGAGCCAGTACTTTCGGCATCGAACAAGCCTGAGGATGGTGTTCCACTTGGTGGATGGTAGGCATGGGGCTTTGGAGGATGACGAGGAGTTGATGAGGCAGATGGCGGGTTGCGGGCGAAGTCGTGGGGAATATGTGGTAGTGCTGACAAAGATGGACAAGATGGATAAGCAAAAGGTAAAACGGTCGGTATTGGATAAGACAAGGGCGGCGTTGCAACGCAACGGGTGCCAAGATAAGACGCCGATTGTGTTGACGTCCTCTGCAAGCCGACTGGGAAGAGACGAAATGTGGCGGCACCTGGCGAAAGTAATACCTACGCGCAAGTCACCAGGCAAGTCGTCACGGTAGGATGATTGCAAGAAAGGGATTAGGAAGGGGTTGGAGGGGCGAGAGCGGCCTTTAACAAATGTTGGGATCAGTTGTAGGGCCTAGCTGAACGGCGCTTCATTGAATGCGCATAAACTTGCAAGTTTAGCGAGACGCATTGAAACGACATGAAAGGATAATTTGGGGGATAGAGTTGTGGGTCTCTTGCTCTGTCGCGGTAGGCAGAAGTGCAATGGGTGGGTATGTGGGGCACAAGTGTTGTTATCAAAGGGCTGTATGAGCGTTTACCAAGGCAAATGTCAACAAGTTACAGGACGAGACCCTCATACTTTGTCTGGAACCACTTGACGGCATCCTCCTTTGACACGGTCTGAAAACGACCAATCCTACCTGGAGCGCGACGACGCTTCGACACACGATCACCCTTCTCAAGACGACGTAAAAGTCCATACCGTAAATACCAGTAGTAGGATCATACTTGAGTCCCAAATCGATATGCTCGTTAATGCCAAAGCCAAAGCCACCACCACCGGCACCACTCTCCGTACCCCCGCTGCTAAAGTTGCGTTCCCTCAATTCAAACTCCTTGACTTTGAGGCCGCGTTCCAAAATCTCCTCTGCCTTTGGGCCTCGTACGGTGACATGAGTGGCGATCTTTTCATTGCGACGAATGCCAAAGGTGCGAATGGTGAGTCGGGACTTGGAATAGACGGGAGTCTGGCCTGTGAGTTGCTCGAGTACACGACCGGCGCGTGTGAGACGATCGCCGGATTCGCCGACACAAATGTTGAGTACGAGCTTGTGGACCTTGAGCTCGCGCATGGGGTTTGCAGCGTTCTTGGCGACCATGATGACGGAAACTTGTGGATGGATCAGAGATCTGGCAGAATGGGGGAGGTAGGGGAGAGGGGTGCGGGGTGCGGGGTGCGGGTAGGCGCCGGGTATGCAGAGAGCAGAGAGCGCCTGTGTCAATGGCCGTTAGTAGAGCGATGGGGCAGGGTGTTCCGCCGACGACGCGACAAGGTGCCCTAAATATGGGCTTGAAATATATTTGAAAAATATACATCAATATAACCTCGTAAATTAGATATTTCATTATAATTACATGATGCCTCACGCCACAAAGCGCCCGAAACCGGATCACTGATCCAATCGCCACCTGCATCATGCTGTGCAATGCCAGGATTGTACCGCACAGTACAGTACACTCTACCGAGTAGGGACAGCTTTGCGAGGGAGGGCCGAGCTCCCGACTGCCACTACTTGTGCCTCTGCCTTCAACTCTGCCGTCCATCACACCACCCTCCGCCACTCAACATTCCCAACTCTCCACCGTCAACCCAACCACCCCCCTCCTAGCTCTAAACATGCCTTTTGCATTCCTCTCCCCATCTCTCACCCTCCCCTCAACCCATCTCACCCCCACCTCCTCCCTCCGCACCTGCAAACTCCACGGCCGACCCCTCCACACCATCCCAACCCACGCCCCCGTCCCCCCCTTCAACACCATACCGCATGCACAGCCACCAAAAAAGGCCCCAACACACTCCACAACAACCAAGACGAAGACGAAGTCCTCGACGAAACCGCCATGCGTGCCGCCGAAATCCACGAGGTTCTCCAGGGTCTCAAGGACTTTAAAACCCGCATCATCGACGGTACGTCCCCACCATTCCACACGCCACCCAACCCCGTCATCCCCTCACCCTCCAGCACAACCACTAACCCTCCATCCCACACAGATGCCACACGCCTCGCGAAAAAGGTACGCGCCCCGAAGAAAAACCTCGAGGCCGCACTCGCCTCACACCCGGATATCATCAAAATCGACGGCCATATCGCAGACCTTGAGGAGGAGCTTCGTGTCCTTGGCGACCGATGAGCCGCCCATACACCCACTTGCCACCCCGTATCGCATTGCACCTTGCATCGTGAATCCACATCCCCATCATCCAGTCCCCTCCCGCGATACACGCCCCCGTTTGCTAGTCTCGATCTCTTTTCCGCTACACAAGTGGCGGCATCCACACACACGCCTTGCTGTCCCCCCCCGTTGTAAAGCTATACAAAAGTGTCACCCTTTGGTTGAACAGTCTTTTTTTATTTCAAAACATTGCATATAGCATGTCCACCCTACACGCCATGTAGCACGAAAATCATGCTACCACGTGCGCGTGTGTGTGAGTGTCTGGTCGAAACAACCGGTGCTCGCACAGTAACCGCGATGACTCTACTCGCCCTGCTCGACATTGGCCTCCCCTTCCCGCGCTTGCATCCTCGCCGTGGCCTCCTCCTTGGCCCACAGACTGACCGACGTCTCGGGGCGCGAACTGAGTCCGAAACCAAGCATCAAGCTCGCAACCACTAGAGTTCCGATATACGGCACTTCCCAGTCATATAATTGGCGTCGTTCGCCTGGTTTACGAATGGCCTCACCGAACAAACGGCCTCCAGGTTCATATAATACGGCGTCTCGGCTTTCGACGGGTCAAGGATGCGTGAGAAATTGGACGGGTTAGAAAGTGTTGGACGGGGGCGGGGGGGAGGTTGGGTGGACGTGGATTTGACGTACGTCCTTGTGCAGCACGTGTTGTGCGGGTGGTGTGTAGCGTGCGGGTGAGGTGGCGAAGGCGGGATGCGAGGGGCGTCATTTCGGGGTGGGTCGGTTAGGTTAGGTCGGGTCGAGCTGGCTTGGTGCGGAGATGCGGATCAGCGTGGTTTTCGCAATGGTGACCCTAGAGGGATGGGTGTGGCAATTAAAAATATATGTGAGCGATTTTACATTTCCACTTATGCATAGAACAGTACTGTACATTGAACTGGTACAGGTACACTTGTCCACATCATCCCCGTTGCAACATGCTCACATGTTCGACCCGTCACCGGTATCACTTCAGTGTTTGGCGGGGTGTGCGAGAACGACGGCGACGGCGACGGTGACGGCGACGCGCCGGCCCGAGTGTGAGTCACCCTCTGGTACCAAACCAAGCAACCTCAACACCCAAGCGACGGGGGAGAACCTGCCCGCCAATGGAGACATGAGTACAACACAGAGCAGTCTGGACAGGGAGGCGCGTGAGAGCCATTGCGTGAGACGGGGGAGGAGGAGAGTTTGTTTGAGTGTGAGCCAGGTGTTTGTTTCGTGACGCACGGCACCGAGGCTGTAGGCGAGGCCTATGATGGCGTCGAAGAGCATGTGTAGGTTGCGGAGTACTTCCTCTATGAGAGAGGAGATTCGGGCAAAGCGGGACATGGCGTTGTGCATTGTGGAGAGAACGGCGGCACCTGCTTGACGGGTTGTGGAGATTAGGGTGGGGGGTGGGTGGTGGGGGTAGGGAGGTATGGTGAGTAGGGGGGGGTTGTAAGGAGGGTAGGTCGGGTAGGTTGGTGCACTGGTGGTGTAGGAGGAGTAGGCGGGGTAGGATGCAAATGGTGGTGCGCGTATTGCGCTGGTGCAGTGTTGGTCAACGGGTCTGAGGGTGGGGGGTCTTGCGCGGGTGGCCCGTTCATTTTTTGGGAGGGTAAAGAGACAACGGTGAGGGCGGGTGGCGTTTGTGGCGGGGAATGGTGAAGGGGAGGGGGTTGTCGGTGGAAGCAGGGTAGGGGACGTACGGTGGAGGTGGGAATGGCGGATTTGCAGTGGCAGCGTAAATGGAAAAAAATCCAAACTTTTGCACGCTGTAATTTACATAGTTTCCCACATGCCAGTGAGACCCGTTGCAGCCAACCATACGGTGCGCTCTCCAACGTTGCGAGATTACGGAGGGAGCAAGTTTGCTCAAGCGCAGTCATGCCCTACTCGTTGTCCGTCCGCGACTCGTTCATGATTGCTCATTCGTTCCGTGGCAAGCAATTCGGCCCGGCACAGCAGGTAATTTCGAATGCAATCACCACCCACTCACCGGATAACCCCAACTTACCATGACATATCTGACACCGTGCGTGAAACCCGCTTCCTCTTCGCTCCGAGATAGCTACATGGCGCTACTTATATCGTTGATTGCGAGTTTCGCACAGAAAACCTCGTGGCGGGCTCCAACTGGGTCGTCGACATTGGCCAGGCCTCCGATGTTTGAAACAGGTTTTGTCAAAGTACAACTACAAAAACCTTGACGATTTACCGCAGTTTGAAGGGCAGAATACCACTACCGAGTTTATGTGCAAGCAGTGTTTGACGATGTCGCGGAGCAGTTCCGCGGCACGTTTGCAGGGCAAATCGAGTGCAGCTGAGCGAGAGCCATGCCGCTGGGCAAGCTACACAGGCACCGTATGACAAGTGCGCAGGTAAACAGGAGGATCACAAAAGACAAGGGACGAGACACAAAAAGTCAACTCTTTTACCAGATCCAATGCGGCAGCTAGTGCCTCGCAAGAGACATTGCTTCAGCGATACACCCGCACGTGCGGGTCGTGATCCACGCCCCTCACTCACTCGTCCTCGCCCTTGTTCTCCTTCAAATACTCAAACAAAAACTCATACCCCGGCGAACTCTCTCCAAACTCTTTGACAACAACACAACTGGCACCCACAACCTTGGTAGCATTGCCCTCCTCATCAATCTTACACAAACCCGCCCACTCCCCCAACTGCTTACGATCCGGCACACGAATCAAAGACACATCATGATCCCCACACAACGCCTCAATCAACCGAGTATAAGCCGGCTCATCACAATCCGACGCCAACACACAAAGCTGCGCCTGACCGCGGTCCAACGCTTTGGCCGCCTCGTTCAATCCACGCACCAGACCGTCGTGTACCAGCGACTTTTTCATCACCTCTTGTAAAGCCTTCATGATATCCATCTCGCCGACATCATCTGCGACGGGAACGTCCACCGGAGTGTCGGTTACTTGGGCGTCGGCCATGTTGTTCGAGGATGTGGTGGCGGGTGCGCGTGCGTGCAGAGTAGTGGTGCGGTGCGCGGTGGTGCCGTGAGCAGGTTGTCACCGAGTCGGTTCCTCCAACCTGAATCGATGCCGTGAGGGTTGGCTAGTTTGTTGCGGAGGCGGCGGAGGACGATGCAGGCAAGGAACGAATGAATGTTGTAACGGTCAGAGGGGATTGTGTTATTTGTCCCCGTACAAACAGGGCGCCGACGGGCGCGGTATTTACAGAGATGTTGGGCAATGCTCACCGCGCGGGGCTGTAAGAGTTTGGATCCAATGTGGGCGGGGGTACAAATGGCTCTCGGGGATCCAAAGGAGAGGATTGAAACCGGATCACACTTTTTCGGGCTGTCGGCTTGAGGCATGAACTGTAATTCGTGCGACGTTGCGGTTCTTTTAGTGTAAATTTACTGTATCTTCTAATGTCTTACAGTGCACGGTGCCTTGAATCATAAGTCATGTCGTTGAACGTGTCATTCGCCATCGTCGACATACGGACGGCCAGTGGTCCAAGTCACCCTCTTCATTACCAAAGACCAACACGATTGTCAAGCCAAAAAGCAGTCCTACGTCCGCAACAAACACAAAGATCAACCCACCGCCTGTCACACACCCAACTCAAAAAGTCCTCCTATTTTATGCATGGCTCCAATCCATGCTCCTTGTACATCCACAAGACCCCCAACGGTAGGCTCAAATACCTCCAGAAACTCAGCCATGGCCCCATCCACACCCCCGACATCATCCACACCGCCCGCCAAATTCCTATAAAACGTCTCCCTCCCCGGTGCAAACCGCAACCCCGTATCAAACACATTGCGCGTCATAAACCCATGACAATGACGCAAGGTCGCGGCATACGAGTTGCGACTGGCCGACGATAACGTCACCTTTCCATCCCCTACTATCGCCTTAGTAACCCCAGCACAAACTGCATCATCCGCTTCATCCATAGCATCGCTACCGTCCCCGACTCGCGCCCCACTCCCGACTCATTCTTGATCAACTTAGTAACTTGGGCTCCTTGGCCTCCTCATTCATCACCATCTCCAAAGTCTCGGCCGAATACTTTGCAGCCGCCGCTCGTAATTTCTATTACCCGACAGCAAACGCCCAGGGAAACCCACAAACAGGGACAACAATTGCGCCAGGTCAGAATTCAACCTCCTAGCATCGCACATAGTACAGGTCTACTGCGCGGTCAACGTACGTTGATGTTGCCTTGCACATCCTTCTTCACCACGTCGGAGAAGAAGGGATTGGAGAGTGCATCAAAGATGCGCAGAAACATGGTCATGGCATCGAGAAATTGCGGTACCTTGATGTCATGTGATTTTCCGGTGGCGAAGAGGCGCGCGCCGCTTGGAATGAGTCGACGATTTCGGCGAAAAAAGCAAAGTCGCGCGCGGGTGCAGCGGCCATGGTGGGGGGGAGGGGAGGGTTGGGTCGGGGGCGCGGGGGGGTTGACGGATGAGAATCGGGGGAGGATGGAAGTAGGAGGAGCCGCTGGGTGTCCGTTGAGGTGCGAATGCAGTGCATACAGTATGGTATTTGGACCGTTTGGGCTCTGGCGATTAGCAGGCAATCACTGTTGGACGCGCGGGAAGCAGCAAATAATTTCTGTTCCGAAAAAAAGTCCGCCTTGCTGAGGCAGGTGAGGCAGGACTACGACTCGTAGCAGCTTGTTCACTTTATTCCTTCGTCAGTCCCTTCTCCGCCACCCGTTTCCACATTTGCTCGCCGTGAAACTTGATATGCTTGCCGAGAAACGTCGAAACGAAATAGTAGGAATGGTCATACCCCTCGGCCCAATTCACCTCCACCTCCTGCCCCACCTCTTTGCATGCCTCAACAAACCTGCGCACCTTCAACTGCTCCTCCAAAAACCCATCCTCCATCCCCTGCTCCACCAAAATCGTCCCGCCCAACTTTCCCCTTCTCATCAAGCAAGTCGGGTCATACTCCTCCCACAACCGCCTATCCTCACCCAAATACCCGCCGAAACATTTCACCCCCACGCACAATCCACCGGATTTGCAATCGGCGCAAACGCACTCACACTCACAAACGACCCTCGATTCCTCATCGCCAAACTCAACGCACCCATCCCCCCATCGAATGCCCGCTCACACTACGCACCCCCTCCATCAACACCCCCTCCCCCAACACCTCCCCCACAACCCGCGGCAACTCATCCATCACATAACTCGCCATACGATAATACACACCCCAGCCCTCCGTCACAGCATCCACATAAAATCCAGCGCCACTCCCAAAATCCACCCCTCCTCCTCACCCGCTACCCCCGCCCCACGCGGCGACGTATCGGGCACGACAATCGCCACCTTGTGCTCCGCAGCGTGACTGGCCGCTCCCGATTTGGTCAGAAAGTTGTCTGGTGTGCACGTCAGTCCGGATAACCAGTATAGCACGGGGCATGGACGATGGGGAGGCAGGATTATCCCAAATGTCGCACGAGTCCCGCCTAGTGTCGGAGAGTCGTGCGTGTATTTCGTGATGCTGCAGGAAAACGACTTTGTGCGCGATTCTACGCAGATGGCGTAGGACATTGTGCAGGGCGAGTTGTGATGTCGGGGGTGGGGGACTGGGAAAGTGGTAAGCGACGGTGATGGATTCGCGATGTTTGATATACATATACCGTACGGTATGGTACCGTACATATCAATGTCTGGTGCAATCACGATCCGCTTTTTAACAGCAAAATTACGATACGACATAGCTACAGATCTGCGCACCCCGCACAACAGCCGCACACCCGCTCAACCGGCAATGCATGATGCGCCGATTCCCCGCCGCCACCTTCACCTTCCCCCCAGCCCCCTCCGTCCGTCCACCGCCATGCCTCACCCTGTTCTACTCGGACCACTATCCCCACCCTCTACCCCCCACACATCGTTTCCCCATGCACAAATACGCGCTCATCCGCCACCAACTGCAACAACATCCCTTGTTCACCGCGTGCAAATTCACCCCCGCGCCGCTTGCAAAACGCACGGAACTGGAGTTGGCGCATTCTACACGGTATGTGACATCGTTTGTGAAGGGGAGTTTGTCGGGTGGGAGGTAAGAGAAATTGGATTCCCGTGGTCGTTGGCGGGGGTGCAGAGGGCTTTGGGGAGTACGGGGGGTACTGTGGCGGCTGTGAGACATGTGATGGAGGGTGGATGTGTTGGCTGGGCATTTGGCGGGGGGTACGCATCATGCAAAGAGAAATGGGGGAGGGGGTTTTGTGTGTTTAATGATCTGGCGGTAGGGTGTATGGTGGCGAGAAGGGAGTTCGGGGTGCGGAGGGTGTGTGTGGTGGATTTGGATGTGCATCAGGGGGATGGGACTGCGGAGATTTTGGGCAATGTGGAAGGCGTGGAAACGGTTAGTGTGCATTGTGAGGCGAATTATCCGTTTGACAAAGTGGCGGGTGGGGTTGATGTGGGGTTGGAGGAGCAGGTGCGGGATGAGCGGTATTTGGATGTTGTGGGTGGGGTGTTGGACAAGCTGGGGGGCGGGTGGGAGTTGGTGCTGTTGCAAATGGGGGTGGATGGACTGGAGGCAGACCGCTTGGGAAGGTGGAGTTTGAGTCGGGAGGGGTTGAGGAAAAGGAATCAAATGGTATATCAGTGGGCGTTGGCAACTGGGGGAAAGACAGTGGTCACTATGGGTGGAGGGTATGCAGAGCCGATTGAAGAGAGTGTGCAGGCCCATTGTGATGTTTACGTCGATGCCGTCGATGCTGTCGCCGTGTCGCAGGGGATCAAGAGCTGGGCATAGCCGGCTGGCCACCCCTATGGCGATCAGCGTAAGGACGACAGAGGAAGAGTACAGCACAAGAAGGATATCAAAATGAGGGCGCACCGAATTGGAACTGTAAGGAGAGAAATACAGTATTTTGAGCCAACGGTAAAGAACTCTTATTACTACGGTTGTCCGCAAAGTATGCCGTAAAGGTTAGCAAATCGGAGATCAAAATTGCCATGATTTGGGGCAGATCAAGAGCGAATTTAAAGGAGCCAATGGCAGGCTCGTTGCGATGTCCTGGAAAGCTGCGACAGAGGGGCAGCGTAACTTTTATGACCATCCTTGTGGGTGTGCGGCAAAGTCACGAACCTTCCTCGTTCTGCTGTTACAGATGAAGCAAACGACACAAACCCGGTGCTTGAGGCGAAGACGAAGATGAGACCCCGATCTCACTCGCTGTGCCAATTGCATGCAACGCACCTACAGCTCTATCGACCTGCACCATCTGTGTGCCTATTTCTCCAATTGCTGTTAGCACCGTTGGCAAAAGTTGCAACTGAAGGAGACCACTTCGCCAATGCTCTCTATCCTAAAATAGCTCGACTTGGGATGCATCGCACAGGACATGTATCTTTATTCAAGAGTGTCACATGCTTCTACCCGGACGAGTTTGAAGCTCACCAATCGAGTCTTTCCTGATCTCATCCTTCGATCCAGATCATCAAGGCAGCTACAACAAAGAAAGGGCAGAACACCAAAGTTCAACCTATAAGAAAGTTTCCCTGTTCCCGCTCTTTTTGTAATCAACCTAGGCATTGATAAAAAACTCAATCTTCCCACAATATATTTCAATATACGCATACTAATTACCTTCAATCTCAGAAACATCATTCAGTCCTCTTACAGTATCATCTGGTTGCTCCTCCCCTTCCTTCCCCGACCCCTCAACTAAAATGCCCTACACGCAGCAAGCAACAATTACTGAAACACTCGGCCTTATCCCGACCCAGCAGCAGGCGGCAAATGCGCTGCATATTCTTGCAGATGCTGCGGTAGAGCGAGAAGCGGAGCTGCAGGAATTTGATGGCAGCGACAGCGACTTTTCCACTGATTATGAGACTTCATACCCTCCCCCGTTTTCACCATCTTTTACGAAGCGGGCGGCTCAAAAGCAATACGCAGCATGACCAACTTCGATGCTTCAGAGTTCAACGCTATTTGGGGAAGTGTGGAGCCAATTGTCAGTGAGCGCTATAACGTAGGGCCTGGCAGAAAGGAGAATTACGGGGGAAAAGATATGTTATTTATGCTTTTAAAGACACTAAAAGTGGGAGGCCAGTGGGAAATTTTATCGAAAATTCTCAGCTTGAAAGGTCCAACGTTCGAGAAAATCATTACAAAATTCATGGAATTGCTTAATGATACTCTTTACGAAGCAGTTGGAGAACGTAATGGGAAACTTTTAACTTTCGATCAGATGCGTCGAGACGGCAATAAGTTTAAGTACTGCCCTACCGCTAGGTACGCTACTGATGTCACTTTTCAACAAGCGAACAGGCTGAGTGGAAATATGCAGGAGGGGGAGGTTTATTTTAGCGGGAAACACAAGCTTTACGGGTTCAAAGTCGAAGTTTCTGTGCTTCGGGATGGACAGGCCCTGAACTTCTCGACGCACTACTCTGGGTCAGTAGCTGATTTGGAAATTTTTCAGTGGAATATTTACTTCCACAGAGAGGCCCTCAAGAAGACTTTTTTCCGAAGAGAAATTGCGGACATTGGTCCCCTCTGCCGTGAGTTCCCAAACTATTGGAATTTATTAATGAATAAAGGGTACCAAGGGGCGATGGAATTGACCAGGGCATTGATTCCGAAAAAGAAGCCGCGTAATGGAAATTTAAGTCGTGAAGAAGAGGCCACAGACAAGAATGTCTCTGATCGTATTATCGTGGAACATTTTGTCGGACGGTTGTGCTCACTGTGGGCGGTAGTTGGGAGTAAGTGGCGCTGGAAAGAAGGCCGCTATGGTTGCATTTTTCGTCTTTGTATAGCGCTGTCATATATTCACATTCAGATGCATCCTCTGCGCTCGGAAGACAACACTCAGCGAAAGCGGTTCAAAAAGAGGCTGTATTCTATTGGCGAAGGTATTTCCAATGGGCGTCGCAACGTTCAGGAGCGCTACCGTAACAAGCGGCGCAGGCGGATTGAATTGCAGTTTCGCAATGTAGAGTTTAACAGTAGAGAGTTTGATTCTGATTAAAGAAAGGAAAAAACTTTATTTTTTTGAAACAGCCTTCGTCAATCCGAATTGATACGGAACGGAGAGGAGGGAGAAAGATCCACAAAATTTGACACCACAGAGCTAGGGGAAAGAAGTAGAGTGTCGCGTGAGCGGCTGTATTGCCTCACGGCCCCTATAGCGCTCTTACAAGCGGAGGCGTGGTGGCCGGGTGCACCGAGTATTGGGAAGTGCTGGGTGGTACATCGGGCAGAGACGAGAGCATTCCAACGTAGGTTTACCGAGGCAAACGTCATCCATATTGCTCCAGACCTCGGCCTCGATGTAGTGGTTCCTGAATAATGGTAGGGTGTAGAATAGAGCCGATGCGGCTGTGGAGGCAGCGGCTGCCAAGCAGGCACGGTGATGAGTGGAGGATGCGGGTGGAGGTTTGCGTTTATTTATTGCTGGAGATGAAGGGGGTCGGAAGCGTCCTTTCGGGACATCCTAGAGACGAATTTCCATCGTTGGAGGTCAGCAGGGAGGTTGAGGGCGATTGCAAAGGGTTCATATGATGGAGCGAGGAGGTGGACAGTGCGGAGTTGGATATGGTCAAGAACCTGTTGTACCAGTGCCGAGTTCTTGAGGAGAGATACTGTGTACGCCGATGATGTGAACTCCTTGGGTTTGACATAAGCCGAGGCCACCCGAGCGGAAGGGAAGTGTAGCCTGGGTCCAGCCTGTGTCGGTTTGGCGGCTATGTATGCTTTCGAACACCCTTCGCATTCCCTCGTCAAAGGAATTGGCAAGGGAAGCGGGCAGATGCGACGGGGTACTGCGAAAAAGATACCTAAGCCGACAGGAGGATGCGCAGCAGAGAAGAATCTGAAAAACGAGATGAGGGTCGTTCAACATGACGGGAGACGTCCAGAAAGTTCGGATAGTGTCGAGGTTGTCGTCAAGGAGGCGGAGACATCCTGCGGTACTGCCAACCGGGCTTCCGAGCACAGTAGTTGACCGAGTCATTGAGATAAGCACCATCTTGTTAGGATATATTCTAAAAATAAGCACAACAAATACCTTGAATTTCAAACCCGTCAGTTACTGTACACCTCCTAAAACACCGTTTGCTTGCTCCTCTCTTTCCTAACCCCTCTCCATCCTAGCTCCACCTGTAAACAGCAATGCCTCCAACACAACATCATACAATTCCTGAAACCCCCAACCCAGTCCAACGCAGCAGCAAGCAGCAAATACCCTGCAAATTCTAGCAGACATTGCTGTAGAGCGGGAAGTGGACCTACAGGCTTTGATGGCAGCGACAGCGAAATCAACACTGATGATGGGTCTTCATCTCCCTCCTCAGGTTTTGACATATTGGACGAAGCAGGCGGCTGTAAAGCCATACAGGATATCACCAATTTCGATGCTTCGGAGTTCAACACCATTTGGGTACCGTAGAGCCAGTCATCAGAGAGAGTTATAATGTAGTGCCTGGAAGAAAGGGGAACAGTGGGGGCAAGGATATGTTTCTTAGGCTTTGAGAAACTTTAAAATTGGGAGGGCAGTGGGAGATTAAAGCGAAAACTTTCAGGTTGAAGGGGCCAGAATTCGAGGAAATATGGAATTGCTCTGCGAACCCCTTTTTGAAGCTGTTGTAGAACGAAAAGTGTATCTTTTTTTTTTCAGTGAGATGCTACAGGACTGCAATAAGTTTAAGTACTATCCGACTGCCAGGTACGCCACCGATGTTACTATTCAACAAGCAATTTGACCAAGTGGAAACATGCATGAAAGGAAGGTTTATTATAGCGATAAACACAAGCTGTATGGATTCAAAGTTGACGTTTCCGTGCTACCGAATGGACAGGCTCTGAATCGGTCGAAGCACTACCCTAGGTCGGTGGCTAATTAAGGGATATTTCAGCGGAGTATTGACTTTCACAGAGGCGCGCTCAAGAAGACAAGAGTCGAGAGAGAAATAGCAGATATTGGTCCGCTTTCTGGAGAGCACCCTAACCATTGGGGCGTATTAATGGATAAAGGATACCAAGGGGCAATAGACCTGACTCGTGCATTTATTCCGAAGAAGAAGCCGCGTAATGGTAATTTAAAACGCGAAGAAGAGGCTACACAAAAAATTGGCGTCTGGTCGTATTACCGTGGAATATTTTTCAGACCGCTGTTCTCACTCTGGGCAGTAGTTGGGAGTAAGTGGCGCTGGAAAGAGGACCGATATGATTGCGTTTTCCGCATTTGCACAGCGCTGTCAAACTTTCACATTCAGATGCATCCACTGTGTTCGGAACATAATACTCACCAAAGGCGGTTTAAGAAGCGGCTGTACTCTATTGGCGAAGGTATTGCCAGTAGGCGCCGTACTTTTCAGGAGCGCTACTGTAAAAAGCGGCACAGGCGGATTTATTTGCAGTTTCGTACTGTAGAGTTTACCGGTAGAGAGTATGAGTAATATTAAAGAAAATGCACCGGGGGAAACTGAAGTTGAGAGATCTAGGAGGATAGTGGGCCGAAAGTTGGTTCCAGGAATTAGCAGCGGGACCTTGAACATCTAGTCAAACCCGCAGCACTGAACACATAGGAAGGGAAGGGTCTGGGGTCAGCGACATGGTCACTGTACAAATTCACAGTCTGCAAGCAGTGGTTACACTTCGGCGGTAACGAGTCCGCGTAAACTGAAAGACCGAGGTGACGACGGAGATGATGCTCCAATGACAATCGGAGGCTTTGGTCGTATTCGTCATATGCCGTTGTAGGAAACCGGAGGCCGCGGAGTGGTGAAAAGCGAGGCCGCGTATCCGTCGGCCAGTCACTTCGGGGCCGCTACTCGTGCGGCTGGGATCACCCTTCCAGAGATCGTGAGTCCTTTAATCCTTGGCTCCAGCCTCTTTCAGGGCCCTATGGACATGGGTTTGCAGGTTGATAGGGACAGGCAACGGCCTATAATTCTTCTTGGGACATCTTTATCATCTTTTGGGGTAAGTGCAGCTTATTTGTGGTAGTATCTTCTGCACTGGTGGCGAGCCCAAGAAACGGTAAATTTTGGCAGATGCCACGAGTGTCACAGATTCGTTAATCAGACAGTGTCCGGCTCGAAAGAAGTGAGACAGATGGAGACGCATTTAAGCCCGCTTTTAATATGACCCGCGACATTACTATTACGCTACCAATCACTTCGGTAACCTCCATTCAAACCCTCAGCTGGACCCATCGGCAATTTCAAAGTACCGGCTTCTTATTTGAGTCTCAAAAATCTCAACATCGCGAGGCCCCCTTCAGCTCCATTCGGAAGACCGCAATCAAGCTGAATCCTGCTCCTAAACTAAGTGCTCGCACTCCTGTCTTTGGTGCCGACACATCGAAACAGCTGCCCCATTCCGCAACACATCCTCTGAGTGGAACAGGGTAAACAGCAGCACTCAACCGACTACGTTCACGCCAGAACCTCCGAAGCCCACGGTACCTTTGGAAATCCCAACTAAATTTCGGGGCAGCTCCATTATTGGGGCGGCACCAATTTCCTCCTACTGATTTGGCATGCGGCTCGATTCCTTATCCCAACAAGGACCTACAGCTGTCAACTTTTTGACACAGCCTCAACCTAATGCAGTCCCACAACCAAGCTTTAGCGCGCGGCTTCATCATCGACTGGAAACCTGTGGCGCACCTCAAGTAGTAATTCCGAACGCAAACTTTGGAGGATTTGGTTCCGCTTGGAAACCAGAAACCCTCAAACTCTGGAGCCTCTCTCATAATAGGAGCACAGCAGAGGAACCAGTATCAGTTTGGCGCGAGTTTCGGGAAAATGTTTTGGGGCTCCTATTCCTCAAAAGGATCCACTGGTGGACCCAATATGGAAGCACAAAAGGCACCCTCAGGTCGTCGAACTCGAAAGGTTTTGAGAGGGAAGAGACTTAATCGACATCACGAGTGTGATGGATAGCGACCGCGCACCATGCTTAAAAACCTGGCGCATGATAGGGCAAGCACATCCATCTCGTACTGTACGTCGCACAGGTGGGAAAAGTGACCATTTATTTAAAATTGAGTAGGTAGCGTCGGACTAGTTAGTTTATTAAATTTAATGATGTGGTTCTTCTGAAATGACCACACTTCTGGTATTGCTCGCGCTGTACAATAAGAGAATACAGTAGTTTCCGTGAGGTATAGATATCCTCTCGGAACCAAAATATATGTAATTATTGTAAAATCATCATTTATCAAGAAGTTGCGATATTACCAAGTCTTTGGTCGAGAACTATTTTGCAGTACTTGCCGCCCAAATAATCCACCCACCGTGCGTACTTCATTGGCTAACAAAGATTTGCTGCTTTAATTGTTGTGATGTTGTCGACAGGAAAAACGTTTTAGATACATATTTCCTGGTTGGGCTGATTTTGTGATGCTCGCGATCTGTGAAATTACGTCAGAGGAGAAGCCAGTCGAACTCTCTTACCGTTGATGTAGAATAGCTCTTTCTCTATGGAGTACTTCTTTGGTGATCCTGGCTGCATGGAGCTATACTAGTTTGTTCCCAAACAATTGAAGGTACCATAGAAATTGATGACAGTAACAACCTCTTTCTGCAAGCTTTTAATCGCGTGCTTGCCGGGTTTCGTGTAGCAGTCGAACATTGCGTCGAGGGGGTTAAGTGCAAACTATAAAGCTTCTTGAACACTTGCCCGAATAACAGGGAATTTTGATCTCATCTGTATGTGGTATAATGGCGTCCCAAATGGTTAGCGCGGTCGCTATTAAGCTAGCTTCCGCTCCCTGTTGACTACTGCAAGCAAGTGGTTTGGTGTAATGTTCCCGTGGGATGCTTGAAGTGCATTGCAGGCCGTCATGGATGGAGATTTTAGGGTCCAGACTGGAGATAACTGTGATGCCTCTTGGATGTAGTACAGCCATCATGAAATGGACGCCGGAATACGTAAGGTACGCACCATCTGGGCTTTCGGAAGGTGAGCTCACGGCTCACCATTCCTATAGGAACTGAATTTGGTACCGGCGCTCCCAATAGATGGCCGTAGTTCCCCTTTTGGTTATAGATCCTTTACAGTGATAGAGACGGGGATTAGAGCCTTTTCTTTTATAGTTTCGTTGACACTTAATGGTTTAGTAACGAGACAAGCACCGTATGACCCAAAAATCCGTCTGCAAGCCGCCGGCACCTCCCTGGACTCCTTCATCCTAGTAGGCTAACCATCCGCCATTTGAACTCCATACTAACCTACGCTTCCTTGTAAACTCCCTGTCACCATTGGTACTTACTGTAGCGTATAGTTTTATCCCTACTCTACCAACTCTCTACGCTACAGACGAACCTCTCGGATTATTTCCCACAACGTAATACAGCTGCTATTCTCAAAAATTGCATTCAACGTTTAAGACGAGATTGTTTTACAGCTGTAGAACCTTGTGGACCGAAAAAGCAGTAGAAAATTTATTAGTGCCATTATTGAACCATTCGAAGACCACTGGCCTCTTAATCCTTCTGTTAAAACACGTCCTCCGATACGATCCCATTCTCTGTTAGTTTGATGAATGTGTCAGTTGCTCGGTCAATCTCTTGACTTTCCTGCACCGCAATTTGTTAGGCGCGCAGCTCTTTTATTCCCACGTTATCTTCTTGTTTCACTTTGTTCTGATGTCCGGTACCAGCTATTATCCCCTTTAATTCCTAGCTCACAACTCAATAACTCTAATTATCTGCTTTATAGCCTCAAAAATATTCTTCATCATCTCCGTTTTAGTCTGAGGTCTGTCAAAGTTTTCTCACTTCTCAGATGAAACAATCTTAGATGATATTGGGACCAAATATTTCCTAAATTATCGCATTTTCTTGCGGTTATACGACCTTGACTACTTCAAACGCATTATGAGATCTACATCCTGCAAAGTATTGCCATGCCCTTCATCCGATATCCCAGTAGTGATATCTCTTACAGCCGATCGTAGTCCGCCCATTCATTCCCGCTCCTGTGTCCTTTTTAATGATCAAAATGCTTTCCGGACGCTTCACACTTTTCTTCGTGATCGCGCAGAAAATTTTTGCAGTGCAGCTTCCTGAAAGCACCCAGGATCTTCTGGACAAATTGTTTATGTCCACTACAGTTATCTCCGAATTGATGTTTATAGCAAGGTGTAATTATTACCGAGTGCCTCTGTTCCGATAGCGCGACAAATTCGTTTATCAAATCGAATAAACCTTTTCCAAATACCATCATTCTGGGCAAGACCGACATTCTCCTCCGAATCGGCTGAAAGCTTAATCTTTGAGACTGCAGTACTCGAAAAAAACTCCTTTGAAGTTACCTCTCCGGCGGAGCTGGCAGTGGACGCGATGGTGTTGGGACGGCTCTCACTGAGAGCGGATGTCGCTTTCTTGTGGTCAACATGTGCGTTTCTATAGTTCTGAACAGAACTAAGATGATCCCCCTTCATGGGGCGATGTGAAGTGCGAGCAGACGGAACTTCGGCGAAGTTGAATTGCAGCGCGGCTCAACCTTGCATATCGAGATAATTGCAAAAAGTGACGCTCGCGAGGGTCAGTAGGGCTTAAAATACGGCGGTAAGGCCGTACTCCTTGATGTTCAACGCAATATTGTGAGATACAGCGGGTTTGAAGCTCTTAGTAAACTTCAGTGGCAGCAAACAGAATGCATTAAGGATGGGCGAGAGCTGGGTTGTGGAATCATAGAGACCGAGCATCTTCATCGGAACTTTTTTGAAGAAAACTGCGTGATATCTCAGCCTCAGCGGTGCTCGACGGCGGATAAAGTAATGGCGCGAAGATTTTTGAAGCCCTCTTGATTTTAGGAAAATCCGTGGTGGGGATTGACACGTGGATGAGTGAGTATCAGATCTGGCAGTGAGAAACTCGGAAATCGCGCAGATTGCGTACAACCTTCCTGTAACTCTTGTCTTTACTGCGGTATACTGACAAGTTTGTGGCCCAGGCTGAGTTTGTCAGAGGTTTAGTATCCATGCAATCACAGCGGGCATCAGAGGATAAGTATCTTGGAGGAGGGAGGGTGACAGAAGGCAAAGGAGAGAGATTCTCGAGGACTTTGAGGGGCTAGTCGATCTGGCAGCAGAAATTGCTTGCCCCTTGGAAGAGGAAGTGCGTCCAAGAGCTGTCTTTTTATTTTTACAGGTAACCCACTGGAGATCTTCAGCCTGACGGTCGAATATAGTTAAATTACGAATTAAACATACCAGTTATCCTGTCATTTTCCTCCATTCATTGTCCAACATACAGTATAACATTCCCTCCATTGACAGGCGTCAACGAATCCATTTGACTAATATTTTTGATTTCATCCGCCAAGGTAGTCGGTGGTTTGCTTTGGCCACGTTAGCTCACTTGGGCACTGGAACTCCAAGATAATGCAGTCAATCCTTTAACTCAGATTTCATCAAATTCCTTCATCAACTTATTCCACTAATTTCCACTACCTACATTTTTCGTTAAAAGCACCTATAATCTACTCTTCTGCGTTTCCCTTTCTTCCTTAAAATACCGTACTCCGCCTTGTTTACTATGGCTCAGTTTGCTTCCCTCCGAAGTCTGAAGAAGCCCCTCCCATCACCAGCCCTCGGCAAACAGTGGCTACGCAGGGCTTTTCTTATGAACTACGCCCAAATTGGAGCACTGAATAGTTTAAACTACAATCCATTCCCCTCTGTCTCCGTGAGACAAGGAAAAGGGACAGCGGGATTGAGAATTCCTCTTTTGGTAAAATTCAAATGGGTTGGGCGCTGAAGTGGGACCCCTGAAGAATAATAACCTCATGATGTTTCGTTATCAGCGAAATAGTTGGAATAGCAGGGCGAACCGCGGAGACAGTGACTAGCTCAAGGTATGATAGATCAAGGAAGCAAAACATGCTGAAGAGCTTAATGGGCGGGCGGTGAAACAATTCGGGTGAAGGTAAATCGACAGGGTGCGGGCTATTTGGAGGCTCCAGTGGGATATCTGAGTCCCACTAAGGTTCGTACAAGGAAAGTTTGCCCTTTTACTTGGTCACCGATAAGAGGTAGCTAGCTCATATCACCAGTGTTTTTAATGTTCGGTGTATCGTACATAATCGAAAACCCTTATGAAAACCACTTATGTACAATGTATCTTATTTAAAGCGGTGTATGAATTGTACCATTACTTCGTAACAAGTGTTCTAAATCTATCTCAAATCGCTCTTCGTAAAAATGGGTCCAAAGGAACAATCCACGTGTTCATTTCTAGGATGACCGAGAAATGACCCCATGAAGCTCGTCGCGATCATTTAAATCTAGTATCAAATTTTGGATGTGCTACATGCTGCCAGGTCCACCAAAATAACACTTCTGTCTCCCTACTTCTTCGGAGACACATAAAATCCCATTCACCAACGACAGAAGTGCTTCAAGGCGCTCAATGCGCCGAAGACAGGTCAGAAAGTGACAATGCAAAGTTCTCTCCTTCATCAACAACAAATCCACGTTTGACCACATAAACTGCTCATGACCTACCAAATCAAGACATATGAGGCAACATCTTTCCCTCGCAAATGGCAACATCCCTCGATCCGGTGCAACCGCAAATTCGTGCAGGGTGAATATATGTTTACGGGTAGGTGGTCTTGGACGTGGTCGCGAGTAGGTTTCAAAAATGCGAACAAGAACCACAACTCCATATGATGGATGGAGAATCAAAATGTTTCCTCCATAAGGAATCAAGATGTACAACGAAATCATTTCAGACATACTCACAGAAAGTTCATGTCTATTCTGTAGATCTGCCCAGGATCACATGTACACAAAGATAAATTTCAGGCGTTCAATGTACTTTAGAAAAAGTTTGGTTGTTCTTTTCTGCGACGCATTGCTACAAAATTGTTTGGCGTGATCAAATAAAAGTTATGTGCTGAATCAACTGAGCATTTATTCTCTTCGCATTCCATAAATGTACCTTTTCTGGTTTTATTTGTTTCCTCGGAGTGTTCTGGTTTCAATCTCTTTAAGGGTCTTCTTTTATTGACAAAATTAGACTGTCCAGTTCGTAAACTATCTTTGGTTCGATTCACAAGTTCCAACATTCTATAATTCTCTGCGATGGGGAGAGGGGATCGAAGTGAGATTTTCTGTGACTCGCAACAGGACCAAACAGTGTTTTCAATGTGACTTGAGCAAAGTGCTTATCGCATGTCTTTTTAAGTGATCTTATCCCCAGAAGAAACTGTCGCCACGCTCGAATATGATGTTTATTGCACATGGGAAACTGAAATTCAGTTTGAATCTATAACCACACGAAAGCCGATTAGGAAAAGCCCATTTTGGATGCTATCGCTGATGCATATTTTCGAACAAATTTACTAGTGCGATTTCTTCGACGTGGCGAACAAAGATCTTCGAACGTTGAGAAACTCTTCGATTCACTAATTGAAATATGTAGATATCAGTCTTTGACTTTTTTGGTGCATGGGACAGATTTTACGGGTAGTCGGATATGTTAAAAGGACTGAGAGTGAAGGGAACTGGGTTTACGTTCATTATGTTTGAAAATTTGCTAAATTTCCATCCATTTTTGGGACGTTCTTACTTCATTACGTCCATATAGTATCTATAATAAGGGGATTCTTCAGGCTTTGTAGAAGAAGAGATAAGTACTCTGAGTGAAAAAAGTCACATGGTGACATTTATGGTCGAGATTTAGCCTTCGGAATTGATGATAATCCGGACAACTGTTCATTTAGCGATTGTGGAGGGAATCTATTTCGGAATTAAATCAACACATTAAGACAAAATTTTAGGGCTGTGGTGAGCAGAGAGAGAGTAATTAACAAGTTTTCAAATAGTTACTTGTCACATAATGCCTTCCCAACGGCCTATATTTACTTTTGAAGTATTGGATACCTGTTCCATGGGTATGGCAACAGTATTGTTTTCTATTCTATTCAATAGGCGTTCCAGCAATGGACGTCTCATCACATCGCATTAGGATACACGGGACAGGAAGGATCTTAGATTTGCATGGCAATGCTGAACGCAATGTTTTGAAAAAAGACCAACGTTGCGCAGACTGATCCATTCTGCTGCAATTCTGCATAGCAGGAACGATCGATTAACAGACTTTACTGGATGATGAGAATTCTTCCCCTATTCTTTGACTGTAAACAATCACAAAATAAGGATATAGAAATATGTCGTTGAAATATGAAAACCTCTCATGCCCATGGTTTATTTTTGCTCGCTCCAGTGATGCGATGATACAAGAGACGATGAATCAGAAAGCAGCACTAAAGGCGCTGTTAAAAAAATCATTTTGGGACTACACGAATGTAGCATATCAGCCGACAAGGAGCACATCTAAATAGCGCATTCTCCCGATGGAATTATTGTAATTGATCTGCAACGGAACGCTTTTTAAGACTCCAAACCGATAGAAAACAATGCTAAGATTTCATGTGTTGAGATCAGGCAAACCATGGCTTCATCTTCTCTATCACCTTCGCTCTTGAACATACGCTTTTACTCCGTTTTTAATGTTGAAGATGAAATTTTCAAGCGGCATGTTCCCAGACAATAAATTTGTCAGTCGATGCAGTAGGGGTGGTTATTACCAGGGAAAACTATTGCCTCCACGTGGCTTGTTCAGAGTACGTGCTGTTACCTTGCAGTTCTGTTACCTTTAAATTTAGTTCATGCCCCAGAATCCCGTGCAGAAGTCGTTTGCACTTCGGTGAAAATAAATTCCAGTCCGCTTTCACCATGGGCAAATGAAAATTCCCCCTCCATCTCTTCCTTTGTTGATTCCCAAAAAATTGAATTATTCAAAGGTCGTTGATAGGGATAAATCGTCGGAGAAGAGATACTCAGAACCAATTATCCCAAGAAGGAGGTATTGCAAGCGACAAAAGTGCTACCGTGGTATATTTGAACGAACAAAAATGAGTATGTAAGGAAGAAAGTTGAGAGGGCTACAAGCAAGTATAGAAGGGGCAGGGTCTACCACTGATGCTCTGCGACCAGCGTAAGAAAAAGTTTTCTTGGGTCTGAAGTTGACTCTCAACTTCCTACTACTCGGGACTTGACTTGAAGTTGTCTGCCAACTTGCTTGACCTCTCCAATGTAGAAGCAGTTTACTCAGCTTATATAGACTTTTGGCTACCACAAAAGTCCGAACAAAACTACAGAAGATACCAGGAAATGCATAAAAACACTTTGTGAGGACGCTCTACTCTAAACAAAAGATACTTGAGAAACGAACAATCGATCTGGTCCTCTTATTTCTCATTCTCTAGATCAGACCCAAACAACTCCTCCAAAATATCCATGCTGCCCAAGCAGTCCCGACAAATATCTGCAAACGGCTCATAACTCCTTATTAACTCCTGGGAGATATCTAAACCACTAAAGATGCCCTCATCCGTTTCCAGTGTCGGGACCACTTGGTCTATACTGTCCAGCCCCGGCACCACCATTTCAACACTTTCCATGTCTCCCTCCCCTCATCCTCCTCGTCATCCTCCTCGTCATCCTCCTCGTCATCCTCCTCGTCATCCTCCTCTTCATCCTCCTCGTCATCCTCCTCGTCATCCTCCTCGTCATCCTCCTCGTCATCCTCCTCGTCATTCTCCTCGTCATCCTCATTCTCGTAGACCAATTCCGGGGCTGCCCACTCCTCAAAAGTTTCCCCAGCTCCTTCCTCGACTTCCCACTCCTTCCCCTGACCTACCTCCTCCGCCTCATCCTCTACGAACAAGCGACGCACGAATTTGATCACCTTCTTTTTGTTTTGTCGGCGTAGATAGTCATCACGGTCAGTAGGTCCGAAAGGGAGTAGGGGAATGGATTTTAGGGGGAGGGGGTGGCGATTTTTGGAAATGACTTTGGACGGGCATAGGTTGTCCATTTTGGTTGGCTTTCGGGAGTGGTAGGCAATTGAGGGTGTTTTGAATGGGTAGGGGGAGTGGAATGGTGAGTACAATGATCGGGGAAGTTTGAAACTTGGAATAAAGAGGTTTAAATAGGCTCCCGAGGGCGCATTCCATAGATTTTGAATAGGTAAAATAAATCTACAAGGGAATTTTTAGTAGTGCATTTGCGCCCTTTTTCTCAAACAAATGCATTTAGAGGAGGAGGTAAGCGAAAAGGGAAAAAGAACTTGATTCAGGATCGATTTAGAGGGGTAGATAAAGTATAAAAATTTCTAGATAAAATAGAAGTGAATTTGGAGAGGACCGCGGTAAAGATAAGCAAGGGTCAGGGAGGGCGAGGCAGGATCAGAACTACAAGCAATTTTGGACAAGGGGAGGTAGTACAGTAAATTAAAAGTCGATAGGTGACGGCGGCAAAAAAAATCGGTTCCGATTCGCGCGCGCCTAACAGTCGGCTTTCGTGTTGGAACTTTCCAATGACCAAGTCACTCAAAATGATTCATTTGCTCCCCTTAAGCATTTTAACTATGGAATGCAAACCAATTATTCAAAAACGAAGGGAGATGTCGATCGCAGAGCAAAATCTCGACCCGTTCTCCAAACTCAAGTTTCTCATATAAAATGGGAGCATAAATTGGTAAGTAAGACTATAAAAGCCTTGGTCCTCAATGTTTTATAGGCTCGAGGCTCGTAGAGAAAAATTTCTCCTGAAACGTGGAGAGCGCTTCCATCATTTGAATTCAATCTGAAGTGTTTTAGACAATGTCTAATTTATGGTCGACTTCTGCGCTGATCCTTTTGTTGAAATGTTGCGGTATGCAGATTCCATTGCATTCATAAAATTGAAAAGGCCAATTAACGACCAGAATGATACTACATAAATTCAATGGGAGGAGGCGGGAATATGAGAAGCACTTGCTAGCAGAAGAGGAACAGGATCAGGTGCTTTAATTTTGATGATATAATCAAGCTGAGACTCAAAGTACTTGTCCATTGCAAGAAGCAGATGGGAATTGATCGTTAGTACTCTGTTTGTGGAATGAAACACGTTTCGTATGGGGTATTTCGCGGTCACAGATAATGTTTTAGATACTCGCAATATGGTCTTCAAACTTTTTTATACGGACTCATGTGTGATTCAAAAAATCTTCCTGGGATATTTAGCTCTGCAAAAAGCGCTGCAAGGCTCGAAGAAGTGGCAGATCACCTCGAAGATCTGTTAACGATCATAACGGATCGTATGAAAGTCAAAGTAGAACACCCATTCAATCCACTCCCATAGACTTAAAAAATCCACTGTCACGGTTCTCATGAGTCTGAATATCGCTCCGCAATACTATGCCTCCAAACAAAATAATTTAGTGATATACAGGGCATTTATTTTGCCTTTTTATGTACAATTTATCGTACATAACAACAAAAATTACGCATGTTTGTGCTTTTAGAGATCCAATTTTACCTCCATAATTGACCTACCATTAACCCCTCTCTTCCATAGATATGCCTTCGTTTCGCTCCCAAGTAGCTGAATTGAGAACAAATGCGGTGTGCAGAACGAGAGGTGTATAAATATTAATACAAGATATATAGTAGATCTCCATTTCAGTTACTTTATAATATAATTACCAGTTGGGTTCTACTGGGAATAACTTAGAAATTTCCAAGAACCAAAAAGATACATAAAGAAACATAAAATCAATGTGTACGAAGAATTCTTAATACGTAAACCCCAAGTTTTCAAAGAAAAACATAGAAATTACACATACGAGGGAACTAAAACATGAAAAACTAGTCATCAAGTAAGTCAAGCATAGCCCCTGCCCCGCACTCTCGATTAGAACTGCCCGTTCCAAGCTCGGCATCCATGCGTGCCCTGCGTTTAGCACGATACTTCTCCTGGGAGATTCTACGCTTCTCAGCCTTATTTAGGCCAATTTCCAATAATTTCTTGCGGTACATCTTCGGGCGACAGCCGTCCTGATCTCTCAGAGGATGCCACTTGATGTGGAAATTGTTCAACGCAGGGCACAGCCTAAAAACCCGTCGTAGACTTTCTCATCCCAGCGCCAGCGATGGGACAAGATTGACCATGGAGAAGACATGCGCCCGAAATAGTTCTCGACTACGATGCTATCTGAGCTAATTTCTTTGTTTATTCGCAGCTCATCGCAGGTCAGCATCCTCCCCGTAGGCTTCTTCTTAGGGTGGATTGCCCTGCATACCTCCGGCGCGCCTTGATACCCATTATCGATCAAAACCGCCCAATGCTCTGGGTACACACCGAAGGCAAGCCGACATCTGCGAAGTCCTTTCTCTCTTCTGATTTCTTTGTTAAAGCCCTTGCATTAAAATCCAAGTTATTCTGAGAAATTGTAAAGTCGGAGACAGGCCCCGGAAAATGGCCTGTGCAGACGATAGAGCCCGCTGGGCAAGACAGAAATTTCTGTCTTGTACCCGTATAACTTGTGCTTGTTGCTGAAATAGGACTTTACCTCATCATGATTTCCCATCGGAAGATTCGCATTGTGAAATTTTACATCCGTGGCGTATAAATCAAACTTGTAATTCTTGAACATAGTCTTATCTTTTATGAGGCGCGACATTGTGCTGTTCTGCTCAACTTTCACTTTCCAATGTCATACAGACGCTTTGTAATGCGATCAACAAAGCCAAGTACCATTCTTTCGAACCTAGGACCTTTGAAACCGAACATTTTCCCAAGAAAATCCCAACTCCCTCCATGCTTGAGTGTTGCCAACGTCATGAAAAAGACGCACTTCGGCTTTTGTTCCGGCTTTCGAACTCTCCCTACTTTCCATTGCGTGAAATTTTCGGTTCTAGCAAGTTCCAAGCTGCATCAAATTCAAAGACAGAAAAGTTTGTCATCTCAATTGCAGCCTCAGTACCCCCCTTCTCTAAAAATGTGTCGAAAACTGGAGAATCGCTTTCCTCGGCTTCTGACCCCGACTCTGGGTCCTGCGAGTCGACCGCGAAGTAGCGCGAATTTTGCTTCCTTTCAGACCTTTTTCCCGCCATAATTCTTAGCGCATTCGATACGCTGGGTGCATTGGAAGCCACTTTTTTGGTTCTGGGTTGTATAATTCGTCGACGTTGACTTCAGCTGCCATTTTGTATTTCTCTTTAAGAATTTTTTCGTCTCTTGAAATTGGCGGGAAGAGAACGTAACGGAAACCTCATCTCCTGTTTACTGTTTCGACTTGGTAGTGCATTCAGTTCGCCAAGCCTGCCACAACCTTTTTTCTTGTAAATTGGAAGGGGGTCGACTGCGCGGCTTTTGAAATTTTACTTATTTGTAAAGGGGTGGCATCGTTTTGCGGGTATAATTTTGGCTGGGAAAGGATAACTGCTTTAAAAATATTTAAAGTAGTAACTGGTTTGTGGCTTATTCTTGGGTCACTACCCTAGGGTGGAGGACTCTTTTTCGTGAACGCTGCCTTCCTTGGTCCATACGGGCACATTCAGTTTGCCAGCGACCGACGTTGGTAGTTAATTAGAGTGTTACTCTAGGAGTATAAGTTCAATACTGACATATTACGAGATAACATAGTTATCTCCGAAAAAACATAATATCCACGATTGGATCCTACGCTTTGCAGAGTTACTGAATCATTTTGTGATTTACTCTGTAATTTACGGCAAATTTTTTCATATTGCAATTAAAATTTCCTACAGGGCATGTCTGGTTCTCATGTAAGCACTTTCGTTATCCGTTTTCATCCGCATTTCATTCGTATATGAAGAAGTGTATAGGTGTGAGAATATTAATTTCACTAAAGGTTTAGTACATTAAATAAAGGAATAGGTATATATGAATTCGAGTCGCAACAGTTACATTATTGTAGAACTACTATATCCGGAAGAGTACGCCACTACTCATGGCCCCCTCGGGTACTATAATGCAGAGTGTGCCGCACATCATGTGCACGGTACCGCATCCTCCGGTCGCAGGCCCAGTCTCCAACCAACTCACTAGATTCTGTATTCCAGCAAGATTACTATCGCTCCATGGCGGATCAATCACAACTGTAAACAAACTGTCCCATAGGTTTCCATCCCGGTTAAGTACAGTACCGCTCCCAGCCACTCCCAAACCGTCTTTATTCCCCTGAACTACACCCCTGCAAGGCTGACTTTGATTGTTCCTCTTACTGATTGTGATGACCAAGAGTTGGGCGTGGGAGTGTAGACAGTGGAGGGAATGGAATGGGAACCAAACATGATCACTATCTTTTTCTAATTACTATTTCTTCTGCTGGCTGAACAAACATCCTCATTGACAGCTTGATATCAACACGGCCACTGGATGGGTAGTTTATGAAATAAAGGTTGGTGACGAGTGTTCTTCTCAAAAGATAACGTTATGAAGTTAAATTGATAGTCTTGGGGTGGGTAGGAATGTAAGCGTACAGGGTAACAAATACTTGGGCTTGGAAAGCTCTGAATTGGGCTTGAAAACTTTTGAACCATAGTCTTTTGCACTGCGGAGATACATCAAGCACCATTGGAAGAACCGGGTGGCCCAATTACTTCGAATGTTGAGTAGAGTGATGGAAGTTCAATTTTAGACCTATCAGCGATTTATCCTGCGTGGAAATTCAGGTAGTGTTCGATATCTTTCATGAATGAAATTTGGGTTCTTGAGTAATCTTGAGATAATATTTCGAATAAATGCACCGATGCAGTACGGGAGGTCGATAAGTAGGACTGAGTTCCTAAATAGATGATACCCAGTTTTCTGTTATTCTCCTTATGGCCAATGCATTCCGGACTCCGTATCATTTTTTTGCTTTTTTTTGTTCAACTTCATGAAAGAAAACCGCTTGAACTTGGAAAAAAGATGCAAGGAGCATTAGGAAAGCATACCCGCGGTTGCAACAGAACTTCGGGTGTTTGTAAATGTTTCTGCACGAGTTGACCAAAATGGGGACAATTTTTGATTGTTTATGTGAACGGACGGGTTGAATACTTATTAAGACTCGCATGGGAAGGATAAGAAAAAGATTACATTGACTTGGTTGGCGTAGCGGATTGCGGAACCAGAAGCTAAGATTCAGCCTGGATATTTGAACTCGAATTACGCTCCGTAGTTTAGAATGTATACAATGGAGATAGTGCTGTGTTTCTTGTTGCATATGAACCGAAAGAAATGTGAATACAACATACGAGGAAACATCTACCTTATCCGATAATTCATAAGATAATCGTAGATAAATTCAAGTAAGTAAAATTAAAAAGAGAAAGGAAGGATTTGGGTAGTGGCAGGAGCGCATGAGCAAATAATTTTTCCTGTTAGGCCTTTTTTATATAAATAAGGAACGATAAAACATATAAAAACCCTATTTTATGAATTTAAACATCTAAATTAAATCATTCAATGCCTTGGACACCTGGATATTCCGCTTTTTCAATGCATCAGCAATATTTTTCTTTCCGAGGAGCCATTGCATAAGATAAGTTTCTTCATTTTCGTAATATTCGCGAATCCTGGTAACAGTAGAAATAAATTTTTACTCATTTCCTTCGTTTATTGTAGTTATTATTGAGTACGGAGCGCCTGAATCCACGATTGGGTCAAAATAGATTTTCTTTTCTTCATCAATAGTTTGTAAGACTGTCTCCACTAAAAGATCTCTTCTATCTGAGTGTGCGACAGCATCGGATATTTCAGAGCCTATTAAGGGAATGGAAACCAACAATTGATTGCTTCTACATCAATCAATAGCACAATAAAACTGTCTTCCCTCCTCATGCAGTTACATGCCGGAAAAGTGACCTGTCTGCGAATGCAATCATTTTTCAGTGCTATCATAGGAGAACGCTAGGTAGCACATTTTGGTGAGATCCTCGAGAAAGGTGTACAGGAAAGGACGATGGGATCGAAGCCATTAAAGCATCTTACCAGCCGCCAGAAGATCAGCAAAACACAAACGACCGATTTATCGCTTGAGGTAGCTTGTGGCAGACGCAACTTGACGTAAGGCGATATGACGAAGGTAGTTTAAGGTACCATTAAGGCTTTTGAAAGCCTTCAATTAATCCGCTGTACAAATGAATTAATTATACTAACGGCGTAGTCGACGCATAGAAAGAGGTTCCACCTGACCAAAATTCTCTTCCATTGAAACTTAAACGCTGAACATTACGGAACTTCTCCATATGTAATCATTTGAAAACAATTTTTGTTCCCATCGTGAATGATTTAATCGAAAAATTTGGTTTCAGGGCCATTATGAAGTTATAAATATCTGATACCGTGCCAGCTCGAATCACACAGTCCAATATTTTGGCAACAAGTAGAACTGTGCCATCCTAGATACTGCCTTTCATAAGTATTTGCTAACTTCTGGTAGTGGGGAAGAGTCCCATGCTCCTGATAGAACTTTCATATAACTAAATTACAGATTAGAGCGACCTCAACGATTCTATTCACATTATTAAACATTTTACAAACATGAATGAAGTGAGTTAGAGGCCCAATAGTGGGGAGGTCTAACATGAAACTTCGGTTGAGTTTGCTAGCTTTCAGATAAGTTCAATTGATATCCAGCTTCCCCGTCGTTACTCCAAGTATTATTTCAAGGAAGAAGGCACTTATAATGGCTGATAAATCCGCTCTGCACGATTATTTGCGTACTTAGTCCTTTCCATTGTCCTGATATTCATGTGGTACGAGGCGTCATTTTCAGCGTCAATCTTTCAGACTCAGTAGTGCCTCGTAATTTGAAAAAGTGATTCGAACTAATGATATTCGAACCACATGGGACATCTCTAATGTGAAACTATTCGTAAGTATCTGCGTAGTTTTTCTTCTCGTACTCTACTGCTTGCATTATGAACAAATTTAGAATAAACAGCTGCTGGTCTCCCGGGCCTGAGGGAGTCCCTTTCAGAGCTTGAATGTACGGCAGAATGTCCTTTTCTCATGATTCGATCTGGTACTTTCTCCGTGCCTGCGAAAATATCGGGACGTTTTCGGGGTTTGACAACGATATAATCTCTCTTAAGTTGCTCGATGAGTGTCTGTGTTGGCCAGAAAATCGTTTTGTCCTTTCGAATTGCGAAATGCCAATGTGGATCGATGGCCTATTCATCGTCGGACCTCTCAGCACAGGGGGCAGGGATCTCACTAATGGATGCATCGTCCATATTTGTTCTTCACCCTCAAACATTGAGTAAACGGCACTTGCATCTCCAAATTCGCTCTTTATGTTTTCGGTGTTCGTTTAACAATATATTAATTGGTCAGATGATATTGACTCGGTCTTCCTGTCATACTGCTGAAGATTCTCCGTCAGAAGCAGCGCTCTTAAAAGCTATTTCTTCTGCCTTTTCCAACCGCTGCTGCCTTAACACATCCTCGACTTCTAGGAATAACGGGGGTAAACTGATTGCTGGATGTTATTGTTATTTCGCTACTTCTCCTAGTAACGAAAAGGATCTGGGGAATACATATTCAACTTCATCTAACTCCCAGAGGAGGAGATTATCAGGCACCGGTAGAACGTTTCCATACTATACAGAAATGGTTATGACAGCGGTGTTCTTCTTCCCCTGGAATGCAAAGAAGGTGAGTTCTCACTTCGAACGAATTCAGACTCCCGTGCCCCCTTATTGCTATTTTCACATCTCCGGAAGAAATAAACTTCCTCACCTCGTTTCCAATGTTTTCCATTGACTATCTTAAAGGTTTGACAATTGTTAAGAGATACAAACAATGATCGGGGGCCTTGCTCCTGGTGAGTTTCGAAGAGCTCTTCTAAAACCTGTTCTTCCAGAAAATCACTACTACGCGGTAATAAACCACGTTCCAGTTCAAACATTCTAAGAAACCTGCAACCGTACAAGATTTTTTACGTAGTTCTAAAGATAAATTCCATAGAACTTGCAAAAGTGCCTTTTCTACTTGCAGAATACTGTGCATTCTTCAGCAATCTCTGAACTAGTAATCGCAATGCTGCATTCTTTCGTTCAAACATGCCGAGCCTCTTATGCCTGCACGCTGTTAGAGGTTCGAGCGAGGTTTATAAATTCCTAAATATACTGAAGAATGGTTTCTGTATGACTTCGATATCGGAGGAAACAAACTGCGGAGGGACATGAACATTCACCACCTAAAATTTTTGCACCTTACATATCTCTCGCATTAGCAAGCATATGGAGGAGAAAGATGTGTGTAGGTCGACCATGCGGAGGATCAGAGAATTGTTGATCGCAGATATGAAGAAGAATTCCATCTAGAACAATAATTTTAAATGTTTAAAAGAACTCTTTTCACCTATTTTCAGATATACTTTCCTAAAATGCTTTGGTGGTCCCCTTCTTGGTACGATAAACAGTGTTCGAAGGCAGACTTTAGCGCCTGAATCAGAACAGGCGTTAGCGCTTTTGCTCGAAGAAAAATAGTGATCATGTCATCGACATGCGTACATGAAATGGCAACAATTAAATTGGTAAATCTCTTGGGCACCCTCCCATCTGTGAAATTCTTATCTATCCCTCACCGCAAGAATTAATTGGTAATTCTCTTGGGTACCCTACCATCTGTGAAGTTCTTATCTATCCCTCATCTTTTTTGGGTACTTAGAAGGAAAAATTCTCATATCCGCAAACTTACTTTATAAAGAAACCTTAGACAGAAAATAGATAGATAAGCGAGAGCTGCATGGGGATGGGAAATTGAAACTTGTCCATTGTGATGCATCCCGCTTACCCGCAAAACCTACCACCCCGGCGAAACTGGTAGAGGCTGGTGTCGTCCAGCTTCCACGCCGCGGGATGCGACGGCGACGTAGGAGGCTTTCAACCAAGGCGACGGAGACGGTTTGGTAAGGGGAGGGGACGGTTCAGTGAAGGGAGTGGACGGCGGGCGTGGTAGGGTCGCTCTGCCGTGAGGGAGGAGGGAAAGCATGTGGTGGTGGGGTGTTTGTTTCTGGGTTTGAGCCCGACAGTGGATGTGCCGAAGAAGTGAGGGGGGTGGTCGAGGGATTTGCGGAGCTCATGCTGAGGTGTCGGGCGCGCCGCTGTTCACGCCCTGCGTCGGTGGACACGGAGTGGCAGGCGGGACCGGAGGCAGCATGATCGCGTCAGGTAGCGGTTCAAGGTCTGCCGCCGGCACTGGGGCCTGTGATGGACGATGAGGAAGGCGGCGCCCGGGCTACAACGAAAAGCCAGGCCGCGGATGCGGTGACGTGCGGCCTGGGTCGAGTAGAGGGAGGGGACGGGATCGGCAGTCCAATACTTGTCTGGCAATGGGCTTCGGTCGTCGCATCTTGCAGCACCCGTTTTCGGTAAATTTGCGCTTGGGGTTGGCTGCACGATGATGTCGAAGGATCCAAGGGCATGTGAGGCGGAGTATGGGTGGCCGGGGACGCGGAGGGGGAACTCACGGAGATGTGACTATCAGAGGGGGAGACCAGTGGCCAGAAGATGCTGGTCTTCCAAGTGTTCAAATGAAACCTGTAGCGAGGACCCTCCTCAGAGAGGAGGCGCTAGACGCGGCGCACTCCTGGGAAAGACCCTATGATTGTCCCGTCATCGACGTACCAATGATTGAGGACGATCTCGGGCTCGTCAACGATGCGGCGGATGAGGGGTTGGATGGAGAGGGAGAACAGCAGCATGGATGCAATGTCTCCCTCCTGAGAACCTTGGGGACTGTGGATGACAGTGCAGTCGTGATTAGAACGCACTGATGTCGCGGGGCGCTACAGTACATCATATTCGCAAAGCGGATGAGCCTAGGGGCGTAGGTAGGTAAGGCGGAGAGCATGGCCTGTGTGTCCACTCTGTAGAAGGCGTTTTCGGCATCAACGAGGACCGTACTATTGTGAGGCGCATTGCATGTGCGGCTGAGAGGCGTGCGGGTGTCATGGACAATGGCATCCATCCCCGCTTACAACCCATTCGTCATTTGGAAGGGGGCAAAGTAGCCCCGGAACTAATCGACGGCGGTGGACAGCACAGCCTTCTTGACGAGCCTGTGCCATACGGAGCCAGCAGCGATCGGGCGGATTTTGTCGGGCTTGCGCTGGAACGGTGGGGGGTAGCGGCGGAAATGATGAGAGGGACGACAGAGTCCGGGAGGATGCCGCCGGCGATGCGGTTCACGAGGCGGGTGAGAACACCGATTCTAGTAAAGCTCGCTTCCGGGATGACAAGGGGTGGCTGTCTGGAGCGATACCAGCAAGCAGGCTTGCGATCCGAGCCAGCGTCGGTGTCGTGGGAGAGGCTCTGTGCGGCACGGCCACATGGGCCACAGTAAGGGCAGGGGCCAGGGGGAAGGCTCGGACCTCCTCCGTGGGGGGGTGGAGGGCTCGGAGTCGAGAGATGGTGTAGGAATCGTTAACATCCGCTAGCGGGGAGAGGTGATGGGCTCGCAAAGCCTTGCCGTAGCGCGCATCCGCGGGAGCGCCGTGCGGCTGTAGACGCGAGGAGCCCGGCGCACGATCCACTCAACGCGAGCGCGGTGAGCGGAAAGGGCCTCATGCCAGAGTGGTCCCCATTGATAGCCGGTGGTGGCGTGCCGGATGCGGAAAGCTAATGCCGCCGTTTAACCTCCTCGGCGAACGAGATTGAAGGTACGGTGGAGAGCGGCCTGTTCTCAAGCGGAGGCGGCAGCTTTTGCGAGTTTGATGAAGAGGATGGGGATAGGTTTGATACATGGGAGAGGGATGTCTTGAACGATGTCTAACTCGCGAAAAGGGGTGCGAAGGACATCTCCGGGGTCCCGGGAGGGGAGGAAAGCGGAGGTGTAGAGGGGGGGGATTTGACGCCAACTCCATCGATTACCCGGGGGAGGAGCGGGCAGCTGGTGCAGAAGGCGGAACGGCTTCAACCACCATGTAGGCCAGCGAGTCCTGGGGGGAGCGGGATGTGGGAGGTCAGCGGAGCGAACCGGAGGCCGGGTCGAATTTGCCGAGTGGTCGTAGGTTAGGGGCCTGCTGGGCGGTAGAGGAGCCACACTCAGCGTTAGGGCCTTGCTGGGAGTCAGCGATGTCGTGGAAAAGAGTAGCAGGGTTGGCGGGAACGGCGGCGGCGGTCTGTGGTTGCTTGAACCGAAGATTCTTGAAGGCCCCAGTAGAGCGGACAGGGCGGGCGGGGCGGAAGGAGCGGCGGTGGCTGCGGGGCGAGGGCTTGGAGTGACGGCAGGGGCGGCCGAGGCGGGGTAGGCGGTGTCCGCGGTGTCGGAGGCGTCGGCTTGGCCGGAATCAGCGGCAGCGGCCAGGGGGCCTGGGGCAATGTGGCAGCAGAAGGCAGTCTTCGGGCGGCGGGGGCTGGAGACTGGCCTTGGGCGGCGGTCTTGGGAAGATCGGGGGTCTTCTGTGGGGCGGATTTCTGGGGATGGGCGGGTGGGTTGCGGGCGCGGACGGCGCCGTGAACTTTGAAGATGTCCCGGGTGTAGTGGCGAAGGGCCATGAGAAAGGCGGTTCGGACGTGGCTTGGGACCCATGAGCGAAGTGCTTTGCTAAGAAGATGGTTGGCTTGTCGGATTACCCTTGCCGTAAGGTTAAGACCATGGAGCGACAATTTCTTATCATTCGAGCATTACAGTCGGCGTGTGACACATTACAGCTACTGCACAATATTCCGTACCTTTCGGGCCATATCGCATAACTTATTTTCATTGGTAAACTCTTTTCTGGCACTCCGTCAGATGAATCCCTATTCGTCACCTCGCAGTTCGGTAACATGTTCCGCGCGGCTCACCCACCCACCCACTTACTCATCACCACACTCCACGCGCTCACCGCGTCATCTCCGCTTTTTCACCCGCCACACCGCCGCCAACCCCCACCAGTCTCCCATCCCTACCCTTATCCCCGCCCCTACCATCAATGGAAGCCGCATTAACCTGGCTCTTTGGCCATGTTCACCACCGAGTTCCAACAGGCCGCGCCCCATCCTTCTCCACCCCCTTCCTCCCTCTCACCCCGCCGCTGCCGGCCGCTCCCCTCCACCCGGAATCCTAGCATGCCCCCTCCCCATCCACTCAAAGGCGGACCGTCGTCTCTCCGCCAAACCCCCCGCCGCCGTCGGGTGGCACGCAGACGACTGGGCACTTCATTCCGCAAAATATGTCCTTAATTCCAGGGGACAGCGCCTCTTCGTACAAACCTGGCGCCCTATCGTCAACCACACCCCACCTCCTTTTGGTCCTGGCTAACCCGCCGTAGAAAAAGGGCACGCTACAACTCCGCAAAGGGTATCGTCCATCTCGTCCATGGCTTGAACGACCACTCTAACAAGTACACACGCGTCGCTCGTGCGTGGGTAGAGGCGGGATATGTCGTCTGTGCACATGATTTCCACGGGCATGGACGGTCTGACGGCTTCCGCGCATACACCTCGTCGATACAGAATTATGTTGATGACGCTCGTCTGGCCGTGCAGAGTGCGGAGATGGCATTGCCGACGCCAATGGGACACTTGCCGCGCTTTCTGCTGGCGCATAGTTTGGGAGGAGCATGGCGATTCATTTGGCAAGGGAGTGGGGCGAATGGAGCGGCGTTATGCTTACTGCGCCTGCGGTAAAGGTGTTTCCAAAGCCGTTGTTGAAGCTGTTTGCACCGGTTTTGGGAAATCTGGTCCCGCTCCTGCCGGTGCAGAAGTTGAAGTTTGATAAGAGGAGGAGGAGGCCAAAGGGTGGTGATTATGTCCCCGCGGAAGACCCGTTAGTCGTACGCAGCCCGGTCAGGGCTAGGGTGGGGTATGAGGTGTTGAAGAGTTGTGATAAGATTATGAGTGAGGCAGAGAGGTTTAAGGTCCCTGTGTTTGTGGCACACTCTAGGGAGGACCGTGTTACAAACGCAAAAGGTACCGTGGATTTTCATGAGAGAATCGGAAGTTTGGATAAGACGGTCAGATTGTATGATGGTCGAGTCCATGACTTGCTTGCGGAGAAGAGGGATATGGTTATGGCTGATATGGTCGCCTGGGCAGAGGATAGACTGCGTTAGTCCCGTGGTCAGCGGCATCGAGAGGAACCGCGCTGCAGGTGGGGCTCGTGCAAGCCCCTGTCGTGGCACATTTTTGTTTGTAAGGGCAAAGTTGGAAGGGATGTTTACAGCTCCTCGCGATTTCTACTCCGAGGAACCGTTTCATAGAGTCGATACCCTTGGAACACCCCCGTGACTTTGAGGTAGAACGGATACCGTAAGGAAACTTGAACCGAGTTTAAGATCATGTAGAAGGTAGCCTTGCAACTTTATGGAAAAATAGTGCAGCTGTGCGGCGATTTTGCCTAGTTGAGTCGAAGAAAGGGATCAGCGCAGTGGTCAGCGATGAGAACTTGCATTATTCGTTTATGTTAAAACGTGCCCTTGCTATGTCCCAGATCCAGTCTCTTTGCGCTGCACTTTCTTCTTCCCCGCGGGTTGGATCCCAAGCCGCAACGGGCTCGGCGAAGGATGGGACCAAGCGGAATTGCTGGGTGACTGTGAGATATTTACGCTTGAAATATTGAGGAGTAACTTTGTGGCATCAGTAAAACGGGTGTTCGCTGCAGGATCCGACTATATTGCTAGCTAAGTGCAAACCGGGTGGTCCAATATTAGAACTTAAGCTGGTACTGTAATTTTTGTCATTTGCTGTAAATACAATTTAGCAAAGATTTTGTACCACCAGCCTTCGACTCGTTAGGAACACCCTCTTTAGAAACATCCAAGGTTATAGAGACATACGCGGCAGCAGTAGCGTCTCGTAGCGGATGCTCGACTGGGGGAGTGAAGACTCGCCTGTATCAGAAGCTTAGCTACTCAATCTGGTCAACATGTGCAGCATCCGTAATTTGTCGCGCACCGCGACACGCAGAGCTTAGTCACCCAATTCCAATTTAATTATCAGTACTATGCAACGTTGCACATTTGGACTGTACACCAATGATAAAAGACGACTCCTTAAAGGATTCGTACAATACTCGCCGCGAGATCCGCTGGCTCCCTTTTGGCAACACTGCTGTTGATCGGGCTTCCAGTTTATACGGACTCAATGACGCTGCAGTGTCAACACTGTGAGCAGCCACTTGATACCTATGGCGCCCACGCTGCTGACATCTGACCCTCTGATTTCGGCCGCATCCACCGCCATAATTTCATAAGCAACGTCCTCGCATATCATATGTTTCGCACTGCAGGCTTGGACAATCAATTCGAGACCCCGCTCCTAATACCTGGCATCGATCTGCGATCAGTAGACCTCCTTGTCCACCCCCAATCTTGCTTCCGTTGGTCCCCGGGGCGGCCCATCGCCTGTGACGTCACCATCGTTTCGCCGTATACACCTGCCTCCGTCACAGCACCGACGAAATTCGCTGCAGGTGCTGCTGCCCAGGCCTACCGACGCAAGGTCCAGGACCTCGAGCGCAAGCTCTCCCGCCGCCTGGTACCGCTCTCTGACAACATCTCTCGCGACCCGGGCTTCCGTTTCGCACCCATCGCCTGTGGTTCTCTCGATGCACCATCCCCAGCCACCTGGTTTCTAGAAGAGTACCTACCGCGCATTGCGGCCCGCCATCACACCACCGCTGCTACGATTTGTACACACATCGACCAGCGCCTCAGCCGTGCGCTGTAGTCATCGGTGGCTATGGCCATCACATCTCAGGCTCAACTGCACATGATCAACGTGAACCATTCAGTTAGATCTTGGAGAGATGATCTTCACTCGTTGCTTATCTTAGAGCATCACCATCAGGCGTAAAACGTAAAATAATTACACAGGCGTTTCATTCTCATTGGCTGCCATAAATTTAGTTTGTCTACTCATTTACCCCTTTTTCAGATTTTTCCACCGGGGCATTTCTCTGCTGCTTCGCTGCCCGATCTCGTACTTGTGGTTCTGCCGATCGAAGTGGTCCCTAGAGCCACTTCGATCCCTTTGCCAACGCAAGTACTAAGAGAATAGAAAACCCCATTGCTCAAGAGTTTACGGACGATGGCCTATTTCACGTTATTGAAGACCTCCTTGACTCAAGCAAAAAACAAGGCCAAGCGCAGAGTGGAGGATCAAGACCCAGTCGAGCATCGAACATCGAAAGATTTCGATCGGAAGGCCGAGAACGCTTTCCCAAAGATTATTTTAGCGAAAACACGGTATACTCATCTGCTGTTTTCAAGAGCCGATTTCTAATTTCGAGGACGTTCACGTGCATCTACGATGCACTTCAGAAAAATCCGAACTTCACGCAAAGGAGGGATTGTACCGGTAAATATGGGCTATAAGAACTGCACAAAGCCACTGCTGCATTTCAATTACTCTCGTATGGGTATTCATGTGACTCTGCTAACGAATATCTACGAATAGGCTCATCCACAGCAGACCAGTACCTCAAAGAATTTGTGAAACATTTATATCATCTTTCTCGGAAGAATATCTACGAGCATCTACGGAGAGTGACCTCAGAAAAATACTTGAGTGATCGGAGAAGCGGGGAGTACCCGGAATGTTGGGTAGTCTGGACTGCTCCAAATGGATTTGGAAGAGCTGTCCTACTGCATGGCATGGCCAATTCGAATGGAAAGAAGGTGTACTGTCATTAAAATTTGAAGCTTTTGCCGATGACGCGTTATGGATGCGGCACTTAATCTTCGCCATGCCGGGGTCTTGTAATGATACAAATGTCCTCGAGAGATTTCCGATGTTACAAAACATTGTAAACGGAAGGAATCCGCTACCGATTGAATTCTTCACTGATGGCCAGAGGCGAAACATTCCGTGCTTTCTTGTTGATGCTGTATATCCGAAATGGATCTGTATTTTACATACAGTACTAGAACATTTCATTTTCACTAGAAAATGAAATGGAGCAGTTGCTGTCCAAATACCAATAGGCTGCACGCAAAGATGTTTAACGAGCGTTTGGGGTTCTTCAAAGCAAGTGGAAAGTTTTGAGTTAAAGGAAATTATGGCCTCCATTGTTAAGTGCTGCATCATCTTGCGTAAAATCACCGTAGAAGAACGGTAAATGCTCAATGGAGAATCTTATTTCAAAACTGAACATGATGCGGACCTATTAGTTGGCGAAAGCGAAACGCCAATGTGGGGCAATGTTGAGAGTATTTCTTCGTCAACTGTAGTCCACAATCTGGCCCTCAGTTCAACATGTGCACCACCTCCGATCTCGAAGCTAACTGGGCAGCGGGCGCGCCAAGGTCTTTCGTAAAGGTTTCTCTGTGCTGATCTCCGTATTTATTTCATACTGCGTCTTGAACTTTTGCGGCCGCATCAGCCCATGGCCAATCAAGGCCTCCCCGCATCACGGAATTTTACGAGACTGGAAAGCCATCAGTCCTGTTTCAGGGCACGGCCGCTTGATCATCATCCTCGGTTACATCACTTAATCAACGGACGGCTAACTCAGATGAACCGTCATCCACCCTTCCCTGGCTCAAATAGCTCTACTGGATTGAAGTTTATCGCCCCGTCCTCCTGTTATTCATAAAGTTTTTGTCTTTTGCGACGGGAGTAAGAGCGTTCGGTGCGCAAGGACGTTTGAGGTCGAGCGGGTATATACGTCACGGCAAATTGTTTCCTGAGGACATACGAAAGTTACCGTCTTTTTTTTCCGGAAAATCAGTCGGAAACCCGTCGCAAGTTATTGAATCTTAAGAATTTAATTAGCGTAAAACAAGACGAACTAGTATTGTAAGTTGCGCCAAAAACGAATTATTTGCCCAGAAATTAAAATGCATTTTGTGGATTCTGATAGGGATAAATCGTCGGGAGAAGAGATCAGAACCAACTACCCAAGAAGGAGGTGTTGCAAGCGACAAAAGTGCTACCGTCGTATATTGAACGAACAAAAAGGAGTGGATAGGGAAGACAGTTGATAGGACTACAAGCAAGTATGGAAGGGGCAGGGTCTACCAATTATGCTCTGTGACCAGCGTAGGAAAAATTTTTTTGGGTCTGAAGTTGACTCTCAAGTTCCTACTACTCGGGACTTGACTTGATGTTTTCTGCGAACTTTCTTGACCTCCACGAGAGGAAGCAGTTTACTCCGATTATATAGACTTTTTGGCTAACCTTAAAGTGTCAAAAAAACATACTAAGAACCATAAATGCATCAAATGGAATCGTGTGAACGATAAAGACTAACAGCAGATACTATCAGGATAAAAATCTAGATTCATTCCTTTATATCTTAGTCCTCTAGATCAGAGCCAAAATGTTCCCCCAAAATATCCATTCTACCCAATCTGTCCCCAAAAATATCCGCGAACGGCTTAGAATTCTCCATTGCTCCTGCTAAATAGCTAGACCACTGAAGATGCCCATCCGGTTCCAGAGTCGGGACCACCTGGTCCATATTTTCCTGCCCCCTCCCACCATTCCAGCGCTTTCCATGTCTCCCTCCCCCTCAACCTCCTCGTCCTCCTCTTCACCCTTCTCTTCATCTTCGTCAGAAGAGTCAGAGATAATATTACTCCGTCAGTCTCCCTTCGTTCTCCATGGGAGGCTTCCCCACCGTTGTACACTAGTGGCTCCCACGGGTCCACCCAGACCCCTCTTCATCTCCTCTTCCTCCGCTGCCTCTTCTGCATGCTCGAAGCAGTTACTGCGGACCCACTCCTGAACGCGTTCCCGGTCCAACCTTCTACAGTAGTCATTGTAGTCTGTTTGACATTTTCCGTCAGGGCCAGACGCTGAGGGGACGGTGGCCTCTGATGACTTGGCGATGGTGAGGGAAGGGCGGAGGTTGGTCATGTTGAAGGGGAAAAAAGGGTGAGTCGATGGGTAGTTGATGGCGGGGGGTTGCCTCAACGACGTCGATTTCGGACTTTAAATAGGGCAACGTATTCGAAACGTTTCAGGGTCTTGGAAGAAATAAAAATGTGAAGCAATGCCACAGCTTTGAATTTGCATGCGATTTGGACAACAACTAAAAATCTGCTTGAGAAAATATCGGAGCTGACTTTGGGGGACGAAGCGGATCACGAGTCGAAAGATTCCTATTATCAAAAAGGAGGACCAAAACTCTCAAAGAAAAAATAAATGGAGTTACCCAGTAAATTTGGATTCATGGGAAAAATCCGTTCCATGATTTTGTCCCTAATAGAAAATTGATGGGAAGAGTTGTTTTTGGAGAATCTTTGGGAGGGAGAAGACATAAGTTTGTGGAGAGGATCACTCTCCCACAGAAAGGGCCGTTTCCGTACCAAAAGATTCCTTTGAATTTCATAGCCTGACCAGCACTCTACCTCTATTCTTTCACCCCCTCTTCGCCTGGGTATCTTCCACCCTCCAAAGTTTCTTTACGAACGGAACCTTCCTGTCTATTAAAATTTCAACCACCTTGCATCAACTCTTCCGTCCTTCTTCGACATCGCTTCTTCAAATCTCGCGGACCTCCTTCCCTAATTCCCTTCCCTTTGGCCCTTTTCGTCAAACTTCCTCTTCTACCCTGAAAAGATTTTTCATATTTCAAGGCCAGTGACCACAACGATGAGAGATTCCCTATAGTCTCAGAGGAAGGGAGATGGGCCGCCATGAGGATCGAGTAAATGCTGATAAAATAGCCGCTGCAACAATATCTGAGCAAAAACAGATCGTTGGAGTGGTCATGGGTGTGGCGCCATCCACGCGATCACAATTGAGTGGCCAGAGCTTGCAATTTACAATACAGACGCAACCATTACTACATAGAAAAAGCATACCATTGGTAATACGAGAGCAGCCACTCTTGGCTGCACAGAGTATGCCATTTGCAATGCGTGAGCAGCCAAAGCTGAGAATCCATAGCATACCAGTGATAGTAACGTCGCCGCCTGAAACAAATTTTGAAAGAATACTCGCTCAGCCATTCTTCAGTGCACAAAGAATGCCCCTATGAACTGGTTAGAGAATTCAGTCACAAGCGCAGGGCAGTACGCAAAGAATTACACTACCAACTCATTCGAACTCGCAGATGACCGCCCGTAACTTGCAGATACAGAGAACCCCGCTGCCTTTGCTAACATCTAGGGGCATTCCAGCACCATTAGAAGCGCTACGGGAGCCTTATAGTCCTGAAAATAGCGTAAAATCTCCTTTTTTTGTCGGAGGAGTACGGAAACCAGGATCTTCAGACAGCGCAGGCGTTGATTTACCATCTGCTCAACTTAATACTGTAGTTGCGAACGCAGGATTACAGGTGAAGATTATTGACCTTCTGCGAATATAAGAGGAAAAACTGAAGTGGAATTATTCTTGGAGCTCGAAAGGTCCCGATATGACATGCCTGCTGTAGATTCCGCTGCCATTGCAACTGAAAAACACCTTACAGCTCAAGGAACCTCCCGGTTAGAGTCTATTGCGATGTGCATGGCCGAATTCGTTCACTCTGGGAGCAATATTTGAGGGGATGTATTGAAATATACAGAGCAATGCGAACCTATAGAAAGGAAGTACAGACGTTGTAAATTTTGTAATACGAAGGTGAGATTTGACAGCCACCCAGAATATGTGAAACATATACCAGGCTTGAGTCCGCAGTGGCTATGCATCACATTTTCTGAAATTGAAATAACATAACTGCTAATAGTCTCAGCTTACGCGATAAAAATGTTAACAAAGAGAAACATGGAACAACAGGAGTAAAGTGGTCAATACGAATCTGGTATTCAATTGAGTGCATCTAGTATGAGCGAGAGCGCACACAACGTAGAGTATCTTAATACTACTCTTTTTCGCCGAAGGATCTCCCATCCGCTTCAAAAAGTCCGATCTCTTCTTTCAAAAACAGGAAAACACATTGGTTTTATTCACGTAAGCCCGCACTTACTGGAAAAACTCGTGGACGGTCTAGACTAAGGTCGAAGGATTACAGATATATATATTACCTTTACAAAGCCAGCAGAAGTCGATAACACAGAACAGAAAAGCAGAGCTCGTAGATCCTATTCTCTATACAAAGCTATACAAAGCAGAGTTAGTAGATCCTATTCTCTCAGTGGACTTCTTGCGCAGGGTCAAGAAGGTTCATGAGATTTTTTTTGTATTGCGCCGTCATTTGCGCGTATTTGACTCTGAAGAATCTCAAATAACAGAGTAAATTCCTCTTATGCTTGAGCTAGAACGGTTTTTTAAGTGTTTGGATACTGATTAGGACTCTAAAATTAAGTTGCTTGAGGTTCTCGATCCTACAGTCGACCTAGTTTTACTTGAAGAGGATGTTTTAATGGAAAAGCTGCGATCCTATGCCCGAAAGTATGTTCGCGCACAATATTGAGAACCTAAATGCCTTCCTGCGCGAAGATCAGTTAATAATAGCATGCAGAAGGTAACAAGGATTATGATATCAATCCATGGTATCCAGGGATGATGTAAATTTGGATTGCTACAAAGGAAAAGCGTTACCATACCGGAAACATTCAGTTTGAGAGAATAAGTATCCGAATGAGTTTTTTATTGGGGCGCCTTCACCGTCTCCATCCGGACATGCAGTGTAGCGTACCTTCGGCGCCCCAAAGCGCGTCCACACCAGACTTCAAAACCCTCTAAACACCCCAAAGATGAGGAAACTGATTTTCTACTACTGTAATTTGCGTATTAAAATGAAATATGGGGTCATAAATAGAATGAAGATATACGAAGATAGAAAATAAGAACAAAGGCGACATATTGATCACATTCTAAGCAGCCGCAGTGCAACGGGAAGCGAGGATTCCATCTTCGATTTGATCTCGACTGGAGGCCGCAGCGTTTTATCAAGTGACTTTGGCGTTGAGGAAAACCAAGAAATTTCTGAAGACGAACTTGATCTCGACGAAGGCGGCGTTTCGGGCTGAGAAATGTACTTAAATTCTTAATCCTGTGATTAGCCGGAGGTTTGGACCACTGCGATCTAGGTAAACAAAAGGTGCTTCTGCATTGCTCGCATTTCGAGGGTGTGATTCGATGTAGGCAGATTTTTTGCGGTGTTGGCGCAGCATGATACGTCATTACTCTGCGAAAATCTCAGATTTTCTTGTTTGATTATCATATAGTAATTTTGCTCTTGGCCCTATTCGAAATGCAAGCCCGCATATCTCTTGTAGGACATTGAGGCGGTGAAGGAGTTGGAGACCAGCGATACTTGCTGCAATTCATTGAGAAAGATTTGAATGTGGTTGTAAGCTACAAAAAGAGGAAGCTGGTCGACGGAGCATTGGATGACGGAGTCTAGAAGCACTCAATTATGATTCAAATACTTTTGCTGTGGATGAAGCCTTGAACGAGCGTCGAGGTTCTAAATAACAGTAAAAGGTTTCGACAGGAGCCCCATGAGTGTGTCATTCCTAGAGTGTGTCTGTGCCGAGTCACTGATATTCGCAGTGGCAGCCATATCTAAGAAGTGAGAGATGAATGTAGACTCAAAACTTCCGAGACGGATAAGCAATATTTCCTGATGGCACGCGTCATCTGTGAGCTGGGCAATATGATGGAACAAGAAGTACATACGTCCGCAGCAGCTTGTGCAGGGAAAATGAGGTACGAAGATACTCCGGTGCGTCAGCGAGTTCTCACATACTTAAATGTTCAGAATCTGAACTTCAGAGCGGTCGGCGGGCTGCGGTATCGTCGAGTTCGAGACTCCAACAGACACCGAGAATGCCATCAACATGCGGTATGCTACGCCTGAAGATTCCAATCAAATACTGAAATGACTTCTTCCGGTGGCCTGTCCCAATGAGATCCTCAGCAGTCTCGAAATCATCATTGCATTTTTGAGAATTGAGAGTACACAGCGGAGTGAAGGGCAGCAGTTTCGTTTACATAGGATTGAGGAGGGTGTTAACGCGATTTTTCGCCACAACGCTCCGAGGAGGCTCTACTTATTGCAGCAAATAGTGAGCATGGGAGCCAACGACATCCGATAAAGCACGAACAAGTCCTCTCTCATCCTCGAAAGACCGGAAGAACAAATAGGCAGCTAAGCAGGAATCGCCAGAGTAAGAAACATACGGTAAGGCAGGGCAACGAAGGTAACATATTACTAGAGAAGACGTGCGCAAGAATATAATAGAGCAGGTGTTAGGATTGGTGTATTTAACGGTAGATTGTTGGTATCAGCGTATGGAACACTTCAGCAACTGCAATGGTACTTTTGTGATAACTATCTACGCGTGAATATCGCTGCATGATCGACCAGGCCAGCCTATGCGTAGAGGAACCTCAAAATACTTAAGCTTGCACTTACGGTAGCTTGCTGTAAGTTAAAGTAATAATTCTTAGAAATGGCGCGCTTATGACCTCATTTGAAAGGATTGACAGATGGAAAGGAGTTTTACTCGCTACTGTTACATGTAATAATCAGCCTTCAATTCTTAAAAGCTGGACAAGTTTCAACCCGAGTTTGAGTTTCTACGTACATTTTCGAACCTGTCAGACGTGTATTCTTTCAATGAAGCTTCATTTAAAAACTTGACCGTTGAAAATTTTCACCAAAAACATGCAGAAATCAATGGAAAAGCTGCAAATGGATTCTCGCAGGTTAGAACTAATCATTAGGATACTGTACTTTGGCCTACGCTCAATCTTTGGGAGTCAATACGCATTTTGCTCTGTTATCGTAGACTACAGTACTTTAGAGCAATTCCCTAGGATTACCGCAGTATATAAAGGACACTCGAGTCCTCTCTGTGGGACTCGAGAGACCAACTTTCCCTCTTCCAAAATTACTTCATGGTAGCATCGCACTGAGTCAGCCTTCCCCTTGTCCTCCAAAAACCACCACCTAACACAATCTTCCCCCATCTCTCAATAATCTCTCCACAAAATCCATCACATTTTCTTTCACAGTCGACAGACTTTAAACAAGAGTCCCCAGACTATAAATAAAGTCCACAGACTCTAATAAGGGGTTTCTGGACGTAAAACTTCCCTCTATGGGACGATGTTAAAATTGATCCTCATCCCGGGCTGAAAAATAATACATCGGTAGTGGTTTGAGTGTGTGTCTTAGGCCGCTCGATCGCAGGGGGCTTCCGAGGGCAGGAGTGCCGTACAAAAGTCGACGGATTACAAATAATAATCTATCGCACTTTATAAGATACTAAGCAACGGGGACAACTTGAAGTAATCTCACCTCGTTTAAATGCTGCCCCCACCGGTCGAACTTGCTCGGCTTATAAAAATGTCGATAGAAAGATATGGTGGAAAGAAAACGGGTGATCTGACCCGGTGCTGTAAGGAATAATAGCTTATAACTTCTTAGCAACTTCACACAAGAGGCCAGACCGACATTAAAAGAGAAAAAGTCTCTGAGTTCGTAATCTTTCGGGGAAATCTCCAATTTACGCCTGCCTCTCCTTTGGTGGGGGTGGTTAGTGGTGGCTGAAACTCGCATTACACCTGGATCGTCTAGCCAGGGGTCGAGATTTCGTACTGTAAGCGATCCTTCACGTTAGCGTTGGTGCTCTGCACCGCACCTAAGTTCGCGCAAGGAAGAGTTGGTCAACTTAGGAAAAAGAGACTCACCCGGAGAGTCTCACCGGGGGCCAGGGTTCCAATACCGCCTAAATAGCAAAGAATAAAAACCAAAAAGAATGAAAACCAAAAAGAAAGAAATCAAAAAAGAAAGAAAACAAAAAGAAAGAAAACAAAAAAGAAGAAAAAAAGAACAAACGAAAGAAAAAAAGAAAAAAGAAACAAAGAAAGATACAAAACAAAAAATATTGTATAAAATTGTGGCAATAACCGCCTTAGAAAGCTAAAGCGGATCATCAAAGTCATAACGATAAAAGCCGCCTAATAAATGCTCAAAAGCTGCTCAAAAAGCCCTGCCTCCCGCATCGCCTTTAGAGACTCCCGAAGCCTCTACTGTATTGAACCTCTCGAGAAACCGTCTGATTACATCATTTGGATGGGAAAGATCAGGAACATCCTGATGACATTATAACACCATTATCAGAATGCTCGGGGTACCAGCAAAGAGCTCCGAAGCGGCGAGGACCGAATGGTTGAAACGCTCAGCCAAAGCAAAAAGTGTCATCACCCTAGGCCTTCGTGCCTCTGTCATGGCCCAGGTGAGAATAATCACCAATGACGACATGAAAATAGCTTTGGAGCTTTGGAATAAGATGAAGCGTATCTATACAGCCTCTAACGAAATGGCCATCCGAAACATCCGAAACAGGTTAGACACGCTGGTATTCGAATAGAATAGAGACTGGCGTATACACGTCTCTCGGTTTAAAAGCATCTGCGGAGAACTGGCAACATATGAAGAGGAATAACCGGACCGAGAGAAGACTTAAAAACTCATTGGGTGTCTCCCTTCTTTATTTGCAGCTCTTTCAATAGTTTCCACGATCAGCAACAAATCCTTTCAGGATGTCGTGGATGCTGCTCAAGCGTAACATACTGGCAGGTTGAACTTAAACAACCCTCAAAACCCCGCAACACACTCTGAAGAAGATATTCGGCGAGGGATTCACCGCCAGTCATATATGGAGACGCCTGCAGCAGCGTTCATCACCACGCATCCGTTTGCGGCAACCTGACATACGACGAGATGTGGACAGTAATGCTCCGTCACCATCTGGGAGTGCCCGTGTTTGATTATACTACTCCGCTGCGGTGCGCGGAGTGCTACAGGCCATGGAAGTTCTAAGAGACCATGCAGCCGACTTCTGCAACAAAGGTCTCGGATAGAACAACCTTCACACAGCGGTGGTAAAGGTTCTTGGCCGAGAGCTGTTCAAGGCAGCAAGAGTCAGCGTTCAATATGAAGTGAAGTACCTACTTCCTTGGCTGAACGACTGACTCGCAGACATTCTGGTGTACCCAAGGTCTGATGCAACAAACACCCGGTCCCCTCCCAGTGACGTATGACGTTACTGTATCATCCCCGTTCCAAGAGAGCTAAAAGTCAATGACAGCTCGGGAAGCGCCAGCTGTTACAAACGCAGCAGGAAAGCGGAAGAAGAGAGACTTAGCTACGAAAGTGGCAGCCATTCCAGGCCAGGTAATGCCGGGACGATCAAGGATATTATAGGATTTTGTACCACCAGCCTTCGACTCGCTAGTATCACCCTCTTTAGAAACATCCATGGTTATAGAGACATACGCGGCAGCAGTAGCGTCTAGTAGCGGATGCTCGACGGGAGGAGTGAAGACTCGCCTGTATCAGGAGCTTAGCTACTCAATGTGGTCAACATCTGCAGCATTCGTAATTTATCTCGCACCGCAACGAGCAGAGCTTAGTCACCCAATTCCAACTTAATTTTAAGTACTTTGCAACGTTGCACATTTGGACTGTACACCAATGATAAACGATCCTACCCTCACAACGCTCCTAGAAGGCAATAATTCATCCAAGTCAACGTGGCCTATGGCACACGATGATACGGAAAAGGACGTGGCATGAATTCCACAGAGGCCAGAGGCGGACATTTTCGTGGAATTTGTCGCAGAAGACGTCGCATTGGGCAAATAGGACCACCAGGAAACTGCCATTGCTGCAGCAAACCCCGCCATTTCACAAACGTCTGTCGGAAACGCCTCGAGGATGAGCTAAATGAGTTCATTCAGAAACCACATTGAACGTAGAAGACAGCTTCTTTATTCACAAGCTGACCTGGGATGGAACCCACAAAGTAACCACAAAATTGAGGATTCCTAACACCTCCAAATCGTCCACCTGTGCCTTCAGCAAACATTTCCGTGGCTCCCACGAATACAAATAAAGTTGATTTTCCATAGAATCTGACCGAGTTCCAAAAACAGTCAAGATTCCATGGAGAGCCCCGGTACCGCATACTCATACAAACGTGCAATTTTCAAGTCAGGTCTCAAAAATTGGAGGATATAAAAACCAATACCGCGCTCACAGACTCTGTCGAAACACACAATTTCTTCCATTTTCTGTGCATTTAAATCCTAAATCCCAATAGCCAAAGGAACTATGCAGGTAGCAGCCAAAATTTGACAACTTCTCGGTAAGGGCCTATTATGGTTATCGTTGAACGTCGGGACGTATTTTGAAGCCTACAAAGCACCCCATTTCGAAAAAAACATCCCGGCTGTTAAATTGCTCACAAAACTATTCAACGTGATATTTTCAGATTTTTTCCAACGTAACAGATGCTTTATGATTAGTAACAGCTACTTGGGCATCGAAGACATCGTCTGGGTTACCGAATGTATTGACGGACTATATCCGTTAGAGTTGGGAAATTATTCGAAGGGAGCTAACCAAGCCAATAAGGAATTTCTCGAAAGTAAGGTCATAAAATGGCATAGGAAAACTGAAAACATCGCGACAGACCACTATATGCAGCTATCTCGCTAGCACTTTGATATACTGTCCTTTGACCGTTCGTAACTCGACAACATAGAATGTTTTCCATGTCTGAGAAAACCCATCAAAACAACGACGACTAGGACACTGCAGCCAATGAAAGATGCTTACATGGATATATTTGGCACTTTTACATGCTATATTGGAGGTAATTGTAGTGCAATGCACCGACCTCGACGTAGGAAGGTTACGATACTTAGTGCGCTAAGCAACGAGTACTCGTTGATCAACGCCACTCTCTGGTTAATCCGTCTGCATGGTAGTAGCCAAAGATTTATTGGAACTCATAGTGGCAGAAGATTGTTGGAAGCAAAAGGATAAGTAAGTCAGAAGACAAAGCGGATGTGCCCTAAGCACTAAAACAACAGAAGGGGTTTAGGCATCGATACTAGTCCTCGCCGCAACAAGACAGTGGGAAAATCGTCCTCCTTGAGGCTAAAATACTCCCAAAAAGGGTTCAAACCTGGAAAAAAGACAAGAAAGCCAAGCTGGAGGGCGGGACAGCAGGAGGTAGTAGCTGCTATAGCTGCAAGCGCGGAATCCTTAGCTAAAAGGGGCGCGAGTTGCAGGAGCCAAAACTGCTAATGTCTTTGGTATCTTCTGTTCCTTTATGGCTAGCGTGATCACGAAGTGCAAAGGATAAATGCTAAGTTAGAAGCTAGTTGAGCTCATCAATTAGGACAAGGGTCAATCTATTAGTTGGTTAGCAGTAAATGAACATCAGGGTCGGCTAGTGGTCCAGTCCTATGCCCAATAGGGTCACTTTGCAGTGCAGTTCACTGAAAAAGGTTTATACAAAATGGGGCACGTGCCACCTAATACTTGGGGTTCTAGTAAAGAGTACAAAAATAGGGTATTAAAACCACGATATAAAGCAAATTGCTATTTCACTGCAGAAGTAAGTATGCGGTCCACTCACGCGAACCCTGCACTGCAAAATACGACGTTGGGATGACCAAAAGCAGATCTTAGCTACCTAAAATAGTTTTTGATTACAAAACCATGGTCGAAACTCACTTTGACACATTGCAATATTGAAGCAAATCCCACAGTTTTTTTTGCGTATTTTCTCGGTTGCATAGTTGTTTTGGTGTCTGAGACCTACGATATGTTTTTATGTATCGCTTTGTTGGCTATTTTCAGCCATAGGGCCCTATTTCTCGTTGAGAGTCGGGCAGTTTGCTCGTTATACGTAATACTGCTGATACAAGGAGCTATCTTCGAATAACGCTACCTAGCTTCTTCCTTTTCCTCTTCACACTCAATGGATGGGCCAGTCGCGGAGATATTTTCTGACCCGAGTCGAAACAAGGCAACGAGGTAAAGGTGGCTCGCGAAAGGACGAAAGTTTAAAGATGATGTCGAAGCAAATTGTGGATTTTTCTGCTGTTGATATTGAATTTGAATGGTGTGAGCCTAGTTGAGGGGATTTAAATGAGTTCAGGCGACGAGGTAGAGAAAGATTCTTGGTTCGAATTATTAGGAGGGTTTGAAGGTTTCTTGGGATGAGCTTGTAGTGCTTCCTCTATATTGTAGCCGCGCAACAGTCTGAAGCCGAGTGGTGTTGGTACATTTGCTGAAAGCTGATTTTTGTGGATTTTAAAGCTATCTGCAATGATTTTTCCTGCAGAATACTATCTCTTTTGGCGTGATACCTGCTATTCTTTATTTCATCTTCTTCTGGTAGCACAGTGTTATTACCATTTATTGGCCTCAGAGCGCTTGTCTGCCTGGTCTATGGAATAAAATACGAAACGCTTCGCTTGAAGTAAATAGAAGCAGAGTTACCTCTCTCTCTTCCCCACAGTATCCGACTAATATTGGACAGATTTCTCATAAGTTTGCCTATGATGCGTTTTTTTCTGTTTTTTTTGTAGAGTAAGACCTCAAAAGGTCAAAAATTACGTAGATAAGACTTTCAATAAGGTTCCTTATTTGGAAACTAGGCTTTTTCACCTATTTGATATATGCAGTGATGTTTTTTTGTATTTGGTTTTCCGGGTGAAGTCACAACTCCAGTGTAATGCCTGTGGACACTCTTTTCATTTTCGGAGGGGCAAGTGGAACCAACTTCCTCTTCTTTTCCTCGGACTTCGGGAACAGCACACCTTCTTATAGGAGGCCCTCGAATCAGGGTTTTAGGCTCGTACAGCGTACTGTACGACCATGCACTGTAAGAGCGCGACTCACGCTCGTACAGCGCCCAGTAGTACTGTGTATTTTGCGAGCTCGTTACGTCCAATAAAACCACGGCACAAAAAATCTCGCGGTACTAAATTCGTTTGACACGCCCTCCCACTCATTGTAGGCCACGGCGGCAAAATGAAGGAATAAAGGACTCGAAAACTCAAAACCCACACATGCAGGGGGACAGCTTGTCTCCTACCTTCCTGTTTACCCCACCACAACACTACGCAATCTTAATTTCCCGTCGAGCGATCGGCAGAGGTGCCAAAGAACGACCGGTATACGCCCGGATGTGCCGTTTCTCCACATTCCAGACGATCATCTCACGATTATGTTCTATCTTTCCCCCATCAATGGCTCGTACCAATCAACTAGCCCATTTGAGCACGGTTAGTCGTTCCCATTGCAACAATATCGCCTTAAAGGCGGCATGAAATACCCGCGGTGCAAATTTCGAATCATTTCTGTCCCGAGCGTTCATTAATGGTGCCAAAATCATCCCTGTCGTCTTCTATAGTTATCCTTAGCTCATTCGAGAATGCTATATTCTTTTCCGGTACTTTTTTTTCCTCGACGCGCACAGATTGCCTATTTCGTGGCACTCTGACTTGTCCATCCTTTTCTCGATCTCCAATGCTCTAAGGTAGCTAGGCGTCAACCCATGGTTAGAGAGTGGCTCGAATATTTTGAAAGTAACTATATAGCTTTGAAGTCCGATATAATGCATAAGAGACACATTGGGAGCTTATGGGACCTTCTAAAAAATGTGCCTCCCCGTTCGTTTTTCATCAAGTGTTGAGTCTTAATTCGGACCTCAAGGAGACGCTAGACATTCCTGTTGGGTTATAAGTCTTAAAGATTCTGTGTTTTCGTGGGGTGCGTCACTGAGTTAAGATGAGCACAAAGACTGGTCAGATATGGCATCTGTGCGGTACGTTTGCTTAAAGACTCTGTCCTTAAGCTCTTCGTAATTGTTTCCGACGTAATTCATCATTCATCTCCATTCTAGGTATATAAAATGCCGTACTCGCGACCGCAGGGAAGCGCAGGAGGCTGCGTCCTCGTCGAAACCCCTTGTCAGCCCGGAAATGCGAGTGGAAGAGGAGGAAAAGCGAAGGAGGCAGCAGCGCTGCTCCGAGTTTCTTAAGATTCAAACCACCAACCACAATGTTTACGATGATACATCTTCATGCTTCTTTAGTACTGAGCCTTCTTCGGTGGATTCTTTTCGGTCATTGTTCTTCAACATTCGTGATTTATTGATTCTACTCCCCTTGCTTTTTTGTTTTTTTTTTTTTAGATGAGTAAATAGGTAGTTCCCTTTTAATAAAGTAAGATCCGGCGCGGATGGATTTTTTAATTGTAATTCGACTAGTCGACGACCTCAACTCGTAGCGTGGGTAGCTAGACTTAATCATTTGAGACGGCCCATGGAAATAAGAATCGAATGCTAAACACTTGCACCGCTTATCAAAGGCCGCACCATGCATTAAAAACACTTAGTCTCGAACATGGAACTCTTTAACTATTCCCTTGGCCTTACAGGGTTCGTTAGACTTATCCGCCAAAGCAGCCCGTGCTCCAAATCTGCAAGGGTCTCTGTAAACCGATGATCGGTACTCGCATAACTGCGAAATGCTACGGAATAGTTGGCTATAATCCTCGGATTGATCCCAGACATCAGTCAGAAAGGGTAATATGCGTCACTTCGGTCCCGTCTAGGGTACCAGAAAGGACATTAGGGAGAGCTTCTGCCCATTCACCAGTCATGATCGAATTCATGAGTGCCTGCGTGATAGGTCCCACTATTCTTTCCGCGCGACCGTTTGCCATTAGCTCGTAAGGAATCGCCGCCTTCCTCTCGACTCCTTTCTCGTTTATGTACTCTTGCACAGATACCGGCATAATTTTCGTGGTATTATTTAAAATAATCCTCGTTGGCGGTCCGAACGATAAAATTATCTCTTCTTCGATGATTATCATGATTGCGATGGCAGCAGAATCCGCCATAGCCCAAGCCACGGACCACCCATTTATACGCTCCGCGCCAATTAGGAGAAATCTGCATCCAGACTTCGAAGGTTTGTGTGAACCGGCGAAGTCTATCGAGAAGTGCTCAAGGAGTATAATAACTAGAGCTTTAAAGCTATAACGATAAGTCGGAAACTTCCTCTCTTCTCTTCCTCGCACCTTTCTCAACCTTTCCAGTACTCATTGACCTCATGGTACACCCCATGGGGCCATGATCGGTCACTCACGACTTTAATGATCGATATAATCTTAAAAGGTGTCCATTGCTTCCACGCGTTGACCGATCAGAGGCATGACTCGGAATCCCTTTTTCTGGAGACAAAATATTGTGTTGTTCCAGGATCTGAAAGTCTCGGCGCTCCATTTGATTGCAAGCTCCTTCTTCTGGTCGGGTTCTAGAAGTGTCTCGCCAGCTCGGAAGTGTGCCACATTTAGTAGGTGTGGTTACAATCCGTCCAGCCTTGGGTTAGCCCAATTCACGGTCGCTACCTACCCTTTCGTCACGTTCTCATCATTTCTCCCACACAATTTCTCGTTATTATTTCGCGAGAAAAAACGGCGGCCCCATTTCCGCGAGCTGGACGAAAATTAAGCTCAAAGTTGTATTCCACCATCAAGTTCGACCATCTGGCCAACCGCCCATGGATATCTTTCTTTTTGAACCCATTTTGGAGGCTTGGTGATCAGTATAGAAACAAACGGCCCATCGGAAAGGAGGCATACTCGGAAATATTTAAGAGCGAAAACTACGCCAAGATATTCTCGTTTGTTTGTACAGTAGCGCCGCTCCTGATCTATAATTCTTCCAGAAGCGAATTGAAAATGGTGCATTGTCCCGTCCTCTTTCTTCTGGGAGAGTGCCAACCCAAATTCAGCCGAGTATGCGTCGTTTCCACTAAGAAAGGCTATCAAAATCCTGGAAAGCTAGTACTAGAGGGGTATTTAGTTTTTCCTTCAAGTATTGAAAAGCCTCATGCATCTCCAGGGTCCATTCGAAAGCCTTCTTAACAGACAATGCGACTTGCAAAACTGCCGGGCTATCGGAAAACCACATTATTAACCATCTGTAATATCCTGCAAGCCCCGGAAAAATCCTGAACCCGGTCATTTTCTCCGGCACGGGAGCCTCCACTATGTCCTTAGTCTTGTCAGTATCTACTTATACTCCGCCATAATTCATAATATGACAGCAGAAGAACTTCGCTTCTGACTGATCAAAGCTTCACTTTGCTAATTTGAGCTTCAACTTCGCTTCCCTCATCCTCCTGAACACCTCTCTTCAATGAACAATGTGTTCATCCAACGTCTTAGAGAATATTAAAACATCGTCTACATAAAATATAGCAGATGATAACCCTCGAAGAACCTCGTGCATCATCCTTTGGAACGTCACTGGCGCGTTCATGAGTCCAAACGGTATTACCGACAATTTTTATTTTCTATATCGAGAGAAAGAAGTCACATTTTCCTTGCAAAGTTTGGACATCCTAACGTTCTAGTATCCTGTAAAAGGTTCCACCGTCGTGAAGAACTCTGCGCCGGAGAGTTCGCCGAAAATTTCTCCTATTTTCGGTGAGGGTCAGCGGCCAGTATTTGTAACCCTGTCCGAGTGATGATAATCGACGCAGAACCGGAACCTTACGTCTTTCGTTGCTATCTATGCCGGAAATGGCCAGGCAAACCTTGATGGCGTAGTAATTTCTGCTTCCAATAGTTCCTTCACCTCTTTCCTTACTAATTCGCTTTGCTTCGGCTAAATTCGGCGGACTTTCGATTGTACCAAAGTTTAGTCCGTCAAATCGCAAAAATATACTAACTGCACGTGAGCCGACTCCATATCTTGAATGTAACACCCTATGATATCCTTACCCTTGGGATAATTCACCAGTTTCTTCTTTTCTTTTCATCTAGGCTGTTCACCTTTGAAGCTAGTAAAGCAGAGAGGTTCAGACCAAATTCTTTCCCTTTCACGATTTCAGTCTTCGCCGAAGGAGCCAGAGCAGACTCGTACGGTTCCTTGTTAATGGGTAGGACCATATATTGTTCGGTATCCTACTCATCATCACTTTCACTAGACAATTGGGAATGATGAAGAGTTCAATCATGGTCTAAATATTGAGAGATGTAAATTCCTCACTGTTCGTCTAAGTCCCGTTGATGTTCGAGGGCTCATTCGTGAATGATAAAACAGCCCCTTCTTCTCCTATGACCAAAGTGACGTGCTGTAGTTCATAGTAGGTACGCGTCTGCAGGGATTCCAGAGTCTTAATTCCAACGATAACATTGAAGGGAGCGCTGTTGACCACCATGAACTCCAGGTGTACTGGTACTCTTCGAACACGTCCTAGCAACTGTGCCGCGGTTACCTCAGCTGCCCTCACCTGAAGATCGGTTCTGTAGAAATGAAAGCCAGCTTCGGACAGAAAATCCAGGAGATGAGGTTGGGAACTGCACCCATATCCAGAAGGGCATGGGTCAACGTCCATGTAACTTCACGGCTATGACCTTAAGTCGACGTTACCCCTCCGAAAAATTAACCACAGAGCCCTATGTTACCGTTAGCCTCGTGGATAGCAGTCGCATTAAAACCTTACTGGTCTCATGGGAATTCCTACGCAATAGTTGCCAGAATTTCATCCCCGTGGTAGCGAAGGCCGTTACACTTCCATAGGTGATCTTAGAGCCCATTACAGTTCCTTTTCGACATGCTATTTACTCTCTTGTTCTTCTTTCTAGGTAAAGGATCAAAAATCGTTGGTTCACTAGGGGCCTTGTTTAAGATGTCATAAAGATCCATAATATTTTCCATTCATTGGTTTTAGAGTGCTTGAACGTCCGCACCTCTCTTTGTGGCAGCAAAAATGCCCTCTTTGAGAGATTCCTTAACGACGGCGACCTGGTCATCATCCTTCAACTCCTTCGTTTTCAACTCTTCTCCATACTCAGATCAGGCCGTAGCAACTCCACCTCACCGATCATCATCACAAGGGCTCCTGGATAATTATGCTGCCTCACAATGACCTTATCTCCCACAAATGGAGAAAAAATTGGAAAACTGATCCAGTTTGTCTTCCAGATGTAGTGAACTGCGTGCATCTGGCCTTTGGAGGATCCTCTTTGTTTTTCCACGTGAGAAAGCTCCTTGGCTCTCTTCTCTCAATAGAACGTCTTCTGTCCAATTATGAAGTCCATGATTGCCTTGTTGAGCCCCTTTTAGTCCTCCATGGCTCTTAACACTAAAAAATGTGCCATATCATGGGTTTCTGTATCTGACTTTCGAACCAGGCCGAATGAAGCCGTGTCACTGGATCCAGCTTTCTTATAAAGGGTTTCCATCCTCTCTAAGGAGCCAGGTAAGTCCTTCGGGTCCAATCTAGCGTTGAAAGCCTCCTGCATTTCTTCTTCCGGATTTATTTTTTTCCCAAACTCCTCGATGAGCTCTGCCTTCACGGTCGAATATTTCTTTGCCTCCTCTTTCAAATTGTCATTGTGCGCAACAGCTTCGCAGTAAAGCTGAAACGCTGCGCACTCGAGGTGGCAGAAGATCTGGTTTGCTTTCTCCTCGTCTATTTTACTTCGCATAGCTATATTTTCCTGCGGGAGCGCGAAGCGTGAATCTTCCAAAGAAGGGGAGCCTTCGACGTAATGTTTGATTTGGGGGAATCGTTCATTTTCATCTCTAACCTTGGATGCAGAACCATATAATGCCTTTGGAAGTTCTTCTTATTTTCGGGGGTGTAAGCGGAACCTAGCCTCTCTTTTTTTCCCTGGACCTCGATAACCGTACGCCTCCTTGTAGGGTGCCCTGGGATCCGAGTTTCCACGCTCGTACAACGTACTGTACTACATTTCACTGTAAAAGCACTCCTCGCGCTCGTACAACGTACAGTAATACTGCATACTGTGCGAATGCGTTACATCCAATAAATCCGCGACACAAAAAATCTCGCGATACTAGAATTGCGTTAAAAATAGTTGATGCATGATTTTTCTTTTTTATTTCTTTTCTCTAAGAGTTGTAAGTGGCACTACTCTAGGTGCAGTGCGGAAGAGATACTAATAATATTTTTTATTCTTTTCAATTACTCAAAATAAATGCTCAAAATATCTGAACAAGTCCAGTAGACATAGAGTAGTAAATTAAATTCTTCAGAACCACTCCAAAAGTTAAGTTCCTGAGGTGCTTAAGACTCGCAGGGTGTTGAAAGGGGTCAATGTCCGAGAGCACTTGCACACTACGCTCACACGTGACGTAACATGTCCAGGATGTAGGATCCGATGGGCTCAAAAATCGAATCACGGCATTCTTGTGTTTCGATAAAGCCTTGTCGGCCTCAAATGGATCTTTGCTCGGCGTACAAAAGTATCAAAACTTTCAATGGAGGTTTGGTGTATTCTTTTTGCGTTTTACCTTCTTAAGTTGCTTGTTTTGACTAACCTTCAGCGCGGTCAAGCAGTTGCGTTCGATTTTGGCCATAAGAAGGGGTCGAGATGGTCTCAGAGTAGCCATTGTGATACGGGGCTTATAGGAGATTTGTCGGGACATGAGGAGTTTATCTTCGCTAAACCTTGCAGAGGCTTCTGCCTGTTGCTTCCTAACGGGAGCCGCTCCGAGAACAAAGACATCTATCGTGGTTGATCTCCGGGGCACCAATGGTAGCGTCTCCTCGGTCGTTAGAGGGCGTGGGACAGCCGGTGATTTACTAATCTTTTTATCTGCAGGAGGTCTGGTACGGAGTTTTAGTTGTGTTTCTTCTCACTTATGGTCGTTGCAACGTTTTTACTTCCCTCTGCTTCAATTATTTCTTCTTCGCTGGCATTCCCCGCCACTTTTTCAATACATCTTCTACTCGGATACTCTGTCCCGCCCGATTCAGCAGACCTCTTTCCCTTTGACTTCTTTTATCCTCCTCGTCTTGATATTTCCTTGACTTGGCTGATAAAAGAGTCGATTAGGGCGTCTATTTCTTTGGAAGATTGACTTAACGCCTGTAGGATGCCTTTTGCACGGCAGGAATAAGTTTCTCCGTAGGCGGCTAGTGAGCGGCAGCTGCGAGGCCGAGAACGACGACGAGAGGAGACAGCGAGGTTTGGGATTCTTATTAGCTTCCACTCCACCACCTTCCTCCTTTCTTCCTCTATTCCTCCTCTTTACCCTTCCTTCCCTTTAATTTATCACCTCTTTCATGCAAATAGGACGGAGTTTTCCAGAACTTTTACTCATTCATCTGAGCTCACAAAATGCTCCTTCCTCTGTAGCGAGAAATTTTAGCGGACTAAACTCTCAGATATCCTTAGACGACGCATTTACCTATACAAAAGCGACGGAGACCAATCAAAGAAACTGTTTGGGTAAAGAATGTCAAAGAAGATTTAGTAGTTGCGATTGTTTTGAGGTTGCTTGGGTTAGAGTGTTTTGGATCCGAAGCCTTCTTTTTTTTTACCATGGTTTTTTTCTAGGGTTAGTCTAAACTTGACATCCCGAGACCACCATGTGTACAGACGACGCAAAAATTTATAATCACTCCAAATAGTACTGTAAACTAATTTTCGATTGAAAATCAGCCTCTAAACTACCACCAACACCTATTTCCCTCTTACCATCGCCCGCACTGTAGTAGTAAAGGATACCAATTGCTCTGATGAGCCCGTACAGTACGGGCGATGGGTACTAACCAATTTGAAAACATCCACTGCATGGCAGGTCTACAAACTGCGGTCCAATCATTTGCCGTTCAAAAAGTTCTCCTTCTTTCACTAGTTTCCTACTGCACTTTATATGGGTGCCTCTACAGTTCCTTTGCATGCAAACCAATATAGTCCACTCTCTAGCTATTTTTCTTACATTGTTCAGGGTATCTTTCCTTTGAAACCGCCCACTACAGAACTTGACCTCCAACCTCCTGGTGTGCTTGACCAGTTACACCGCACCTCTGCTCCAACTCTTGCCTTCCGTCCGTGATGCGCCCATTTAACCTCTGGACCCAATATACAGTGCAGTACTGAACGAACATCCGGTACATAATATGCAGTGCTGTCCACATTGTTCCCTGCCATTGGTCTGGGAAGAAATCAAACTGTAAGGTGCTTCTGAGAAACACAATCGTTATAGTGTAGAACTCAACCAGTAATGCCTGATGGGAGACGTTTTAGGTAAATGGTTGGCGAGAGGGAGAGGAATATTTTTGTCTGTAGAAGAGGGGGTAGGGGACGCTGTCTCCTTCCTTTAGCTCAGGCGCTTCGGGTTCCAAGCTATATACCCAGCACCCGAGCGCTCTTTGGCCGATAATTGACAGTACAGTAGTGTAGTAATGTATATTGCTTTACTTTACCATAAAAATCATTGAATAATAGAAGCTAAAAAGATAGAAAGTAAACTAGACTACGCAAAACATCGTAATTTTTAGTACTAAAAACTCATAAAAATCACCTTCCAGCAACTGCTACTAACACTGCCACAGTATTAATAGTTGAGTATTATTAATGGGTAACATTCGTTGTCGCGAAAATTCAAGGTATGGAAAGCAGATTGACGACGTTAGCAGCGAGCCTGAAAAAATGGCAGAACTTTTTTTCCTAGTGTAAAACAGTTGATTAGGTTGATAATAAAATTGTTGATACTGTTTTTACCTCAATTTCCAAGGAAAAGAGACTTTTTATAGGCAGTAGATGCCGTTGAATATCTCTAGCACATCTACTAAGTACTAGCTAAATTCCCTAGCGGATAGTCCTGCGAACGGGCCTAGTGACACTTACACAACAAAGGTCCTAACAGACATCGCCAAAAGTACAATAGGGTAGAGAAAATATAGACTAAGTAGAAAAGAAACGGTAGTTAGGTCAGAATAGCTACACTACAGGGCTATCAATAATACGTAAATATCGGCGTAACTTTAGCAGTTACAGTAGACCTGTCACGTGCCTGGAATACAGATCCTACCACTCTATGAATACAGTCCAATGAGTCGTGAGACTTCGACTGTACTGTACGTCTTACTGTACTGTACTGTACTTTGCTGTACGGAAAGCTTGAAGTACTTGCTGTCTGACTTCTTAGGGACCAGGTAAATGTCACGGCTCATTTTTCTGTCACTCTGAGAATAGGCTTGGCTCGCATCGTAGCTGAACAATCGGGAGCCATTGATTGCTGCGAAAGAAGAACTCACTCGAATCGAAGGATGGTTGAGGCTTGGGTAAATGTGCACGAACATACCCTTGTCCTTATCCTTGTGTCCATGACCAACATACCTTGCCTTGGCTTTCTTCTCCTTGATGTCTTCATGCTTAAGTGTGGGCTCAAACCTATCATTGAAGACCTTCGCTCCATCAGAGACATCATGAGAGCGAATAAATTGGAACCAACAGCGATAGTTGGGACCTGGAGCCTCGGCGGGTCTACTATTTTCAAACATTTCTCATGATTAGAGAGGATTATCACGTTATATCACCTTCGTGACAAACTTTAGAATACCCAACAAATCTTCCGTGTCACTATTATCATTCATTAGCTGAGGACTCAATTTGTCCATTATTTGTTCGAATTCATCTGCAATGATGTCCTTGGACATTATTCATCGTGACTTTTGGTTATAACGTCATTCTGTTGCTGCCTAATGGTATCCGCTTGACATCTGCCGTATTCCTTCACCTTGTAAATCGAGAAATTGACGTTTCTTGGATTCAAGTTCAACTGAAAGGCATTTTTTGACACATCTAGCACAATTAACGGACCATTCGGTATCCTTTGCCCTTTTGTATTAACCAGAACGTCCATTACCACCTCAATGCCCTTGTATGCTGCAGCAGGAACGTTTCTGATAGGCGTTCGGGAGATTGGCTGAGTTGCAATCAGCTAGACGAGATATTCAATAGCTCTTTATATATCCTTTATGCTTAGGACTTGGTCGGGGAGATTGAGGGAGTTCAATGGTACCCGAGGCATCAATCCAAAAACCAGAAATTTCAGTACAAGGCCATGGGGGCCAACGGTATCAGTCAACACCTTGATTGCAGCCTCCAACTTTTCTTCTCTTCTTAGGTTTTTTATCTCTGCGTGGACCTTGTGGTAAGTCTGCTGAAGGTAATTGTGGTATCTTTCGCCGACGCCTATGGAGTTGTGTTTTTACAAACCCGAAAGGGTCAACTTTATCTATGTCATACTTCAATTAGAATAGAACAGCCTTGAAATAAAATGCGAGCCAGCACCAGCATATATTTCGGAAGGCTGGCCAAAATATCGCATTATCAATATCTTCTGGTAGCAGTCCCCAACATCTTGAGCACCTTACCCAGGCACGAAGGCTGCATTGTTGAACTTTGTATCCTTGTAAAACCAATGTAGCAAAGGTGCACCTTCGATCTACATGAGATCAAAGCAGAGGACTCAGTTGAATAAAATGTATTTTTTTGTCATGCTTGCTCTGAAACCACCTCGGGCAGCACTTCAGCGTTGACGAAGGTCACAGGAAGATTCGATTCCTGCCAATATTTTGAGATTTTCTGGGGGCAGTTATCAGGACCAGCGCGGTGGAGCACAGAATGTAAAAGTTGAGACTCTGGATGAAAGAATTGCTTATGAACCTTGTGCAACTCCTCGGCTTTGTAGAACATATTTGACTCGAGACACTCGATGTAAAGATCTCCTATCTTGTTAACAATAGGTACCGACCATTTCCCATTCCCAGCAATTAGAAGCTTCTTTCCTATACTGACGTTTAGGTGAAAGCTGAGCAAAAAAATTCAAGCGAAGGAAAAGGGGGACGTCAAAGTCAATGACAACTCCGATGAACTCCATATATTCAGAAGTGGACAAGAGGATTCGAACTTTGACAACACCAGTGCATGGTAACGTTGGTTCCCAAACTTGTAATCAAGGTTGACTGTAGCGGCCTCTATGGCCTTTTTTGAAAAAGTGCACTATGTTAGGGCTTGTGAACTTCCAATGACGGATCTTTCGGCACCTCTGTCAACGCGTGCACTATGGAAAGACGTGGGGTCTTCATAATCGTTTGTTTTGTATTGAACCATGTCCCAGTCCTCATCAATATCGAAAAAAGTGGTAGTAAATCCATCATACTCGGATAAAAGTGGAGAATCCTGGCTTTTATTGGAAATCGAAGGCCCGGAAACCCGTGCAGGTGATTTAAAAGGAAAATATGTGGGTTGGCATTATTCAACGTGGGGCAAATGGACTCTAGTACCTTGGGTGTTTGTGAGGAGGTTTTCAAAATCTGCTTGCCTGAGGTTTCTTTGGGTTCAACTACTATTTTATGATCTTCAGAGTTCCCATAATCTAGTTGGCTGCAAAGGGCAGTCAAGACCATGTGGGTACCATACGAGGGATCATAGTTGTTCTTAGCGTATTACTAGAGTTTGGAGGATCCGTCCTTGGATCAGGCCAACCGTTGTTGCTAATTCTGCCGGTTGTCGCTCGTGACACTCCGAATCGCTCTCCAGTGTCTAGTTACGCCACGTCCCTGGATGGAACCGGCGTGGAAGCTATCGACGTTACGGAGAAGGTTCGACGATTCCTTCCGCATCCGTTTCCCCCGCTTTCAAACGACGACTTGAAAGCCGCGATCGCACTGATACCCCAGAAAGATTAGAGCCATTCGTGTAGGATCTGCCGAGATATTCATTCGATGTACCGTTATCCGTCCCTTCCGCTGGAGCAACAACTCTTCGCCGCGTATCGCAACTACCGCTACCAGATGGAGGTCCACCCGCATATACGGAACCGCCTCTCCCAACTGGTAGCGGAAGTATATATCGGACCGTATGTTCGCCGCTTGCGCAACTAGACGTTAACGAGTCGAGTCGTAACGTTTGACGCCGCACCGCGTGTTCTATCAGGCCCCATAACGCGCACTACCCAACGCCATGACCGTCGGGCCCGCCGGGCGACCCCCGCAAGGTGAGCTGCGTGGCGCTGGCCGTGGCAACGATAGCAGCGGACATTTTCGTGACGTGATGTTATTGCTCAGGCGTATGCTCGACGAAGAGCCCGAAGAATACGCGATAGAGGAAGTACCGTTAGACGTGATCGCTGACGCTATCGGTAACCCCCGGTTCGTGGGTCACGATCGTGGCGATCCGGACGAGGAGCCAAAATACGAGTAAAGGCGACCACGCCCGGGAGCCCTGATGGCTCACCTTTCACTATGTTGCATGGGCCCATAGAGATTAACGGTAAACTCTATAATTCGACTGTTGAACTCGACGCACTTGAACGCGAGCAGGCTGAAGCGCACCGTATCAACCAACTCGAAGCGAAAGCGAGTACACCACTGCTGGACACCGCCGAGGTTCTGTCGACGGGTACTGACGGAGAAAGGTCACAAGGGAGTGTGACCTCGTTTAACGAAAGCGACTTGCCCGAGGCGTCCCGAGCCGAGCGAGTATCGAACACTCTGGGACCGGATGTCAGCACGATAGGGTCACCCGGTGGTGCGAACCGAATCACCCCTGCTGACGGTACAGCGGAGGTGGTCCCAACGTTACCGGGCCCCCTTCGGAAACACAGACGGAAGAGGACCAAGCGCGGGAAACTTCAGGGGCAAATGAATTGTCACCCCTTCCCACGGCCCTCTCCGTCACCGACTTCCCCAACGGGACACGTCTGAGTACTGTCCGCGAACATCTGTCTACGGCGCGGTTCGATAGGCACGACGTTTCGAGCGCTTAAAAACGTTTACGATTGCGTTCGATACGTGCTCCGGATATAACTTAATTGCGAAAGACGCCCTCCCGGAGGGATGGCAACGACATGTCATCCCGGAGGGATGGCAACGACATGTCATCCCGGACGCGCCGTTACCGAACCTCGCCGGCGCACCTAACGTTCCGCTGAACCTAACGGAGTACGTTTCCCTCCACGTTCGATTGGGGAATAAGCACTTCCGGGTTCCGTTTGTAATAGCAGAAACGTTGGCCGTGCCCGTAATCCTTGGTACAGCGTACATGTAAGAGCATGTTGTCAACCATGCCGTCCAACAATACCGGTTCGATTTTGTAGCCGGCGAACAAGTAAGCGTCTTGTCCACGGTGCGCGCAGAAAAGGCCGGTAGCGTTAAGGTGGACGACCATCACCTTGCTCGTCTTGATGGTAGGCGAACACGCTTAAAGGATGGTGTAGAAACGTACAAAATCCGTACCGTTAGCGCCGTTCAAATCCCCGCGTGTTTCCAGCGATTCATGCGGGTACGATCGGACGCTTCGGGCTTGTATGCGTTCAGCCCCGGCCATCATTCTTGACGCGGCAGGGACTACGCGTGTCCAACGGGGTTATCGAGATAGAACAAAATACGGAATTCAGGGTTCTCGTGGCCAAATTCACGCAGCATACGCGTTTGCTTAAGAAGTTCTCAGTGGTTGCGTTCGCTAAACGCACCCCGTTAACGTTATTATCTCCGGAACGCAAAAAAAGGCAGAAGCACTTGCGCATGTGCTCTGCCTCCCGGTTGTAACACCTGCCCCGAAGCGCACCACTCCTGAGGGGCGGCACGGTTACCCACCCCTCCAGAGGATCGATCGCTATCCGATAAGCACACTCCGAAGAATTCGGATCGACCGGTCGTGACCGAGAAAAAGTTTTCGCCGAAAGATCACGTTAAGGAGACGAATAAAGATAAGGAGACATCGGAGGACACGAGCCGTCTCGAACACGTTGAGACTGATAATCTTCGCAAAGCGATTTTAGCGATGCTTCGAAAGCACGAAACGATGTGGACGACGCCGCTCGGGCAGATACGCGCGACGCATCACTACATCGAACTTGAGATGGGCACGAAGCCAGTTCAACAGATGCCGTATCGCAAGGGACCCGATATGCGCCAGCTCGTTAGCAACGAGATAGAGAAATTGTTAACGGCAGATGTCATCGAACGCGCGACGAGCGAATGGGCGTGCCCGGTTGTCATCGTGCCCAAGAAAGACGGCTCGCTACGCTTCCGCATCGACTATCGTAAGCTCCACGCCAAAACACTTACCGATACGTATCCTCTTCCGCGGATGGACGACTGCATTGACTCGCTGGGAGACGCCCAGATCTACTAGACGTTAGACGCGCGCACGAGGTACTGACAAGTCCCGATCAACGAAGCGGATCGGGACAAAACTACGTTCACATCCCACATGGGAACTTGCCGGTATACGCGAATGCCGTTCGGATTGAAAAATGCACCCGCGACGTTCCAGCGGGCGTTGGACATTATCCTTTCGGGGTTTCGTTGGCAGTAGCATGATGTGCCTCGTGTACCGCGACGACGTAATCTTGTTCTCCAAATCCGTGGAGGAACACCTACGTCACGTGGACGACGTTCTAACTCTCCTTCGTGAAGCCTTAGTTGCGTTAAATCTGAAGAAGTGTAACTTTTTTCAGTCGCGGGTCGACTACCTAGGTCACGTCGTAGAACCAGTTCGGTTACGCGTCGTCAAGGACACGGCCGCAGCGTTCCAGAACTTCGAGTTCCCGAAAACGTTAACCCAAGTTCGCTCGTTCTTGGGATCGTGCAACGTCTTTCGGCTCTTCGTGAAATATTTCGCGCAGATCGCTCGTCCGCTTACGAAAATGACGAAGAAGTGTGCTTCGATTGATTACGAAAACCCGTCGGACGCGCAACACGAGTCGTTTGCTACGTTGAAGGACTGTTTAACGTCTCCGGCCGTTCTCGCACTCCCACGTTTGGGAAAACGCTACGTGTTGGATTTCGACGACTCCGCCTACTAACTAGGGTGTACGCCCTGCAGAACCAATCCGATGGCTCGCTTAAGCCGACTGGTTACTGGTCCTACACATTAAAGGACGCGGAACGAATGTACTCCACAACGGAACGGGAATGCTCCGCCGTTGTTTGAGCGATAACGACGCTTCTCCCATACATCGAAGGAACTCGCTTCTCGATACGCTCGGATCATAATAGCCTCCGTTGGCTCATGAATCTTGCGTATCCAAGTTGACGCCTTATCCGTTGGCGCCTACGTTTAGACGAGTTCGATTTTGAAATAGAGTACCGCCACGGACGAGTGCACCAAGTCCCGGATGCATTGTTCTGTCTCGCAACGACGTCAGCCCTTCCAAGACCGATTGATGTCGAACTCCCTTCGTATAACGACAGAGAGTTTACGATGTCGGTCGAAGTAGTCACTCCGGAGTCAACGATATCCGATACGAAGGTGACAGACGAACCGTACGACCAACCGAGCGTTTTCGTTTGTATCCTCCGGTCGTGGGATCGCGGGAAACACAGTACGCATTCGCTGTGACTCGTGCCAAACGTAGGCACGAGCGGACTCGGTCAAGCGAGTCTAAGCATGGGACGGCGCCTGACGAGTTTGATGACGACGTTGGGATGAAACGGACTATGTCGACCCGTTTGATCTCGAACGGGCTACCGTTCACACTCCGAATGCGCATATACCTTTGAGGATTTTCTCTCACCGTCAACTTAAGACGAGATCTTTGACGCGCAACGGATAAATGACTTCTGTCAAACGGTTCTGTCCCGAAAATACGAATTCAAGAACAGTGCGTTCTTCGAAGACACGGATGACCTTTGAAAAGATCTGCCCCGCGATCGCAGGAGCTAACGCAAATCGTGTTACCGGAAGTACTACGTCCTCGAGTGCTAACTTTAATGCATTACACCATTCTCGAGGGCTATCCAGGCCAGAACAAGATCCACTACGCGTTACGTCAATTCTACTACTGGCCTTTCATGGCCGCCGATAGTATAGACACGGTACACAACTGTTGACATTGCGCACGCAATCGGATCCGGCTACGAAAGCATCTGCACCGTTTAAAGTTGTTCCCCGCGAAGATACCGTTGCAGTCGGTCGCGATCGACATTCACAGCCCGCTTCCAAAGACGCGTACGGACAAACTGTTTCTGCCCTTCGTGAAGGATCGTTTCACGAAGTTAACGCAAACGGTCGCGCTGCGCACAATCAACGGTTACCACGTCGCATTTGCGTTTTGCGAAGAGTCGGTGTTTAAGTACGGGCCACCCTAGTCACTACTGTCCGACAACGGCAGACAGTTTACGTCGAAGTTCGTCCAAGGTGTGTGCCTTCTCCTTGGAATAAACAACTTGTTTACGTCCGCTTACCACCCCCAAACGAATGGGCAGGTCGAACGGTACAATCGTTCTGTCCTCGCGATGCTCCGCAATTACTTTCACGACCATCAGGACGATTGCGATGCTAACGTTTCGGCGCTCACGTTCGCGTATAACTGCCACGTTTATCGCAGTACGAAGACGACCCCTCCGAGTTAGTGTTAAGCCGTCCGCCTCCTGCCTTTTCGTTACATCAACCGGCCGTCCCGCGCGAGACTCTGGACCGGGTGACGAAGAACGACTTCTTACGTCGCATAAACGTCGCGATCCGTAAGGCGAGCGAAAGCCTGAAACGCAAAGAGGCCAGCTATAAACGTAACTTCGACGGACGCGTTCGTCAGGTGAACACTCGTCTGAAGCCCGGAGACTTCGTGTACCTCGACCACACGGATGGGGTGTCCAAACCTAAACGCTCCATGACGTCTGCAGTAGCGAACAGCGAACTCCGCCCGGTTGCTTTTTGGCCGTTCCGAGTGCTAAGCAACGAAGTCCGTGCAGTAGTCATCGATCGCGACGGAGACGTTGAACGAGTCTCTGCGGACCGGGTTGTATACGCTCCTCTGCCGTCGGAAGCGCTACTGTCCACGACCACGCCCGACAACTTGGCGTCGAAGGTAAGGGAAGGTCCAACTTACGTCTTCGACGAACTTCTTGACCATCGCCGCGAGGCGGATGGTAAGACATGGTTCCTCGTCAAGTGGGCCGCGTACCGAACGCCCACTTGGGAACCTCGGACACACGTCCCGGAGGAACTGGTGTCTCGCTACTTTACGCGCACGCGAACAGAGACCGGACGCTACCATGGAGCGACTACGGACTCATAACGACGGGTCGTTATCCCGTTCGTACTCCCGTTTACTCCGTTTTCATGCCGCTTACTAACTGGGTAGACCCGTTACCCTAGTTCGTCGCGTTCCGGAGGAACACGTTCCCCATATTACTGATTGGAGTGACTGGAACGACGCGAGCGTGTATAGTGTATTATACCGGGCCCAGCGAACGGCCATCTAACTCTAACTATTACGCTTTATCGGTGACGTATACGCCATGATTATGTAACCGCGGGCAGATTCCCGACACGATACGGTCGTGTACCGCATAGGATTAGCCCGTGGCTCGTCAAAGCCAGATCGGCGCGACAGGTCCGCGTGCGGCGCAAGGACGACGCCTTGGCATAGCGAGCCGAAGGTACGACACGAGCATGCGTAGCGCTGCACATCCCCGTGACTCGTTAAGGTCACCGGCATGACGCGTGTGCCATGCAGTATGTCCTCCTGGACCGAACTAGGCACACGACGCGGCACATTCGTGCGCCGCGTAGGAACGTCGCTATGCGAACGGCATCGCGTAGTAACGGCGCGCCACGACCGTCCGGCGCGTAAACATCACGTTTGGCATTGCGAGCCGAAGGTGCAACCCGAGCGTGCGCTGCGGTTAGAAGTTAGCTACTCCAAGTTAACTCGGCATATTGCGACGGACGCGGCACTCCCGAGTGGCGCGTCGAACTGTCTAACCGGCAACGTCGAAGCCGACGTTGTAAAGCGCCTGTGCTTCGTGCACCCGAGCCGACTTGACGTTCCGAGTCAAGTACGACGCCGCCCACAAAACACCGGGAACCGGCCGTGACCAAGCGTAGGTAACCTGCTCGACGCGACCAGAACCGCGCAATACGAACCCTTCCCGGGAAGGAAGGATTAGCAACGCAACACATCCGCGTGAAGCGTAGGTACCGGCAATAATGATGCGTCGGTGCCGCGCTCCACGGGTCGGAGTTGCCGCGCTCAATTTTATGTCGTGTGCCGCGCGCAAAAATGCACACGTCATAAAATTGAGATTTACTGTACGGTGTAAGCAAATCGTACAGTACAAAATACGCTACCCGCTTAAGCGTCGCCCATTACCTACCCCCGTTAGGCTTGGTCGGTCGACCCCCTCTGCGCCCTACGAGGGGGATTCTACGCAGCGCGCGCGACGATTTTTAACACGAGGCAGGAACCCGTTCTAACTTCACTTACGGAGTCCCCACGTTCGGCGGACTCCCTCGTTTATTCAATAACTAACTTATTCTAACGATTACAGGCTACGCGCGTCGACCCCTCTTTCGCTTTTGCGGTAGGATTTTAACGTGCAATCCCCACGAAGACGATGACATCCACGACGGCGATGGTACCGCATCGTCCGCTTGAGCAACCTTGCGCCCCGGTTCCGCTTCGTTCGGCGCACTTCGCTCGCGCTCCGCGACTGGGGTAGCCACCGGCTCTACTGTAGCGCTTCTACGTTTCCCTTTGCGTTGCAAAAGATCAACGCTCTGTCCGGCTTGTTTGACCGGCCGAAATTCGTGTTCCGGTGATTCGTGCGGCGCATACGAGCCGTTGTCGACGGGCTGATTCTTCTCGTACCTCTCCTGCCAGGAGGTTACGATGCGGCGTTCCTCTTCGTAGTCCGCCCGCAGCCTCTCGAGACGTCGACCCAGCTGGGTACATTCCCGCTTCGATGTCGCTAGCGCTTTGCGCTCGCGCTCCCGCGCCGCCTCGAGTTCTCAAACTCGCGCCTTCCTGCGTTCGGCTACTTCCCGCCATCGGCCAGCGACCCACACGCTTTCTTTCGTCGCAAGCGTACCGCAGAACGGTCAGTGATTTACGAAACGTCTATCTTCTCTTCGGCTCGTACCGGTCCGACAACGCTGGTTGGATGCGCGCGAGTTATACCGCGTCACTCTGCGGTATAACGGTATCGAGTACGTCGCCCTTGTGTGGACTACCGACCGTCGATAACGGTTCCAACTCAGTGGTAAACGTATTAACCGCTTCGCGCAAGCGGACTCGTAAAGCATCGTAGTCCTGTGCACGACTCTCCACATTCCCATCGGTACGGGGAATCGGAGCGCTCCTAGCACGCCACCCCGCGGCCGCTTGAGTGGGTGCTGCAGTACCCACAACGTCCTCGTACGGGTTTGCAGATTCCCCGGTCGAAGAGTCAAGGTCGATCGTCGGACCTACTCCGCGCGGAACCGCTACGGGGCTCGGAACATGGATGCAACTTTGAACGACGTAAAAGCGAACTTACAGCGCAACGCGGCCCACAGAGTAGACGGCCCACCGTTCCATTTGGGCTAGCGGCACGGACATCACGGATTCCATGATGTCGAAGAGTTCTTCATACGACCACGACGGGTTAGTGGTTTCGAAGTTCAGCCGATCCCACGTTGGGATGCTCTGACGCAACCACGCTGGGGTTGATAACTCAACGCGGAACGCGCGTGGTTCCTGTCCCCGCCTACCGTGTGGGAACAATTTGGCCGCGTACGAGGCGAAGAAGTTCTCTAGCCATTCGATGCCTTCGATACTGGCGTAGAGCTCGCGATTGCTCGCGTCCACACCCCATGCGAAAGTGAAGTGGCGTACGACCCATGGAACTGCGAATAATGTTTCCAGTGGGATAGTGATTTCGTTAACGCGACGTAACAAATGGGGAAAGTCGTCCCACGACAGGCCCGCCTCCAGGAGGGAGGACCGACTCGCCTTCTGCTCGTCGCAACCGCTACGGGCAAACATGAACCAGTCCCCGGCGGTTAGGTATACCCGCGTAATCTACGAAGCCCGTCCGTAGCTTTCCGAAAATTAAACGAATCTGTCATCGCACGCCACGGCTCCGGGAAGCATACCGGCCCATCGTGGGCATGCATCGGTAGGTGCGGTGGCGACGGAACCGAACCCTTCTTCAGGCCGTTCATAGCCTCGACGTAGCGCATTTCGGCCAGCGACGTTACGAACAAGCGGTCGCAGCGTTGTGTATCCAGTACCTGGAACAACGGTCCATTCAATTCTCAGCGGCGCAGAAAACGAAACGCGGACGCAGGCGAGCGCACCGCGACCTTTCGTAGACAGCGGATGTCCGGGCGACATTGATGCGTCGTCAGTAGCTCGGGAAGCGAAAGCAGCTTACGACCGCGACGCTCCCACGACAGCCCGGTAGTGCTGCTAAGTTTCTCGCTCGTGGTGTCTGGTTTCCCGACCCACGTCGTTTTGCTTGCAACAACGATTCCGCCCTCAAGGTCGTTGGGAATGTAAACGGAAATCCCAACGCCCCGCGGTGTTTCGCCGTCCACGTGGAACCCAGTGGGACCAGCGGACCCGGCGGCCTCGGTCGTAATGTCCTGCGCCATGAAAATACGACCGGGCAGGGCCTTGTTTGCCAATGCCTTAGCGTCCTCACGCTCGGCCGAATTACGATCGGCTACAGCAGGTGCCTCCTCCGTCGAACGCTCTAGCGGAAGAGCCGGTTGATGACGCAAACCGAGTTCCGTGAAGGGCGGAAGCCTCCCGGTAGACAGGGCTATCTGCTCGGGGTCTGGTGCGTTCCCCGTTCCCACACCCGATGTGGCTGGCGACTGCGATGGCTGTTCATCGCCTCCTTCCGCAGACTTCGGTTTGGCCGTGCGCGACGGACGAGGACTTCTCTAATCCCCGCCTGCGGTCCCGCCTGACTTGCTCGCATCGTAGTCCGGCCTGGTCGCGTTCAGCCATGAGGAAGGAACGTAATGCCTTTCCTCGGACATAACGTACTGTCCGAGGACGAAGCAATGTTAAAAACATAACACCGCTTAATCGCGGTCGTCTCGCCCGGCGCGTGCGGGTGACGAATTGAGGAGAGCGACCTCTCGTCAAGCGCCATGCAACGAGTTAGACCGGATAGGCGGAGCCAAAACGTGGTCGTAGTCGTGACCAGGCTCGAAACGGAGAAGGCAAACTGCGGTTGCGGGAACGAGGTCAATGAGGGAAGTGGAGGACAGGTCTCACGCGTATAGACGAGGATTTATGCGGAGCCAACGTGGTCGTAGTCATGACTAAGCTCGGAAAGGGAAAGCGAACTGCGGTCGCGGGAACATGGTCGGAAAGGGATGTGGGACAAGTCTCAAGCGTAGAGACTTTGGCACGGAAAAACGGACGCGCTCATCGCCAGTGCCGTAGAAAAACGCGACGCTCGCCGCTTTATGCGCTGCGTTTGTCGGGTCGGAAGACAGTTTCGAGGCCAACGTATACCGCGGTCGTCGGTTTCCGTTTGACGACCGTTGTGATCCAGGACCGCTCGCGCCGTCCGTTACGTACCGGGACGCGCACGCTCGAGGGGGGGGCGTGTAGCATAAATACTAAATTTTCGCGCTCGCACTGTACGCATTACAGTGCCGACCGTACAGCGCACATGCCACGCAATGGCAGGACTGTACGGTAAACCGGTGTACCTACCGTACTGTACACGACTCTACAGTACCGACTGTACCGTGCGCGTGCCACAAGGGCAACACTGTACAGTAATCGCTCGTAATGTACCGCGCGCTGTACACTGTACCGTTTACGGTGTGCCGGAACCGTACGCTTACTGTTCACGCACCGATTACAGTGCATAGTAGTAGCTGTCACACCTCGCCACCGTGCTTTATTCGAGTTTACAGTAGATACCGCCGCTAAACCCTACTCCGAGGGCGCGGGTGTAGATATTTACAGATAATTAGTATATGCCAGGGTTAGTCGTAGCTACTTTAGTACCAGCGAGCTCCGAACCGTAGTAGCTCACAGGGATAACCACTGTAGTGCCGGACAGTAAACGAATACCAAGTTAAGGTTTTTGCTCCCGTGCTACCGCTCTGACCAACGTTCCCGGTCTTTCTCTCTCGCTCTGTGCACGCTCCTCTAACTCCGCACCCCATCACCCACGGGACTAGGGTGGTGAGGGTCGTGTGAGTTGAGTCGTCGCAGATCGCCGGTTATCTGCAGGATACTCTACGCTACACGTTAAGTGGCTAGGGCCTGTCGCAGGGACAACACGGAAGAGCTCCACTCCGTTCACGCATCCTCACCTCCCCGGTCCCACGTTAAGTTGCACGCTACGCTTCGGTGACCGTTTAGTCCGTTGTCTCGGGACGACTACGTTCTCGGTACTACTCTACGCTGTAGCACGAGTTATCCGTTTATGCTTCAAATCTTTCTTTGTAGCTATAACGACAGGGAATGACCAGGCCGAGCTCGAAGACGTGATTATCCCTGCTTTTGGAAGCTCTTTCACCTCCTTCCTCATTACAGCATTGTGCTTAGGGGGCTTCCGGCGAGACCTTTACTGAATCGGAGTGTCGTCCGTCAACGCAAAGGAATTTACCACTGGAACGTTAGCCGGCTCGAGATCGTGGATATCACAAACTATGTTATTCCTGTCCTTGAGTGCCCTAACTATTGTCGTCAGGTCCTTTCCTTCCAGATGTTTAGTCTCCGAGGCGAGTAGGGCAGCCCGTTCTGCATCCTCGTCTCCCTCACTAGACTCTCCATCCTCTATGTATCCTCTCAAATCCCGCTCGTAAGTTTCCTTGATCAGGATCGCAAGCACCAGCTCCTGCTCAGTATCCGATCCACTATCATTGCCAACAGACCCCGATGAGGATGAAGCGGGAAACTTCTTGGATTCCGATTCTTCGGGAATGCGATCAGTGTCAGTGTCAGTGCGCGTCATATCGATCACTGGAGGCTCGCCGAGTACTAGTAAAAGTACTTCTTTCTTCCCAATCGCCAGTTTGACCTGTTTAAGTATGTAGTCAAGGTTCTGATGTAGAGACTCCAGAGTCGTACTTCCGATAATGGCATCGAACTAGGCGTTACGCACTACCAAGAAATTAAACGCCACAACCAACGATCCATAAAATACTAGGGTCTCTTCCACGCAACCGACGACTTCGGCAAAAGTCCCGTCCGCGACGGTCACTTGACGACCGTACCCATAGAGGCTAGGGCCAGTTTCTTGCAAAATTCCCATGACATGAGATTTGGAACGGCTCCCGTGTCCAATAGAGAATATGTCTCCGTCCCGAACGCCTTTACCGCGACGAATTTCAATCGACGAGAGCTACCTAAAAGTTAGCCACGGAGGCCTGAGTCACTGGAACAGTCTTTTTAACCAATCCTTTGAGTTGTTTCTTAGCTTCATCCGTATCCCCGCCAAGAATTTGCCCAAATTTCATCCCTATAGGGGCAGGTGCAAGCTCCGCGACTAAATTTTATTTTCCCACGTTTTCACGCAGGCTGCCTGTTGCTTTCTTGGCTCTCCAGACCCTTTGTTCTTCTTACCGGACGCTGGGACATCCAAAGGTGGACGAAAAATCGGTGCCTTGTTCATAAGGCCTTCGATGTCCATTACGTTGTCCCTTTTCTGTTTTTGCAAGGCCTGGCCTTCAACGTCCTTCTTGTCTGCGGCCACCAAATCCTTGTTCTGCGACTCTCAAACGACTTCCACAGGCCCTTTGTCTTCCTTTTTCTTCAACTTGAGCCGCTACAACCCCGACTCGACAGTCACCGATGTGTTGCCCTTTGGACCAACACGTTTCCTCAAAATGGCCTCTTTTTCCACAAAATGTACACCAATTGTTCCTTTGATGATTTTGAGGACATTGAGTTGCGCGTCGACCCTTTTGCCTGCTGTTGCTGCAACTGAAGTCCTCATCGATAGGCGCCGCCGGTCCGGGCCCATCCATCTGCTTCTTCACGGACAACGAGGGCTCGGAGAACTCACCAGCAAGCTGATCGACCATGTTTTCGAGCTTCTGCGTGTTCTTACGCGAACATCCAGCCGCTGTAAAATATTCTTAGGGGCCACAGGCGCTTCCAATCCTTGTCGGGCGGTTCCAAAAAATGCGTTCTGACCAAAAAAAAGTCCCCTATCGCCTTTTTCAGTCAATCACAGTCCAATGAGTCCCAATACATCACGATCTTCGCCAGCTCCAGGTGTCCCGCGACTGCTTCTCGAGGAACCTGAACGACGCCGCATCATTTAAGCCCAACCTCCCGTATAGGGGGGCAATTATTTCTAATGAGTTGCTTAGGTCTTATATCTCTAAACTGGTGGCCACAGTCTCGTTAACCTTTTCCTCTAGGTTGATTTTATTCGAAAGCTCGACGAGAAACTTGCCCTTTACGACGTCACACTTCTGAGTCTTCTCGATATGGGCTCCATCCTGCGCGAAATTTCATAGTACCGCTCAAATTCCTTCCCCTCCAGATGGCAAAGAACCTGGAGGGCCTTTTCGGTGTCGCTTTTGCCGCTCATCGCGACATTTTCGTACGCAAAAAGGGGGCGCGAAACGTCGGACGACGGGGATCTGTCAAACGAGAAAGGGGGGATTTTTTGTTGTTCACCATGCTCTACCTTGGATGCGGTACCATGAAATGCTTGTCATTTTTCTTCCTACTCGGGCAAAGCGTAACCTCCCCTTTCTTTTGCTGGACTCTAATCATCCTCCCGCTTCGTTGTATGCGGCCAAGATAGTTGCAGCATACAGTAGCGGCCTGTTCTGGGCCTTCCGTCGGAACACCTGTCCCGCCAACAAAGTCATCAGAACGAGAACATACCGACACATTTACACGATCTGGTCTTCTCTGGCGAACGGTATCGTGCCCCGTACACTTGTGCACGTGGCCGACGTGGACCACCTGGTTAACGCTTTGCTAGCAACATGTTAGTCGGTTCCTGCACTGGACCCCGATACTGTACATGTACGGTACAGTACTGTACAGTATTATCGTAATGCAGTGAAGTTTTCTTCTATATCCCTCGGATACTACAGTACAGTACGGTTACAATGACTAGCGTACAGCCCTATATACTGTACAGTACTGTATACGTAGGGTACTGTACACAGTGATTGCACTTACAGTAGCGTATGATGGTCCCTTCAGCCGGACCCGGCTCAGCCCCTGCTCGGTCTATAACGTAAAGTACCTAATAATAATAATAATATCGTTCAGCTCCGCTCAAGAGGAAGCCCTAACAATCGTGACACAATGCATTACGCAAGAAACGGATTAATTCGGTTTCTTGGTTCCCACGTGCGGACCACTTGTACCAAATATTTGATGCGCTTTGGAACATAAGCGAACCTATATTTCAATCATTAAAACACCCGAAGTTTCCCCCTTACGCGAGAATTATAAGTCATAATGTAATGTCTAATGTTGGTTGCATAGCAGAGGCCCCGGGAGGAAAAATGGGGGCTTTTCTCACTCAAAATCATAAAGAGTGTGCTATACTGTACTGTACAGTACAGCCAAACTGTTTCCACGCCTGTGATATACTCTGAAGCACGCCAATGTTGATACTGTACAACCGCATCTGCACTTCGGTACTATGGTCACCAGTGCTATGTACCACGAAAAACTTTCAACACAGAAGTTAAAATCCATTGGGTACAGTAAATCGAAACATTACCGTAATGCTCAAATTGGCACTCCTACTGTAGTGTTTGTAAAAGCACTTCTATTGTACACACAACTCTGTAATCCAAAGCCCACGGTAGCATGTGCTGCTTTACGGCAACAAGCCAGTGCAAACTGTATCTCCAGGAATTACCTACAAGAGATATTGTTAGATTAACTTGCATAATGCAGTCCGTACTCAATAAGACCGGCAATAACAGTCCTTGTTGGAGTGGGTGATGGTTCAGCCGTCGCCTGGAGATGTTCTTAGTCTTCTAGTGTAACCACTACCTGCGCTTCTAGTGTAACCACTACATGTACGGTCCAGGTTTTTGAACACATTAAAAGATTCCCCCCCCATAACAGTGTGCCTCTTTTAAAGGTTCAAGTTATCTCAAATCTACTAGTCAAATATCACGGTTATGCCCAATTGTTATTTCATAAACATTGCACGGTCCACCTTACCCTGACAACATAGCCCACTAGACGGCTTTTATTAGTCAGGAGTTTAAATAAATATTCACCACACCATGTTCATCACACCATGATGGTGCACGTGCCGGATAAAATACAATATCTTCAGTACGATTGGAATATTATGAATTCTGCAAGTCAGTTACGTATAACCAGCGACGATTTATCCCACATAACGCATTAGCCGCGTGGATATAACCGACCACATCTTCCATGCATTAAAATAACCCAAAAATTCCCCCCGTTATAACCAAATGTCTTCACACTGTACTGTACTGTACTGTACAGTAAAGTACTGTACAAGACGCAACGATTCTCTGACTTTTTCAAGAAGCTTTTTTCACAACGCAGAACGTAGTAACATTGACTCGCATTCAGCGGCTGACAATTGTGACAGCAGCAGTGAATTTATCGCTCATCTACAAAATGATCGCATTTTGGTTTCTTCTGACACTCTTGCACTTCTCCGTCGCTCAATCCGGTGGTCCTGTCATTATTGTTGGAGCAGGCGCAGCTGGAGCACAAATCGCTCACGACCTTTTTCGTGCCAACATTTCCTTTATTATTGTTGAGGCAACCAACAGGGTGGGTGGTCGCCTTCGTCAGGGGCGCCTTGGCAGTGACGGGCCTCTTGTTGAGTTGGGAGCAAACTGGTTACAGGGTTTTCGCGAGGATGACCCGTTTTCAAAGTTCGTCACAGAAGACATCGTGATTGATAATGTCTTTGACGACAACGACGATTACTTTTTCGTTAGCGGTGGCCAATTGGTGCGAGATGGTCCTGCAGACCGTGTGTGGGATCGCATGGAGGAGGCGCTTGCCGGGGCTTATGAAGTCCGCAGACAGCTGATGTCACCTGATGGATCTTTTGAACAGGACATGTCGATTTCCGCAGCTATGCTTTTGTCTACTGGGTGGACGAGTCGTACACCAATAGAGATTGCAGCGGAACAGAGTGAAATTGACTTCGAGTATGCTGCTTCCGCTGACTTAGTTTCTGTAATCGACTTGTCCCCGTTTTATGATCCGAATGGAATTGAATACACCAATCGATTCATAAACGACCGGCGGGGGTACCGTAGACTCGTTGACGTACTATTGCTCCGCGCAGGGATAGAAGACGTGCGCAGCTCTGGACCCAAGTTGATGCTCTCCTCTCCAGTCAGAGAGATATCATATACAAACAACTCAGCAGAGGTTATCCTAAGAGATGGTCGTCGAGTCAAGGGATCAGCGGTGGTTTCTACGGTCTCACTTGGTGTTCTTCAGGACTCATTAGTGGACAACCGTGAAACGGCAAAGCGCCTCTCATTTCGCCCTGCTCTCCCACTTGAAAAGCGCGTTGCAATATCAAAATTACGGATGGGTGATTATATTAAGCTGTTCATACGGTTCAAATCTAGTGTTTTCACTGACCAAGACCCCTCTACCTTGCTCCCCTTTCTTGTGATGAGGGACGATGGATTAGCGTTGAGAATCTCAACGCGAAGAACCACTTTCCTGGGGAGAATGTAGTCCTCCTTACGTCAGTTGACACGTTTGCACGGGAGATACTATGTGAGGATATGGATGTTGTTCTCCGCGATGGCTTGGACTTCGTTTCGCTTGCTCGAGGAAGAACCGTAAAGCGATCCGAAGTTGATGCAGTGCTGTACTATCAGTGGCGCGATAAGCAATTTTTCAGGGGGAGTTACTCTTTCACGCCGGTTGGATTTACAGAGGAGAATATGGAGGATTTTAACAAACGAGTCGGAGCTTTATTCTTTGCGGGCGAGGCCCACTCGTCAAGCTTGCGTGGTTACGTTCAGGGAGGAATTTTCTCGGGCGAAAAAGTCGCGCAAGAAATCATAGACTTTGTGAGAACTTAGGATTGCACAATTGGAATAATTTAGTTGGTCAGATGCGATAAGCCCGACTTGCTCATGGAGCAGATAAAGTGGTGCCCATTTTCTGGCGCCACGGTATCATTCTTTACCTGCATGAGCAAATCTGAAGCGTGGCATTGACGAAACAAAGGAAACAAAGTTCGTTCATGTCAAGTCCGGGGATTCCGCTGGTAGAGTTTTCAATCTAACCGGTGCTAACACGTGTATAACCCTAACGAAGAAATAATGGAATATGTTGAGGAATGTAGAATATTGACTACCCAAGCCTCCTGTCAATGTCCTCACCCTGCATACTGTAATGTCCCTTTCCACAAACAATTCACATTACAGTGCGAGTATACAAATGTAGGTTCAATTAAGCCCAGTACTGTACACTATCCAGGATATTACAGTATGTCACTTAATGTACAGAAAGAAAACCCTAAATTCCAAACGTCTTCATTACACCAACCTGCAGACTGCCCAACTTTACAGGACGAAATCTTACGTACTGTAAGTGCCTCAGAATTGCTAGAGCCGGAACGCCGTTAAAGCAATACGGAATAAATCAAATTAAGACAAAGGGAAAGATTGTCGGGAGGTGTGTCCGTCGAATATCTGAGAAGAAGCCCGTTTGATAATGTGTGCAACGACAGGTCCAACATAAGAATGGGGATTATCTAGGACACAATAGCAGACGGTGACCTCAAAAGTCGGCTAAAGCCCCTTCCAAGAGAGCAAGCAATGTTCTGAACTTTTCTCACTGCCTGCCAAGAGAAATGAGCAAGCGGCAGGGGTGTTCAGATTGCTTCTGCAACCCTTTCAGCAAAGTCCCAGCAGCTGGATGCGAACGCCGGGTGGAGAGTGGGAAAAACCAATGTCCAGGAGGTTTGACTGTACCATTTCGGCAAAGCAAGTTTCCTGTCCATAGAGAGCAAAGCTTGGGTAAGGGGCTTAAATGGGCATAGAACAAGCAATGGGATACGGGTGGGCTCAAGAGATGGATAAAAGTTACATCGTAGTATCCTATTTCCCCGTTCACTCTAAGCGCCTTAATGTCTGCGGAGCTGGATGGCCTCGTTTTGGATGCTCGATGACCGGGAGTTAGGCGGCTTCGGAGAGGTCTGCATCAAACCAATTTGTCTGCGAGTCATGTGTCCACCCGCCAGTGGATAAGCGGGCACAATACTGGGCGTGGTAACCTTAATCCATATGCCGGACCTCCCATCTTGTGGTATTATTAGTTCAGTAAAAACAACTTTACTCTGATATAAATCTGCAGCCATGTCTTTGCGTTGCGCCCTGAGATGTAGGTGTGCAAGCTTGGAGCGAGTTGGCATGCAGTCAAGTCCTTCCTTCCATCCACTGACAACGAGACCCGGAATACCACGGTCCTCTCATACTCCTTGGACATGGCGTAAAATGGGGGAAAGGTTTGGGTGTTTTACTCTTGGAAGATGTATCCGATCTATGGCGTAAAATGCATGTTCCTCATCTATGCGGACAAGTTCCTTCGGTCTATGCTGCTGTAACGAGTCGATAGCCGTTGATGGGATGAGGAGACACCTGTGTCTTCCATTTGTCTTGGGCCGTAACTGCCGATTTGAAAGCTTGGGGTGTCTTATTGTGAGGTTTCGTAAGGCTCAGATACAATAGAAGATTCAAACAATAGGGGTTGGAATTGTGGCTCCGGAGGGAACAGTGTTATCTTACAATAGCACTGCAACCAAGTCTAGTAGTTGCTATCTGAAATGTAGGTAGCCAAGCCGGGAACGACTGGACATGTGGGCCAGTCCATGTAGCCATCTACCGACAGGGAGGCTCGGAATCCAACCGTGCTTTCATCCCCCTTGGGCATGTCATCCAATGCCTTTTCCTCAACTGGACCAACGAATTGCTGCTGTCCGAACAGATGCGTCGAGTCTATCACCGCGAATAGGATCACCTTTTCTTCACCTGCGGCTTCCACTCGTCATGGGCTGCCACTGCGGATTTCTAAGATTGAAGAGCAGAGTTTTGGGGTACAGGGAGAAGGTGGAGCGCAGGGCTCGCGGTAGAGGCACCGAGGAAAGGAACGCAGCAGCCACTGAGAGCTGAGCAAAACAAAGCCCGATGCCGAAGGTAGGTTTGAGGGGTCCGAAAGTAGTTGGGAGTTGTAATTCCCGAAATGTCTCGGTGTCTAGCGAGCACCCCTCCCATCAACGCCCGCCACGTGGCCTGCATAGCTGTATCGAACTCCCTAGACCCCCTGAGATTGCAATGAGGGGGAACTACCCACAGACGGTAGTTGACACCGCAAACTCTAAACCAGGTTCTCAGTATGTGGAGAGCTACGTAGGAGTCCTCCAGGGGTCGCAGGGAGTTGAGGAGTGGTCGGAGCAAAGAAACATGCATGTCACTTCCCTTCGGCCACTCCCACAGACCCATGGGTCGCACCCAATGGAGGCAGGGAGGGCATGTGTCCCGTCGCTGTAGTCTTGTTGAAGTTAGGGACGTTTGATCAAATAAAGGGTGGATCGGCCACGAAACGGTACACTTTCCATATAGAGGTTTAAGCCTAAGCTGCGGACCTCCAGTGGGGTGAGTTTCTGTGGTGGTGCTCCAACCTCCTCGTCCCGTGCCAACTATGTACCCGTCGTCCAAGTAGCCGTGCTGCAGAAGGAGGGAAGGCCCAGATGAGTTGCCGCACACACTGCTGAGGCGAGTTTGAAGTTCCCGCGTCACTTTTTGGAGCACCAGAGAGAATAAGATGATTCGTGGTTGGTTTTCTGCGAACCGTAAGTCAATCCGACAGACTTCCCTTTCGGGGCATGTCACAGCATCTAAAAGAGACCGAGGAATACAGGAACCACCGTACAGAGGGAATAGAAAGTAGCTGGTAGCCGGGTCAACAGACTGGCAGCGTTATGGGCGACCATTATCGCGACATGTCGTTGCAAAAGAATTCCCTTCACCTTGTCGTACTGACTTGGTCGGCGACGGCCCGTAACACCTCTGCGACGAGAGTGTTTGCTTCCCCCTAGTGACAGGGCTGTGAATTGATATACCTTCTAACCACACCTTTAGGCAACAGTCGTCATTGGTAAAACCCACAGTGCCACCCCGGAGCCTACAAGCAGTCATAACACACAATTAGATAAAAGAATATTTTTCCAGTTACTTGCTGCCAGCGGTGGTCGCTGACGAGAAAGGGGGAATGAATGAGTCGCTAACTTTTTAGAGGAGTATACTTTTATTGACAGAGACGAAGGGGGACAGATCTATTTGAATACAACTGAGGTCAGAAGACATTCTGACAAGACTGGGATATGGCCAGTCGGCAGGCCTTTTGTGTTGGATATAGCGCACGCCGCAGTATTTCTTGCATGAGGACGGATATTACCTACCCGAAGTTATCCTTTGCTCTCAGAGCCAAGTGCCTGGCAACGTCAGTCAAAACGCAAATGCGTCAAGGTTCCACCCTCCAAGTGTGGACATGGTCACTGGGACAAGTCGGGACCTAGCATTTGTGGCGATGAGGACTTGGTAACGATAGAACTTTGAAGCTTTCGCTGTGTTGAGGGATGCCAAAGGGTTGAAGCAAGGAACGTTCCAGTTCGAAGGAACAACCGGATTCCAGAATTTATCGTCGATGAAGGCCATACCTCCACTTCTTTCCTTGCCCTAATGTCCTGCCTCATGCGATTGTGCCCGCTTGGGGAAGGCTCCTCATCCGTAGTGCTGGTAAGTCACTCCTACCAATGTGCACGTTCGAAAATCCGACCGAACCGAATAGTGGACTCGTTGCACTGCCTACAGATGTAAAGTATAAAGAAATCAAATAACCAAGAACAACTGACGGCTTGTGAATGGGTCACGACAGATGAGTGGAGGGCGGGAGACAGAAGAACGATACGATGACTTGGGGATGCAGAGACAGCAGCGATGACGACCAAAGTCGAGGGATATATAGCCCTGATCAACGGGTTGCCTTCGCACTTGCGCAAGTACTTGCACATTCGCACCTTACCCGGTAGACACGTTAGTTCAGCCCTGGTGTACTTACGATATTGCTTAGAGCAGGAAGCAGACTTCCACGCGTGACTTTGCCGGAAATGGTGGAAGGCAAAAAAGATGAAGCCCCTCGGTTAATTCACCCATAATTTTTCATTCATTACACCTAATACCATATTGAGAAAACCAAAAGAACGAAGAGATGATACGAGGGTGAGGTCAAAGAAAATGACCGAAGAAAAGAAAGAATCATTACAATGCATCACACGAGCATCTAGACATGATTTATGGAAAGTGCGACCAGCTGCCCAGTCGGACCAAATCAAGATACAATATTCTTGAACGCCAATGGCAACACATTCAGGTGCTGCACCCATGCGAAACGAGTGCAAATACCATGAGACTTGAGCGTGAGGGGATACGTTAGCGTGAGAGAGACAGTTACTTAACCAGACAGTGATTTCTCGAGCGCTAGTGGAGAGCCGGGGGATGGAAAGGACCCAATAGTACTTGCTTTGGGAGCGATTGCTGCGTCGAACAGAATCATAACGAATTACCAGGTTCCCCAATCTTTGTGAAAAGCGCGGGTTTAGACAGTAAGAAACCATGTGAGCAACTCTCCGCTCTCTTTTTCGGAGAGCGATGGCGATGTTGATTGAGTCTGAGTTGACCGAAACTTTGGCGAGCAAAAAGGAAAGAAATAGCTTCTCCCCTTTCAAAAACCCCATAGTTGACCAGAAAAGCAGTGGAATCATGAAGAAACTCTATGTTGATATTAGGCGAGGCGAATGCGGCTTCGTAGCATCACTAAGAAACTCGATGTAGCGATGTAGGCACTAGGCGAGGCGAATGGGGCTTCGCAAATCTTACCAGCGGCTGAAATTGGCAAATAACGGCGTTACTTGACGGATTACGGATCAACGAGTAATTTACTTTCGCGATTACTTCGTTGGAAGGCAACATTTGACAGCTGGACCAAAACGGATAATGTGAGGGACTTGCCAATTCGAAAATGTGCGGTGGTGAGTGCGGATAGGTAATTACGAACTCATACTGAGCTCACTTTGTTTTCTGTTAACAACCAGCCCAGATAGCGGAGAAGAGATTCCTCTGATCCGTCGAACTTATCGATTTTGCCCTGCACACAAACAGTAACCATTTTTTGCCACAATATATCGTTCGAGCGCCACGTATTCGGCGCTCGAGCGTTCGTCATTAGTTGGGCAATAGTTACTCCTCCTCCGGAGTTTCCAACTCCCGCGGTTGGCAGCACAGACTGCTGCAGCGTTACTGCGAGTGGAAGTGATGTTTTTTTCTTTTCGAGATTTTCCAGACATCTATTTTCCATAGCGGAGCTGGTAGGGATTGAGGTGCCCAAATTGGCGGGAACTAGAGGTTCTCGGCGTCGAAAATATGCGGGCTTTACAATTCCAGCAACTGAGTAAATCATTGCTGAGCGGGCCAGTGGGGTGTGGTCTGAATACCTTGGGAATTCTCTTGACAGATCTTGGCGACGATAAAGGGTATCAACTTGAGTTGTTGGCTCCAAAAGTTAATATAATAGTGCTAGTATTTGCTGAGGGCGTCTATGGACAGGGATCCAGGACACGCATTCTCGCTGTTGAGCCGAGGGCATATCTTATTGGAACTGTCGGCGAAACGATCTAACGTGGGTTCCATGTGACGTAACAGGGAACTGAGTGGTTGAGTGTTGATCCTCCAGTCGTCCAGGGTGTGAAGGCGAGACAATCGGTCAGCGAAACGATTTACCGAGGACGGGAGATAGTACGATTCGATAGAGATCCCCAGACGGGTCACCAATCGGTGTAAAACTCGGATTTATCGCATGAGTTGTCTAGATTTGTCATTCATGGTGTTCAGTATGGAAAAGACTGCTTGGTTATCTTCCCAAATCTTGAGATGGGTCCCAGTGCGTAAAATAGTGGCAAAAGACCTGATGTTGTCGGTTTTGGCCCGTATTCCCAGAAATGTAACTGACTTGACGCGAAGTACTGGATCTCACAGACCTCGGGCCTCCCATGTACCTTGCCCTCCCGGTCGAAGATCTGACCCCAGCGTTCCTCCCAGACCGATGGAGTTTGACGCGTCTGAGTGCATCGCCAGTGTAGGGAATGGCGTTGACATGGGGCGTTCCGATGAATGAATCGTGAGATAATTTCAGACCTTGAGATATCCGATTTACGCGTGTAGAAGGCGGACTATTTTCCCAGATTTGGTAGTCTATTGTTTCATTGAATGTTACATTGACCGTGAGTGAAGGCGGGCGAGCGGCATTGCGAGAGACCATGAAATCGCTACTCCAATGAAGTGGTTGAACTGCTGGACGTCGTAAATTCGGCGGTTTCGTCTACTTCAGCGTAATAGTTGCAGGTCAATTCCACGTAGGTTTTCCATTCGACGGGCCCAGATGTTAAAAAGCATGCATGAAGTGTCTATTACGAGCCCAAGGGGCTCGAGATGGCGGGAACCTTTCTATTTTCCTTTGTCCTCCTTGCAAGACAGCCCGGAAGAGGCTAAGAGACGGCCGATTTAGTGACGAGCTTTTCGGAGTCGGGAGCGACTCCTTACAGCGATTAGAAAATCTTCCACGTACGGATGTACTCGCAGACGATAATGCTGGCGAACGTAAAGGACGAGCGGCCGCATAAGCTTGACGAAAAATGCGGCCGAGAGTTTCCAGCCAAATGGTAGCACGATGCATCTGAAGTACCTGCTGTCAAATTTGAACAGAAACCAATTTCGGATTTTTGAGTATAACCGAAAATGATGGTAACCATTGGCTGTATCGCCTATATCGAAAGAGAACATGAGGTGGGCTTGCTTGAGTTCTAGAGCGAAGCCTTCCAGGGTTTCCGATTTGACAGGGATGTCTCTGAACAAGGTAGAATGGCGAGAGGGATTGACTACGAGACGTTTCTTGCCAGCGGATTCTGCAACGAACGCGTTTAAGATTGGGTAAGCTTGGCGGTGCAACTCCGAGGGCTGTATCCGGAGAGATCTCCTCGTAGCTTCTCTGATATAGGGCGTCGGCGATGGATTAGTCGAAAAAATCCCTGTGTTTCGGGTCGACAGGGATTTGAGGGAGTTTGATGAATTTTGTACGTCAAAGGGAAGTCGCAACCGGTACTTCGTATACTCCGATCCGAATTGCAAGCGTGAGGAATTCCGAAGCGTAGAGGTGTTCGGACCAGTAGGAGGTGGCTTTCTGGGTGTTGCGCCATAGGATGTGCGACATAGCAGAAAGAAAAGTCGCTATATTGACGGCTTTACTTGCGAGACGACTTCTGGTCCTTACAGGAGTTACCCTTTCCCTGAGATTTGTTGGCGCGGCGGGCACAGGCTTAGGACTACTGCATGTTGAATAAATTGGCATAAGCCTGGGCGCGGAGCTCGGCAAACTTTTGTTGGACGAGCGGTACATTTTAGATGGATAGTTGAAGTAATCCTACCTGAGGTATTTCATTAGAGAATAGCCTCAGATTTGCCAAATTCTAGAGCGTCGGAGAAGAGGTCTATGTGTTCCAGGACCAAAGAATAAGAAGCTTCGAGAAATTGATGGAGGACCGAGAATGTCTCGGTGGCGGCTTGGACGTCTTAGGCGACCAGCGCCTCTGTAACCCTGTGTGCCTAGCGAGGACGTTCCCTCAATTATTCCAGATATTCAAGACGGCCTCTGGCTCTCAGCCGTGGTAGAGGTCAGCGGATTTGATGCGACTGAATAGTCCTTCGGATTCCGGGATGAATCTATGGGAAGGAAATGGTGGAACGGTAGACGGTTTCGTAAACTTGTTGAGCTTTCAGATAGCGGCGTAAGCTCGACGGATACCGAAGATTTCGGCCACAGCTTCAGCGGAAGGTGGAGGTAACGAGAACTGCAGATTACCAACTTGGAATGTTTCGGTCGCGGTACGAAAAGCTTCGATAGCCGATTGGGGATTAGAGACGGGGTTGCCCGTCAGATTCTCTCCGACAAGAGCTCGACCAGATTCAGGTGCGTTCTGGTCAGAAAATCCTTACTTCAGATGGCTGGGGATCTCGGAAAGCTGTCTTTCGATGCCTGAAACTTTTTTTCCGAGGGACAAGAGGCGAGTGTCGGCGGATGGTGCAGCCGAGGATGAGGAGGATGCGGAGACCATGGGTGATGTGTGAAGTGTGAATGTCGACCTAGAAGGTTGATTCGTCTGGAGCTTGTTCGAGGCACTAGAACAAGCGACGACTTGGGGAAACAGACAAAGCAGCGATAGCGAACAAAGTCGAAGGTTATATAGCCCCGCTGAACGGTTTACACTCGCACTACCGCAAACTAGCACCTTACCCGGTAGACGCGTTGGTTCAGCCCTGATTTACTTATGAAGCTGCCTAGAGTGGGAAGAAGACTGCCACGCGTGACTTTGCTGGAAGTGGTGGAAAGCGAACATGATGAAGCCTCTCTGTTAATTCACCGATAATTTTTCAATCGTTACACCAAAGTGCACCATAGAGGCGTGATGAAGGTCAACTTGGACCAGTGATCTCTTCTCTATTCTTAATGAAATCCCTCCCATACTTTAGATGACACATTTTGACACCTTTTTGGACCTTTTAGACTTTCAAGCTTACAAATAGGCGAAAATTGACTCAGCTGCAGGGATCGACCCTCAGATTTTTCCCATATAACCGCACCAACAATATTCCCACCCCAAAAAAGCAGTCAAGCTAGTGTTGCAGATGCTCAGAGTACTGCTATGGAATTACGGGGAACTAACTAGGCTCAGAGAGGAAGTGAAGGGTCGACGGATGTGAATAGAATTGCGTCAAGTGCTGTGGTAATTGAGGAAGAAGGTAGCGTGCAAGGAGAAGGAGAGTCAAGGGAAGGTGCAGATGGCATGAAAGGGAGCGTGGGCGCGGAAGGGGATGTGGTCTTGGGCGAAAATGTGTCGTTTTCTAATTTTGTTGCTAAATATTCTGTTGAAGCAACTTTTTGAGTGGCTTAACGAGTGTTTCGTTCTAAAAAAGGAGAACCAAACGACGTTTTTATTAGCAGATATGTATCGTTATGTCTCCGTGCTACTGTTCTCTCATACAACAGGCTTCAGCTTTGAGAAGGCACTGTCCATTCTAAGAGTGGCAGGAAGCACTAATAATTCGCAGGAGAGGATCACATATATCTCGTAGACTCTTCTGGCATATGCTCCGACCGGGAGAGGTGGGGAAGGGGAGGAAAAATGGGTCGCACGACGTGATGAGACAAGACTCTTGGCTGAGTTTTGGTCGATCGCTTCTCCGAGACTAAAAGATCTTCTTCTTCACTTAATATCTTATAGTTAATTTGGATGATAACCTATTTGTAACATGTGCAACGGACAAACAAGTTAAGAATATTTCTAACCGCAAAGCGGACAGGGAAGGATGCTCTTCTGACGCTATTGCTGACGCCTTTTTCAGGATTGTTATTTTTTTGATATTTCGACGAAGCGGGGGTCACAAGAAGAAAAGTTCGAAAGCTCTTTGAGAAGATTGTTGAGGGTCGAGGGGAGCATTCATTTGCCAGCTGTATGGTCACTGCCGACATAAGTTATGGAAAGGAGACAACCACAAGTACAATCATGAAGTTTCGGCATGAGCACTGTGCTTTTGATGCCTTACAAAAGCTTTCTATGTCGTCCATTTGTTGGGAAATCTTTCCTGAATCCCTTTAGACCCAAAATTGATGAATCTGACGATGAGCGAGAGGCCAAAAATGTGCCAAGTGAGTAAAAAGGGAGTCTTAATGAAGCTCAAGATTTGGTTGGTAATGTTCAATCAACTGAGAATGCCAGTCAGGAAGCTGTGGTGAGTGTAACGAAGCCTGAGTAAGGTGTTGCTAGAAATGGGGGTGAGAAGGAGGATGAAGTTCCGGCGTGAAGAAGGAAAGGGGGTTTCAGCTTCGATCAGTGAGAGGAGTTCATCATTAACGACAACATGGCATGAGTCAAGTGGTCTTCTTTGCGTCAAAATATCTATCAAAGTTGTAGTAACAAATCGCGCTACTGCAGTTGCTGCCCGAAAACATGGAACACAAAAGTTTCCCAAGCTCTTGCGCTTTATGTATATAATACCCTCCTCAATGCAGGACAGCTTGAATATTTGGGTTGCAGTGCCAAAAGATGGGGTCAAACTCAACAAAAGCCTGTTCAGCAGGGCAGAAGCCAAAAATGTCAACACTCAAAAAGTTGAGCGCAGTAGCGGAGGAAAGCATTGGAGCTGTATGTCAGGTTTTGACGTTAGGCCAACGATGGGCTGATTGGTTTACTTTTCAACAGTTTAGGGTCACTTGGACAATATCCAGTGCTTTGATATTATCCAATTCAGATGTCCTCGAGTATATTGGAATGGAAGAGAGACAAAAGAGCGATAAAAGCTTAATGAATGGATCGGAGTTCGTCAGAATGGTTGGTTTAGCTCTAAAATCTCGATTGAGGCTATGAAGGGAGGACATGCGATCGATACTGTGGTCATTGGTGTCCCTAAGGGACGGAGAGAAGTGAAAGCTGTGTATGGAATTGGTATGGGTGCTATGAAAGAGGCTCTCTACATAGTATATTCTCCGGATGGTGTTGTCTTCGCGGATATTTCCCAGTTTTAGGAGTGGGACAAAGTGAGGGGTATGGAAACACAAATAGATGACCCTAATGAGGAGAGAATTATCATGGCGGCTTTGGAGATCAAGATTAAAGTTTACAGTTCAAAAATTGGAGCAAAAAACTTCTTTCGAGTCCTGATCTTGTCAGGTGTGAGGTTGGGGGTAATAAATTCAAGATGTATGTCTCAAGATAGTACTTTGGACAGATGCTTGTACAAAAAGTGGTCATGAAGTTGGAATTTGGTCTCTACGTTGCAGCTGCAGAAACTGGGTTACCCTACGCCGTGTTGATTAGGATTACAGAAAGTGTGATACTGCGGTTAGATGAAATGATAATTTCTTTATGCGAACTGTTGGTCAATTGGATACATGAAGTAGAGGTATCCATTTCCATCTTCTTCAAGGGAGAAAGGGATCTGCTGGGTAGACGCTATTCTTTTTGGACTTTAATCGACAAGAATATCAAAAACCACGGGTGCTTCTTGCCTCTAAAATTGTTCAAGCATGCTGCACAAAGTTTTTACTCAAAAAAGCCGAAGTCGATGGAGTGACTCAGTATCGCGTATTCATGCTGATTTCAACATCCAGTTTAAAGTGGGAACAAAATTTGGCGTCTCAGAGCACCAGGACGATTGCAGCAAATGTTTTCGTCTCTTAAAGGATCTTTGAACGTCAAGATCTATTGCAATCTGACGAGTAATTCGACTGTATTGAAATCTATAGGGGCAATCTGAACAAGGTACAATATATGGCAGACCTCGTGTTTGATGTATTACAAGAGCTTATTGTAAACGCAGCTGCCACTTTGCAGTTAGAACATTAAGAGGATGTTGAGGGAAAAAATGACTCATCTGAGCCGAATGCTGAAGAAACCAAGGGACTAATAGAGCTATTGCAAAATAAGACGCGGTAGAGGCTCGAATTTTTCAACAGCGTGGACGGTGTGGCTCTGAGGTTAAGCGCCAGGGTACACTACAGGGGCAAGATGTTCTGAAGCACTGTGCGCTATGTGGGCGTTGTTTTCACATTTGGCATAGTACGAAGGTATTGCATCCACGCGAGATTCCAGCCCACCTCCCTTCAAAAGAACGAAAGCTCCCCATCTTACCCAATTTTGCTGAAAATAGTCGCGGTAGAAGGGGAAGGAGGTTGGATACAGTTGAGAAAGCGGACGAAGCAATGCAAAATAGCGTTGAAGATGAAGCAATGGACACTAGAGCTGGGGGGAGGGAGCGGAAAGTGTTGGGGTAGAGGAAGTGCACAATGCACTTGGGGTACAAGGAGCGGAAATTAGGGATGGGGAGGAAGAAGAAGACGTTTTAGTTGCAGAAGAGAATGGTAGTAGAGGGGAGAGTGAGCAGAGACGTTCAAAGCGCTTCTCAAAACACAGGACGCGGTCTACTCCTGCTGCAGCAAGGTCTAAGCGCGGTAATTCTGGTATTTCTGAGGAAAATGGAACGTTCGTAGCAAAGAAATGGAGGACAGCATAGGGTATTTGTAGCTTTAGCTTGGATAAAGCACCGCCTGGATTGTACAGTTTTCTGCAAATAACCACTTTTTGGCGACTCCTACGGTACATTCAGAACCTCACTTCAAGAACATCTCCCTTCGTCAATTTCAGACCAGTTTTCATAAAAGTTGGAAGAGGAATGGGCAAAAACTCCAGGAATGGACTATCAACATGGTTTTACCGTTGTCTCCTTAGATGCTGATCTTCAGGTGCCTTAATACTGCGAGCGTTCTACCGCAAATTAAAAATAGACAGTAGGGATATATTTAGCAGCAGATAAATTAAAAATTACTCGGAAAAAAGGAATAAATATTAATAATTTTTCGGAATGCAATTTGTGCTGAGCTCCAGGGACAATATGGTACCTTTTTCAGAATAGAACAACAAACCAATAGATCTGGTTATAGGGAACTTAAATTAGTTATAATAAGGGACTCTGTACACTTATTCAAGGGTCATTTTTGCGTGTCGTCCGCTCTCTTGCGTGATGGTGAATGAGGGAAAGTATCGAGACAAGAGACCCTTTAGGAAATATATTCGGAATCGCCTTTATTTGTTCACCCCCGTTTTTTCGTCGTTGGGTGATTTTTACATTCTCTTCCCTCCTCGCCTACGTTAGTATAGTAAAATAGTAAAGCTATCACAGGGCCTAAATTTAAATTCCATTAAATATCGGGTGTGTGCTCAGTATCACAAATAAATCTGCGGTACAGATAAATCTGTGATATTGAGGTGTGATACTGAGGATTGGATAAATAAAATACCTCCTAACAGTGAGTATCAATTACAAAATGTTACCAAGTTGAGTATATCGCAGATCGGGGGACAATACTTATTGAAGGGATAGAGGCATGCGAACATGCGAAGGGGATCAAGAGCAATCAATCAATACTGTTGGCGAAAACATGAAAATACAAAAGTAGTGACTAAAAGTGGATTGGAAAGCCCGAAAATTAACCAAAAGTAACCTTACCGGTTTAGAAGTAATTTATCGTTCATGTGGAGTCATATATATTAAAAACTAAAGTCTTATTGATATTCGGCAATGCACCTGCAGTTAAATCCACACGCGTTATCCCCTTCCAAGTAGGAATTTGAAAAAAGATATCTCAGCGTGGCTCCTGGCAGTTCCTGTACACAGTCATGTTACACATCCATCCCTCACTACGTGAAAAAAAATCTTCATTTTCGGAACTCAGTTCTAAGGCTTCATTCAGATTAAAATTAAAAATTAGGATACCGCTCTTCGCTCTTAAACATTTCTGCCTCCGGGGGTCACGATTTGACTACTGAAAACGGTAATAAAAACGCCGCCGTTCAATAAAAACTTGTCAAATATTCACGCAGTGGAGAATAGTTTGCACTGAAATGGGCCATTTGTGAGTTAAAAAATTAATGGGAGCACAACGTGATATGTCATGAAGGTGTTTCAATTCTGAATACCTTACCACCCGGATTCTGAAGCATTGAGACTGGGCTCAAGAAGACGACAATAATAAGCTTACCGCTACCTTGCTTTGATTGCGGGCCGGCTGATGGGTCTCAAATGTTGGGTTGTCGCAATTAATTATATGAAGGAGCTAAACTCATAATGGAGGCCTTGATTTGTATCTAGTACGGGACAATTATGCGCACGGGTTCGGATCGAAGTAGTTTATGATTTATAGCTCTTCAAATTTTGATAACTTGAAAATAGAGTTAACCTTTGACGTGGCAACTAGTGAGTGACAATCTTAATTTGCCCATGCAGCCAGACAGTATATATTAAAATTGGCAAGCCTTTGACTAGTTAACAAAGAGAAATGAGGGCAGTGTGAAATACAATCGGTATGTAACTAATATCTATGTGATATTAGATAACATAGATTTACTGTCAAAAATTATATTCAATAAATTTGAAGACTTATTTTGCTGATTGTATCATAGGATCGATGAACCACTATATTTTAGCTTACCGCTACTCTCTATAAAATGGGGGCAGTGTGGTTTATAATCTTTATTTGACAATTATCGGAGGGTAAATTCCTACAGAAGGCCTGGAATTTGGGAATTAAAACCGAATGAGTAGCCACCGGTTTGAAACTTTTCGCTACATTAACGGATCAATGCAGGGCAGAAGGCATGCACAGCTATATTTTACAGTGTTTGAAGCATGCATTTAAAGCTGATAGAATTACAGAATAAACAACTGATGTCAATACATCCAGCACCAATTTTATGATTCTGAAACTGACTCAAACGTTGTACGTTTCACTATTCAAACATGTTTATAATGCGAGTAGATTTAAAACAAATTAAATCCCCTGGCTTACTGTTGCCTCTCGAGCTGTATTTAATCAGGCTATGGATGATCAACGGAGGGGTCTGGGTTTTAGGATAGGTTAAAAGTCATAGGTCGCGAGTTATGAAATTATTCTAATCAGAATCTTTTCATAATTAGTGGGAAGAACGGTTTCCCTTAGCCAAATACAGTACTGTTCCCGATTCCTTCGCCTCTTTGTACTACATCTGAGGTGCACTATTGGGCTCTGAGTCGCAAAGTTATCCTTCCGATCATTAGATGACGAAGAAGCGCAATGCTCAGAGGGAACTAACTCAAAGGGAGAGCTGAGAGTTGTTCTGTCTTGGAATCGCAGACAGCTCAGCAGGCCAGTGTGTGGATAGATTTGGGAAAGGTATCACTCTAAACTCGGTGCTGGAGAACTGCTTCGCCTTGTTCGCGTCCGACAAATCCGGCATTGTATCAGATATTCATACGTTTTTGCTTCCTATAGGTTATTAATAGCAAGAAATGATAAAGATAAAGGTATCATGAATGTTGATAGCTACATGGGTATTCGTTTCAAAGACTTTGATGATATCAATACTAACAATGAGAATTAGGTGAGGCCGAAACGTCGTTGCGTTGCGGTGGGTTTAAGGTAATCAAATTAGTCTCTTTTTAGTAGGGAATAATCACCGTATACATCCGAAAATCAAAGCCGCTCGCTTTCTTTTGCGATTTTACACAGTAAACGATACACATTGCAAAATTGTGATATGTGGTCATCAAGGGATCGATCGAAAGACAGAAGGTTGTAAATAGTTCCGCTGGCACTAGAATTTCCGTGGTAGAAGAGGAATCCATTCGATTATTTGACACAATTTTGACAAAAGAAATAGATTTGATATCCCATTCAAACCAGGAGGGCAAAGTCATAAACACAAAGCAGTTGGAATGTTACAGTCGCGGTAAGGAAATTACCGACTGCTGGAGACCTTCGCAATTTAGGAGATGATGATAATCAGTCTCTAACTAGCAACCACGGGGATTTTGAAGTGGAAGTATAGAAAATTGTAAGCAGGTCTTCTATTATTTTATCTTCTTTAGATTTGTACGAGAGAAAGGAATCACTTCATCAGAAAAAGGGAAATGATTTAGATGAATCCGAAGACATTTTGCATACAACGGCTTCAGTCAAGACAAAGATAGGGACTGGGCAACAATATGAGTTTCCTCGATACTACGAAGGTATTATAGAGGTCTCAGATGCCGTTATCTTGGAGGCGTTCCAAAGATTGCAACATGTCGTCATGGATGTTAGGAGCCTTTCCTAGGCCACGCTCTTTGTATCCCGGCTACAATACTAAGGAGAGCAATCATGTTTTGTTTCATCATACACTTTGTTACTGTCAGAGCATCAGAGACATAGATGGTCACTAGGAACGGAGTGAATGGCAAACTACACGTACCTAAAAGGAAGAAGAATTGGGGTTCCATTGAAGATGACACACGTTATGATTCCGGGATGCCCAAGGGGAGAGCATTGGGTAGTTGCTTTTGTATACCACTTATCAATTGCACGTAAGATCATAAAACGTTGCTGGAAACCAAAATTAAGGATAAAAGCAGCTTTGGGGCAATTTTTGTTGTAGGGAACGGCAATTTCAACGTGGCGAAGGAAAAGAATTTTGCGTTGAATAAAATAATGAATGGTTTATTCCAAAGAAATATGAGATCAAAGAAGAAAGATAGCAATCAGATTTCGAAAAGAGAAGTTTTCACTATTTCTACGGTGGCGTCTCGCTTCTTGCGTCGAATAGTGGCTCTGCATGGCCCTGAAAATCCCGACAACAGAATATCATCCGTTGCGTTTACTACTGCGGCCACGGTATTCTTAACAAAAGTTGATTTTAAGTAACTTAAACATTTGTTCGGTAGTGCTACATCCCTGGAGTCATTTGATAGATAAATACATCGAAAGAGCTGGAACGTTTCCCCGTTAATTCGACTCCCTCTTTCGTATTTGTACCCCATACCATGTGGATAGTGTTATGTCTAAGACATCAAATGAAGTAACAAATTTGATCCTTTCGGGTCAGTAATCCTTGAAAATACTATCCGAAAGAAACTTCCCAGCATCCAGAGCAGCCTCAAGCCTCTGAACATCGGAATAATTCCTTGCACGCCTGTTATTAACTCTGCAAGAGAAGATGTTTAAATAGTTAAAAGTACCCAGAGCAAGATATAAATGAACAAGAGGTAAATGTGGGATAAGTGATATTGAGTATGAGCCTAAGAATTCTGCGTAATTTATACTGTACGATCCAGGGGAGTGGTTTGCTTGAGCGAAGAGGATTATGGATTTTTGGTTCATAAAAATGCGGATCCATGAATTCATGACAATTGAGCAATTATTACCCATCGGTTGGCTTCTGAAACCTAGAATTTTATTGCACGTGTCACGATTAAATCACTGGTATTTTGGTAATTTTTTCAATCTGTACTCGGTCCCCTAAATTTTTCTACGCGATCACTTTTTTTTCGCATGCCTGAGAATTTCTTCTTTCTAAATTGAGGTTGAAACTACTCTTTAGTTGTCGATGCTAATCGAAGGCCATCTGATTCATTGAATTCGCTCATCAGTAATGCTAGACCTCCTTCCTTGTCGCAAAGATGTAGAAAAACTTTTAGGCCGAGGCCAAGCATTGAAAAGGACACAAAATTTGCACAATAACAAGTGATTCTTTTAAATATCTTCTCATCACCACTCTGAGCCCCCTTATAATAAGAAAATATATGCAATGATCTTATTACAATCAGAAATGAAGTATAGGATATCTGAAACTGTCTGCTTTAGCACTCCAATAACGTCTTAATAATCACGGAATTCCACTAAAATTGACATTCTCTCCCCAATTTCGACAAAAAGCTTCTCTAAATCCCGACAGTTTCTATCAAGCGATCTAAAAATATGTTGTATCCCCTCGTCACGGGACTATTTCTCCTAAACTGATCTCCTTGGGATTTTAGAAGCCGCGATGCCAGACCCATAAACAACGCGCCTACGTCTTGAACGGCTATATTCAGAAGCTACTGCTGTTAAGAAAGCATTGACGTCATGGTTTGTGAGAAAAATACTCTCGGACAAAGGAATGCATCCAAACTATCTGCTATAACTTTACCGCTTCTTTCGAGTTATATTACATGTGATCGACCATTTAGTCCTTCACCTTCTCTACAAGTTCCAAAAAAACTCGTCATGAAACCTATTACCTCCCCGTGTTATCCATCAATACTCGAGGAGAATGGTTCTATAATAAACTCCAAAATACCATTAATTGCTTTACTTCCGCACAAAAAGTATACCAAGCAAGTGTAAATTTCAGTAAACGACTGTTGAGGGCAGGCTTGGTAATATGAATCCATATGAAATTTGGAGACACCCAGTTTAAAGTATACTTAGCGAACAAAATTGGCTATTACAAATGAGATCATTAATGGATCCTCAATGCGTGTACCTCCCCGATCAAAAGATATGATTTCGCAAAACAGAATGATCTCAAACTTATTCATAACGAATACAAGCGCTGGTACTACTGATATCGAGCTTACTGCAGGGTCGGTTTTGATCATATCCAACAGACGATTTCTCATGTTGTTCCCGATCTGCATGCCGATTTCCGTTTTCTCAAGGTTGAATAGTCATATAGATATAGATAGAGATAGAAAGAGAGAGATCGGGTCCCTGCCCAAAACTTTCGATAAATCATATAGTAAGGGCATGCCAATCGCCGAAAAAAAATCCTGCGCATTGCCCTCTCATATTATGGCGATTCTCGCGAATATTGGGCTCTTCTATTAGTACTTCGAAGCCTTGTTCGAGGTTCAAACCTAATTAAAGCCTGGAAAAAGTCAAGGGCGACAGATTTTTTCACTTGAAGCTAGCTTCTGTGTAAACGGGACAATTAAAAAACTATTATAAATTCAACAGATTTTCTAATACTTGCAGCAAGTACTTCCCGAAAATTTTTTCCATCGTCATCCCGAAGAATAAAAACACCGGGGACAGAAATTAGACGAAGAAAGTCTAATTTCGGAAAACTCGTTTTCCGGACGTGCACTTGAAATCCCTTGATCTCCTCTGCTTCATTGCAATGAGTCAGAAATCTCCCAATCTTTCAGAGCTCGCAACTGCAAATAATCATTCAAAAGTAAGTTACTATGAAATGTTAGTTTTAAATAAGTAGAGAAGCAACTATAGTCTCATTCATGACAATAACTTACCAATGCAAAAAAATCCGCAGCTATTTATTATCAGACGCAACACATAGCCCTACGGCGTTTCCAACTCTCTCTGTACGCAGCAAAATTGTGCCTGGCTCAGGAAAGGTTCAAGAATGGTCAGAATATCTCTGGAAAGATTATTGAATCAAACGAACAACTTTTTCTACCACCAAATCGATGTAAATTTCATCAGGGTTGACGGAGGAATGTGATGAAAGAATCAAACTACATTTTTCACAGAGCTAAGAGTCAAATTCGTACACAATACCAGATGGTCGCTGCATGCGGCCTGAAAGGCAGAATTCTCTCGCTTTTAGGATGTTTGCTGACTCAAAATATTTTAACCTGCAACCCGGTTTATATACTATTGAAATACAGGTAGGTGATGGCTTCCAAAGATAGGGTTCTTACCGACCTGCCCAAACCATGTCATAGTAGCTCTTCAATTTTGATATGCTGAAGAAGGGTTTACGTAGCTATCGTAAATTTTATTAATTGTTTAGTACGTAACTTTTCATGATTTTTTGTACGTTTTTTTTAATCAAACATTATCATACAAGTACAGAATCTAAATACAGAGAATTTTTTACTAATGTATTCTATTTAGAATAGAATACTCAAGCTGTATATATTTTCGAAATACCGCAAAAACTTCCTATATAGGTGATGGTGACCCTTTTTTCGTATCTTCGGTTTTTTTGATCTCATCGCTAAAATATTTTTTGAATCTCTTCCCCCTCTCTAATGTATTACCATCTATCTTTCTTTGAAAATGGAATATTAAATTCCAATAATAATATTTCAGAGGGCTTATCTCTTTCTGCCTGTATTGTGGTTCAAAGGTACCCTCTGACTATTTTTTTCATTCCCTGCGCAGGTCTGTAATTCTTATGTTTTCAATACTGCAAATAGATTTAACTGGAGGTACAATTCTCGTTTCATTATCTTCAGAGGGTTGCGCTTAATATAATGGCTCAAGTTAGGCAATATTTCAAACGTATACTCTACTTTTACCGTAAAACTTTATTTATTGTATCCTCATTCATTGCATCCTGCTGCGTAAGGTGGGTGGGTGGAACAACGTTCCGTACGTGCGTCCGCCCTTGCGAACGTGCGCTCGTTTGGTAAGCATACTGCACGCATGCTGCTGCTACTGTACCCTGCTACTGTACATAGCAGCTTCAGCTTAACTAATACACAGCTTCTTATGTTCTATCACTTCAGGGATATATCCCTGTGAAGTCTGGCTTGTCATGTTAACATGAAAAAAACTGAATTTACTTCCAATGGCGTGGATGCAGAGTATAAAAAACATCTTAAAGACATAAGAATTGCTTCACGTGTAATACAGTATAAAAATGGGCCAGTAAAAATAGATAAAATTATTTTTCGATGATACACAATAAATAAAAATTGTTGACCTCTCCACCAGCGGCTTAGAATTCTCCATTGCCTCCTGCGAAATATCTATACACTGAAGATGCCCCCATGATGATAAAAATTGTTCCATAATTTTTCATCACTGTATTCGATATGGAAAACCAATTACATAGTTTTCCAATACTTGTAAATGTAGTTTTCCAATTTTCACAAAAGAAACATGATTACTTTAGCGGGTGGAATGTTAGACAACTCTACATTCAAGAAGCTGCAACTGCCCATTAAGCCACCACCGGAGAAGAAGCCGACCTTGGGAATCGGCCTCACCTCTGCGCGAGACGTTGCCACCGCTTCGTTTCTTGCGTCTAGCGCCGCGAGGCAGCAGTTATGCGAGAAGTCTTTGCCGTCCTATGTTCAAGATCTGACACAGTACGAGGATGCTACAGCCGCCTTTGCCACATGGAGCGCCTCTTGTCGACCCTCAGAACGAATTCCGTTTAGCAATTTCTGCTCCTCCAACCCACCATCGCAGAAGAAGCTAACAGATGCAATTCATATGGCTGCGCTAGAGGCCTTGCCGCTCGGAAACATACGCTCCCGCGCCTTCCGCGCTAGCAAGTCCCTATACGGAGCCAAAGCCTGGGTCTACTGTGCCCCTTGCCCAGGATTGAGGACGCACATCAAGAGCAAAGACTTCTCCGTGTGGTTTCAGTACATTTGCCAAACCACTCTATTCGCCCCAGGTACCCCTTGCCCAAAAGCAGGGTGTCCTGAAATGGTGGATATCTACGGAGACAACTTGCTACACTGTCGCTTTGGCTGCGAGCGGAATACTCGCCACAACAACCAGGTGACTTTACTGGGGAACGATCTCGCAAGAGCCGCCCGACTTCCTTCCATTGAACCTCGTTTACACTTCCAAAACAGGACAAGACCGGATATCAGGGCGATAGGAACCGTCAGTGGCACGGATTATTTTGACTTCACCTTTGTCAACCCGCTCGCTCCGTCCCACGCAAGAGCCAGGGCTTTCAACTCACTCACAAGCCTCAACGCAGCCCAAGCAGAGAAGCAGCGGAAATACCAAGGGTTCATTGCTGAGCTACCTGGGAGACACAGGCTGGTTCCTGTTCCCATCTCAACGCTTGGAGGGTGGCATCCGGCGGCGTTCTTCGTCGTCAAGGAACTCGCGATAACTGTTGCCACTCGCGCAATGGAACGGTTTTCGAAGGTTAGATGCATTCTTTTACAGCGGCACTCCGCATTGACAGTAACATACAATGCCGCTCGTTTGCTGGCTGGCCTCCTTTCCACCTTTTGGTAGATTGGAGTGCCATCCACAGTTTTCGATGCATTGTACGGTTTCACAATTGGCTTGGCCAATATACGGTATCTACGCTCCGGTACAAATTTAATGGGTACCGACCCACATATGTACCACAGTAAATTAACCCCCATTTCACAACATGATTTTGAACACCCTAGGTGCAAAATAATTGGGATAGGTAGATCCAAAAAATAAATAGTTCCAACTTGAATAAATAAATAAATGCCACAATTGGACTTAGAATTATTAATGAATAGAAAACCAAATTTAATGATATCTGATCGAGGGGAATATTTCGATGGCCCGAGGATGTAAAAACTATTTCTAACAACCTAGTACTACTTATACTCTACACCAGGGTAGAATAATTTTGGTAGACATGATTCAGGCTCAGCAATAATTATTACAGTATTTTCCAGGTAAGCACTCATCCAGATAATAATTTGTTGGAAGCATAAATGCAATAATTATAGCCTGTATAATATAAAATCACAAGTGTAGGACATAAAAATTATTAAACACTGATTTCAGCAAAAATAGGGCCAGTATAAAATAGATAAAATTATTCCTTGATGGTTCACAATAAATATAAATTGTGGGCCTCAATAAAAATATTGATCAACAATTCAGCATCAATTTAGGACACCAGGATAGAGATTAAAGAATTTGGTCAATTTTCACACAACTTTCCCTTTGAAATATTGAACTAAATTTATCCTGTTGACTAAGATGAATCCTGAGATAAAATATTACTCATATCCATAGGTATAGATCCATCAAATGAGAGGAGCTTGAGCATGTCAGATACAGGACTGTCTTTTTTGTGAGCTGGCTGAAGGGACTAGTTGAACCAGGTATCCATAGCATTTTCTTGATTTTGTTCGTTTCGAAATTATATCGAATTAATTGAACATCAGCTCTAATAGATTTGTCTTCAGGCACACGAAAAGTGTATAAAGAGCTGAATAGATCTTTTGAATCAACAGCAACATGAAGAGGAATATTGATATTGAGAATTGTACTGTATGCTGCTGCAATAATTTTTCCTTCCGCGATAGCTTCACCAGCAGCCAATATTTCACCAGATGCAATAGATTTAACAGGACGCCGACGTAGATGTGAATGCCAATAAATTGTATGAAATATTGAATTACAATTTAAGGAGCCAATTAGCAACCCACCAATACATCCAAGTTGCGCATTTGTCGATCCAGCTGGTTTTTCTGCATCAGAAAAAACAACAACTGATAAATTGAAATTTCCAGAAACTTCCGGCGCCAATACGTGCTTGTAGAACCAAAATATTTTAAATTCCGAAGCATAGAAGATTGAATAGATAAATAACGAACCAATGGATTTGACCTTTTCTGTTGTAGATACCTTGCTGTAAAAGCAGACACTGGAGATGCAGCCATACCCAAATAGACAACTGAACCATTTAACGAATTAAAAGCGAAGTTTTCGAAAGAGTTCATTTCTTCAACAGGTTGTTTTCGACAATTTCTTGATATTGAATGAGGTTCCAGTCCATTTAGTTTTTCATCAGCTGAGAAATTAATTTTATAGTCATCAAACTGCATACTTTTAACTCCATTGATATTAAAAGATCCAGGACTATGTACGATTTTACCAAGCTTATATACTTTTCCAAGATCTTGGATAAATTGCTTCTTAATGTTTTTTGGTTCAGTAATAAGTATATCATCGACCAATTTGACGACAAGCAGAATTAATAAATTAATGATAATTTCAATGCGAGGTCAAAGAATTTATTATCCGAGTGTATTTGCCATTTTGCATTCGCGTTGACTAAACCATATGAAGCAGAAAGTAGTAACCAATAAAAGGATTTTTCCGAGCATTCCCGAGGAGGTCTCACATAAAGATCTCGTAATGATGATCCAGATTGTAAAAATGCAGACTTGACATCAACCTTTGATAAATTCTATAAAAAATTGTAGCAATTGATAAGAGAATTCTAATTGCCATCGGAGAACAAGATTCCGAATCAGTTCTCAAATTATTTTTCTCCTTGTCCTCATTTCCATGCGGAGCAGTTCGGGCCTTGCAATAATATTTTCCCTCATCCAAAACTTTTATTTTGTAAAAAAGTGACTGGATATTAAATTCGAGCCGGGAGGAATTTTTGAAACATTAATTTTTGAACAGGTACTGAGAAAATTATTTTCTTCCGTATTGTATGCATTTGAATAATATGAGATGGTAGTCCAGATGCTTGATGAAGTAAAAATTCTTTAGATCCAAACCTTTTATGATAAAAACTCAGATCCTTTTGTTCAGATGATTTCAATTCCGTTCCAAGTAACAACTCAATTTCATGCGCATCAATTCCACCATTTTCATCAAAAGGGATATGAATTAAATTTTCAGGGTGTAAGGAATTAAGTTCGGATTCAATCGGAACATGTTCAAGAGATAATATGTTTTAGATTCTGATAAGTTTCCATCGCTTTCTGATTCATTATATTTTTCGACTTCAGCATTCATATTTTGGTTAAAATTACCATCATCAGAGTGATTGTCAAAATTGTTCTCCCCCACATTCTTCACTTCGTTAATATTCGTTTCATCAGAAATACCTTCCACAGAGTATTCAATAGATTGATTCAATAAATCATTTGCCTTTTGATTTTGGTAAGCTAGTTCAATAGATGAAACGGAATGTCGGACAATTTCAATTGCCGCATGTATAAATTTTCCATTGGATCCAGGTACTGTGACGATAAGAGATTTTTTGTCGAATTTCAATACTGTTTGGGCGATGACAAAGATCCTTTTTTCTGATTTGGTAGATGAATAAAAATTTCCACAATATCGCCACATTAATTGGAATATCGGTCACAGACTTTGATTTTAGAGTAAGATTAAATTTCCTCTTGGCTATTAGCTCATTATGAGCTTCTCCCAAATCATTTGGTAGACTTTGAGGACCAGAATTATCGATGGGCCGAGTGTGACCAGTGGCAAGCTCGTATGAAGAAACACCATCATTTCCATATTGTTGGTCAGAACGGCGGTTGCGGGCACGCAGTCGTCCGAGCGCAGGCGAGGGAGCAGGCAAAAGGACCTTGGAAGTTCCTCCAAGGATGGCCTCCGACTCCTCGGCGTATGCTACAGGAGTCGGGTATTTATTCTGCCTCGTTCGGGCGGTTTCCCGAAAAGGTTCTTCCTTTTCGGGATGCGCCACCTAACTACTTTAGGTATACTGCGCGTTTGGTAGGCTACAGTCTACCCAAAAAGACTGAGGTCCCTGATCGAGGTCTACACATACGCACCTGCGTAGGCTGCCCTAACCGTAGGCTGCCATCAACAGTCCACCATAGCCAATGTACCTAGTTGTTTATTTTCTTGTCGATGGCGGCCATTACGTTTTTCTGTCGGCGCGACCCGGATCTCTCTGTTTCTTTCAGGTACTCCTGTAACAGGTCGGGAACGGCTTTTCGGAGAGAAGTGATCTCTACCCAATTACTTTCGTCCTCCCCAAATCCAGTCCACTTCACGAGTAGCTCAATCTTGTTCTTTTTTCTTCGAATATCTTCGAAATCTTCGACAACCAGGAGCTCGTTCTGTTGATACTACATGTGCGCCTGTAGCTCTTCCGTTACTTCTTAATCACTATTAAGGAAAAGCTTCAGCCTTCTTCCATGTACGAGTTCCTTCTTCCCATCAGCAGGCACTCGACTTCGAAGATGTACTGATCTCGGCATTCCGTTACACGGAACGGTCCCTGCCATCTGAGATTGGTCTTTGCGCGGATTTTCTTCGGCAACTGAGGCAAGTAGTCAGCGCTCCCAAAATCAACTGGCCTGATTCCGGTGCGTCGGTTGTGCGCATCGATGGCACGTTGGCGCTTCCTACCTCCCTTCTCGGCGCACGTACGGTGAATGTTTTGCATCGCCTTCTGTAAATTCTCGGTTTCCAGCAGGGCCTTTGCGCGGCACTTGTCAATGTCGTGCACGTCAACTAGGTCATCCTTGCTTCTGAGAATTGCGCCAAGAGGAGAGTCCTGTGGTAGTCCCGTGAACACCGTGAGCGAGCATTTCCCATCGAGTTTCTTTATTGGCGCGTTGTTTAGGGCTGACTGGATGAGTGGTAGAACTGAAGGCCACGCGGACTGAGGTAGTTGAAACTCGGAGAGTAATGCTCGGCATGTTCTTAGTAGTTCCCGGCAGACTACTTCGACTGACCCGTTGCTCCAAGGGCAGTATGGTAGTGTGAAATGATGGTCTGCTTTGAGCTTTTTAGCCAGACTTTTCACGAGCTTGTTCTTGAAATGACTGCCTTGGTCCGATATCCATGTCCTCGCGACTCCAAATACCGCGAACCAGTCTACTAGTGCTTCTGCCGTGGTTTCGGGGTCGGCTTCTGCTGCGTTCTTGAGCCAGACATACCCTGAAAGGTCGTCCTTGATGATCAGCGTGTACAACTTTCCCTTTTCTCCCTTGCTCATGTAGCAGTAGTCGAAGTTCAGGAGCTCTGTTGGCTTGCTCCCATGCATTGTGCTGCCAAGTGGCCTCGGAACTACTTTGCCAGACCCGGTGGCGATACATTGCAAACACGAACCTGTAAACTCGGCGGTGTGGCTTCAAGTTTTTTTCACCAGAAATGGGATGCGACGGTGTCGAAAGTTGGGTCTGTTGCTCGGCTTCCTTCTCTTCCTGTATGGGCCGCGATTAGAATCCAGAGCTGCAGTTTGGAATCTCCGTCTGGGATCCACACCTGTCCCGTCGGCATTCTTACAACACCGCCTGTCTTTTCGCAACGTTTGGGGGCGGCGTGTCGCTGCTGCGCTGTGATTTGGCGATTTCCTCCATCGATGGCCAGTCGTAGTCCTCATTCCTTCCAGGATTGATAAGTGCCGACATCAGTGCTCGTATGCGTCCAGCTGTTTTCGGGTTTACAGTTTTTTTCATCTGAACGGCCCATCTGGTAAGGATATCCGCCCATACGTTTCGTTCTCCGGGGACGTGCTTGATAATGAAACGAAATCCATTCAGCTTTAGGGCCCAACGGGTGAGCTTGTTGGCTACGTGCCGAGCGACGCCCGGGTTACGTCCGTGTGGGTCGTATATGTACACGAGATTTCGCGTGATCGGTGTATATAGAAACGTTCCTTCCGACGATGAGGTAGTCCAGCCGGAACATAGCCCTCCACGATCGCGAATCCTTCCTTCTCTGGTACACTCCACTCTCTCCGAGGATCCGCTGAAAAAGCCGGATAGAAAACACAGGATGGAGTTCATGTGTTTGCTCTTCGAGTTTTTTTGTGTTCCTCATTCTTCGGAGACTGGGTCAGAATTCCGGCCCAGTGTGTTTCTGAGGCATCGGTGAGTAGACAGATTCTGTAATCCTCTTTGGAAAGTGAGAGCTTCGCTGCGGCGGCTAGTTGCCTCTTGACCAGATCGAATGTGTGAGAGTGCTCGGCTTTCCAGTCGAGCTGCACTTTTCTGAGTTCCTTCTTGGTTCGCTTCCTGGCCTTCCTACATGCTTCTTGGAGGAGATGGTGTAGCGGCTCTACCAGACGCGCGTAGTCTGGAATGGACGTTCTCATCAAGTTCGCTGCGCACAGCAGTTGTTGCAGCTCGTCTCCCCTTTCCGGCGCTTTCATCGCCAACAGGACCTCGAAGTTCCCCGGGTCGAATTGGACACCGTCGGACGAGATGAGTCTGCCGCAGAACTTTGCCTTCTTCGTAAAGAAACGGGACTTCTTTGGATTCACTTTGAATCCCACTTCTGTGCAGACTTCGACGAATGCGGCAATGTCTGATAAAAGCTGGTCTTTTCTCAGCGTGGATGAGGAAATCGTCCATCCATTGCAGCATACGCTGCACTCTGCCCTCGAACTTTTCTCGTGTCACAGATTGGAAGTGGTTTCCAGAGTCCGTACCTCCCTGGAGTGTTCTGGTTGGAGAGTAGATCCCCAGCGGCGTCTGAATAGACATGACTTCCTGGGATAACTTTTCCAGCGGTATTTGCGAACACCCGTGCGTGAAGTCTATGTTTGCGAAACAGTTACTTCCTTCGCAATCCTGCAACAGGGATTCCAGATGTGGCATCGCTGACTGGAATGGTAGGGTTCGTGCGTTTGTTCCACGCAGGTCGCCAGTAAAACGAAGTTTGTCCGTGCCGGGGTTCGGAACTGCCAATGCGGGGCATGCCCATCTTGCTTGGTCGTTCTTGTACACAGCTGTTGAATGGTGTGCTTGATGAACCCCCTTCGTGCGGGAGAGTATCGTCGCTGCGGCGTACGGTACGGCTTGGCGTTTGGGGCGAGCTGGACGGAAAGAAGCGTACTTTAGCCGGTGGTTGAGTTCCCAACTTGATACCGAAAGCGGTGCGATTCGCTTCCAAAAGGGCTCGCAGCTTCTTCAGTCCAGCAGTGGACATTCCGTGGTCCTTGGCTTCGTCTACTGCGCACCTGATTTCTTCGTTGATTTCATCTACGGTGTCGGTCCCGAATCCAGCATGAAGGCATTCCGGGAGCTCGATAGGGTCCTCATCTACGTCTGTGTAGCTCAGGCCTCGGTAGTTTGCGGACGCCAATCTACAGTTCCGCTCCCGCAATTACTCCTCTGACTTTCCGTCGATAGTCGTGGCTACACGGTGGAGGTGTTCGTTGAAATCGAAACCCATTGCGCTCAGCAGAGGTCTTCCGAGAAGCACTTCGGGCATTTCGCTATCTGAAATCAAGAGCTGTACTCCACGGATCCGTACGGGTAGTCCCGTCTGTGGCAGTAGGATGGTAAAATCGAGGTTGACTCTTCTCCCGTTGCCGGTGGTACTTGTTCGTCTGCCTTCAGCGCGATATCGAGGGTCATGGGAGTCTCCAGGTTTTCTGCCGCAAGTTTGGGGTTCTTATCCGATATATACTCGAAAAATCTGCAGGAAATGGTAGAGTAGTCTGCCCCGGAGTCGCCTAACGCTACAGCGTCGATGTCATTTAAGCGGATCCTGTACCTTCCTTCCTCGGCGTTTGGGCACTCTGCTGCGGAACGCAGTACCGCAGCTTTCGCGATTTTCCTGTTGTTGCGCTTCCTTCCGAAATGCTTTTCGAGGAGCTCGCGTCTCTTCTCCTTCGTTGTAACTGGACACTTGCTGATCGGATGTATCCCTGAGCACCCCTCGGTGTTCAAACATGGCTTATCCCATTCTCCAGCGTCGAACTTCTCGCTGGCTTTCCTGTCGTTGCTGTAAGAGCTCTCCTTGCTCACATTCTGCGGTCATGGTCCCGTCGAGCTTTCTTCCTCTCCGGCTCTCCGGGCTTCCCATTCTGTCAGCCGACATCCCGTTTGCTTGAAAGTTTGCGCTTGAGCTTCAAACTAGCGCACTGTACAAGGTGAACCTGTGCGGCAAGAGTGGAAATTGTGTTCGTAAAAAACTTCAGGTCTCCTTTCTGCTCTGTTTTCCAAAGTCGCATCTGATCGATTACGATTTGCTTCAGCTCGGCTGGCTCCAGCTTGCGCGCCAGCTTTGCGATAAGTTCCTTACACTGGTCTTTGTCCGGATGATGCTCAATGCATAATGCTCGTCCAAAGCGGCAATGGTCTCCAATACGAGGTTTTCGGCGGCTCCAGAGGGATCACGAGGCATTTGTTTGTACTTCACGGTAGAAAAAGCCTCTTCGACTCGGTCGCTTAGGTCACAGGTGGTCGCGGCTAAGCTTGCATCAAACCATGTTTTAACCGCTTCGTCGGTTGCCTCTTTAGCCGTCGCAGAGCCTTCGATTCTTCCGAGTATGCATAAACTATGCAAGAGCCTGGGCTTCATACACTGCCGCACAGATGCCGCCTTGATGCGCTGATTAGCTGGTCGTCCGGAATTCACGTCTTCGACTCGCTCCGTGTATGCAGAAAAATCCACTTCGAACTTGATAAGCTCTGGTTGTGATGCTCCCTCAAGCGTTGGCGCCTGGATGGTATTTACTATACCGTACGACGACATTATGCCTGACTTTCGTTTTGATACTCTTTGACTTCAAAGCGCTTTGTTGGTCAGAACGGCGGTTTCGGACATGCAGTCGTCCGAGCGCAGGCGAGGGAGCAGGCACAAGGACCTTGGAAGTTCCTCCAAGGATGGCCTCCGACTCCTCGGCGTATGCTACAGGAGTCGGGTATTTATTCTGCCTCGTTCGGGCGGTTTCCCGAAAAGGTTCTTCCTTTTCGGGATGCGCCACCTAACTACTTTAGGTATACTGCGCGTTTGGTAGGCTACAGTCTACCCAAAAAAGACTGAGGTCCCTGATCGAGGTCTACACATACGCACCTGCGTAGGCTGCCCTTAGCCGTAGGCTGCCATCAACACATACGAATCAATCGATATTTGAAACATTCGAGCAATACGAACCGTATTACTTGCAGAAGAATCGGATATTTTTAAACGGATCTAAATGTCTCTCAATATTTTATGTTTCGACTCAATAGAATTTTGTTGGGCGGCGGGAACCAATAGGACAAAATGAAATTCCTCTTTCCTCAAGATGGCTTCTGAAAATATCATTGTCAAACGCCTGATCTCCCATTAAATTTTTAGGGTCCCAAAATGGTGTTAACCATAGAGTCTCAATACAATTAATGCGATTTTCCATAATTAAGGAGGGCACTATTGAACCAGTTGAATATCTGGTAACTGAGTCCACAATGTGAAAAATATCCAAGTTTTCCACAAAAAAGTAATCCACACACACCAATTCATTAAATCAGCGAGATATAGAGCTTAAAGATACTGTACGAGGATGAGATGGGTTTTTTTGTGACATCGCAAAATTTGCAGGAGTCAATTATGCTTGATAAATATTTTTTGCATTCATCGTCCCATATAAAATTTCTTTGTAACAATAGTTTTATATCATCATAATTTGAGTGACCACATACATGTTTGTGCACCTTGTTAATTATTTTCTTCTTTTCAGCCCAAGATATATTTTTTGATGCATTGATATTGTTGGAACAAATTGCTGATAGAAATGAGTTTTCAATAGAGTCGGATGATTTTATAAATATATTTCCGGGTACATAACAATGATGACCATGATCCACCAATGTTATCGAATCGATTGAATTATTTGCGGACTTGAACTAGATGCGGTTGTCCGTCATATGAATAATATTTGATTTTCTTGTGACATTTCTTCCAATAACCCATTGTGATGATCCACTGATTATTAGATGCCTTATTTTAACCTGATTTCCATTGTCTAAAATAGCTGATAAAAATATTAAACCGATCATTTTTCTTTTTTCGCTTGAGTGGGCGCCATTTCAGTATTGACAGAAGGGCGCGTCCTTGATACATTCAGGAAGGTCACCCAGAATTCCATTCCATTCCGGTAAAATAAGTTTCGAAAGTGCCCGTAATTCAAAAATCCCCATTCCACTATACGGTGCTCCATCATCAAGTAACGGACCTAGGTAAAACTCATTTGACGGAGAATCAAACATCGTTTTTACCATATGAAATGTTACAGAACCAGAATCATTTTTGCCTTTGATATTTTCTGCATTTCCCATTTTAGATGATGAACCTTTATGATAATTTTTACCACCCTTGCATTTATCTTTTTCGTAGGCCGAATGGCCAATTTCTCCACATCGGTCACAAGTTGATTTTGCCTTGAGGGCAGCAAAGTCTTCAGGAGATAATCTTTGCTTACTATTTTTCTTGAAATTTTTCTTTTCTCCGTATGCAATATTTGATTGACCTGAAGAGATATATTTTTGAGAATTTCCATATGTTTGATTTGCATTTTTTGGTTCATCACATGCACGAATAATAGGTGATATTTCTGAATATTTGATTAATTCTAGTATTTTTCCTTTTTCCAAATCGGCTTCTTCTTCATGCTTCGGAGAAGCAGCAGCCAAAATAGATACTCGCTGGTTTGAATCAATTTTGGAATTAGCCAGGAGTAAAAATGATACCAATGCTTCAAGTAATTTCGAAGTACCAGTAAATGAATTAAATCGGGCAATTTGAGCACCAAACCGTGATTCAAAATTTTCGGAAGACTCATTATCACCACGAGTAGTGTGCAATAGATCTATGAATTTTTGAAATGTATCTGATATAGATGATAGAGGATCCACCTTTTGAATAGCGTTAGCAATCGCTAATGCACCATTTCCAGACTGAATTTCTGAGTCTGGAATTTTCTTACAAATATCAAGAGCTCGTCCAAATAATTGTGATTGTGAGACAAGACCTTGTACTGCCTTAGGAACCTTATTAGAATTTGATGCTGGTAATAAATCATGAACAGATTTCCAATTTTGAACAGCATCAAAATATTTTTCTTGAGGTCCTTTACCATCCGTCCAAGGAGCCGTTCGAGGATCCCATGAAAATTTCGGCCTTGAAGGAATTTCGGGGCGATCTGGGCCCATAACTACAAAATAATTGGGATAGTTAAATCCAAAAAATAAATAGTTCCAACTTGAATAAATAAATAAATGCCACAATTGGACTTAGAATTATTAATGAATAGAAAACCAAATTTAATGATATCTGATCGAGGGGAATATTTCGATGGCCCGAGGATGTAAAAACTATTTCTAACAACCTAGTACTACTTATACTCTACACCAGGGTAGAATAATTTTGGTAGACATGATTCAGGCTCAGCAATAATTATTACAGTATTTTCCAGGTAAGCACTCATCCAGATAATAATTTGTTGGAAGCATAAATGCAATAATTATAGCCTGTATAATATAAAATCACAAGTGTAGGACATAAAAATTATTAAACACTGATTTCAGCATAAAATAGGGCCAGTGTAAAATAGATAAAATTATTCCTTGATGATTCACAATAAATATAAATTGTGGGCCTAAATAAAAATATTGCTCAACAATTCAGCATCACTGTAGGACACCAGGATAGAGGTTAAAATGTTTGGTCAATTTTCACAGCAGGTTCCTCCATCTTCATGGAGAAACACTTCACCGACCATGTTCCCACTTTAGGGCCATTCGTGCACGCCGTTCCAGATAGTCAAGACGCCCAAGCCTCCTTTCAGATCCTGAGAAACAGCTTTGGCATCTGCGAGGTCGGCTACCTTCTCCGAGTCACCCCGACCCCACGCACGGCGAAAGGAGCAAAGTACTTCGAAAGCCTAATGGAATCAGCTATTCGCACGCTTGGAGGTGGCGTCCTATACAGCAGCATAATTAGGGAGTTGCAGCTACCACTTAAATCAGTCTCAGATAAGCACCCCTCACTGAGACTTGGTCTCACATCAGCGGCAAACATAACATCAGCCGCCTTTCTCGTCTCCAGCTCCCAGACCAACAAGCTCTGCGGGTGTTCCCTAATCCGGCCTATAACCGAGTTGGCCACATATGACGAGGCCGAAGCCGCATTTAGTGCATGGTCCTCCTCCTGCCACCCACAGGACTTACTGCAATTCAACATCTTTTGTTCCAACAACCCACCCAAACAAAAGCAGCTGACTGATGCAGTCGACAGGGAACTCTACGAGGAGCTACCTCAGGGCCACACCCGCACATGAGCCTTCCGGCCACTCATGAACCTACCTGGTGCCAAAGTCTGGGCCCGCTGTGTTCCAAGCCCAGGTCTCAAAACCGCCATTACCACGCAGAACTTCTCAATTTGGCTCCATTATTTTTGTCAGGTACCCCTGTTCGCACCAGGAACCCCCTACCCGAGAGCTCCTTGCCAAGAAACAATGGAAGTTCATGGAGACCAGCTGCTCCATTGCAAGTATGGCCCTCAAAGAATCGCCTGGTACGAGAACCAAGTATCGTTACTGGGAAGCGACCTCGCCCTTGCCGAAAGGAACCCCACCCTCGAGCCAAGACCACCACGGGAACACGAAGCTGGATCAGAAAACAGGGCGACTGACTGGTGCTATCGGGGGAACCGATTATTTCGATGTTACAATTGTCAGCCCCTTGGTACCCTCTTATCGGAGGACGAGGACATCAATCCCACTCACCAGCTTGAACATCGCCTACGCGGAAAAGCTCTGCAAATACCAGGAGTTCGATGCTGGATTGCCGGGCGGGAATCGTCTGCTTCCCGTCACAATCTCCACCCTCAGTGGCTGGCATCCGGACGCCTTTTCCCAAATGACGGAGGTAGCACGCTCAGTCGCTAATCGTAACAAGGACCAATTCCCCAAGGTCATGCACACACTGTAACAATGTCTCTGTTACACCACTGTGTAATAGAGACTTGTTCGCTGTCGCTATTCCAATTCTCTATTACAAAGTGGTGTAACAGAGAACGTGCATCACTCTTGGAAGAATATAGAAGCTTTATGTAACCGGGTAGCGATTTTATTGCTGAGTATTTATTTCTCTATAGAATTTTTATTTGAAGTGGAGCCCCACGTCATCGTCTTGTTTATGTTCTAGATAGTACTATTATTTAGTTACAGCTCTACTTTCTAGTGTTTTCTACTGAGCTGGCACAACTCTGAGAGTTGTTTGGAAGAGCTGCCGTACTGCCTATAAAAGGGGAGCTCATATTGATTCTCGTGGGAATCCAGGTACACTCCATACACCCTTTGCCCCCAACTTTTCTGAAACCCACTACCATCGTCTCTACTGTTTCTTTAGCAGCGCCCCGGCTGCCTCCCTCTCTGTTTCACTGGTAGCATCGCTACTGCTGGTTCCGCTGCTTTTCGCTTTCGTCTTGCTCTAGTTCGAGCTTTCTTTTACACGTGTATTTTTTGGGTTATTGAATTTTGGAAAAATTTTGCTGACAGTTGTTACTGTAAGCAATATCTTATACTGTACTTGTGGGCTGGAGTGCCGAGTACAGGAGAGTACCTATGGGCTGGAGTGCTAGGTACTCTAAACCCCATTGTTCTACGAAGGTCGCGGTTACTACTCGGAGAACTAGGTGACCGGGAACTTGGGGGTGCAGCATAGTCTGCGTTCTCTAAGTTATTCTGTTCAGGTAGCGTGCAGGCCTCACGAAGCTGCGTGATCCTGTTGAGAATACTTAGACTGGACAGTTAGGCTTAACTAAGTTGCCTTATTAAAGCCGTACTTCTGACCAAGTCCCCATTTGAGGGTCCCCTCACAGTACTCCTATACAATCCTATTGCACTCGTTGCCTGTTATCTAGGTGCACGACTGGGTCACGGGTTCAGGTAACGCTTCATAGGGTTGACTTGGACTGGACTTGGAATGGGTGTACTTGCTCAGAACGGGTATTCTTTGGTTATTCGCTAGCTTTAAGTCGGCTTGAGAGGCTTTCCTATAGGGTAAGGACACCGATAGCGGCCTACGTAGTGGACTGGTGGGGATATCCCGAACGGATTGCTGAGTCACACCGGATTGTAGGTGTGATCAAAGCTGCCGGTGAATCACTCTCTCCACGGGTAGGGAGCCAACCCGTCGAGCCAACCCGTCGTCCAGGGACGAATCCCTTGCAGATTTCAACTTCAAGCGCTTGTATTCAAGTTTAGGTGTTGGGGTAAGGCTTTAAGTAAGAGGTTTGTTGAACATGTCTTTCTTCAAATCAAATAAGCCTAAGTTGTTCGATGGGACTCGAGATGCGTTGACGGTTCGGTCATGGTTGCATTCAGTCGAAAAGTACCTGAGACTTATTCAGGTGGGCCATGAAGAAGTCATCAGTGCCCAGAATGCTATAGACTTTGCTTCCACATTCATGACCGGAACTGCCGCAAACTGGTGGTATACACTTGTGTCCGAGAATGCTGTTCCGGAACTGCCGCAAACTGGTGGTATACTTGTGTCCGAGAATTATGTTCCGCCTACATGGGAAGCTTTCAAACTCCTGGTTGAGGCAGAGTTTGTCCCCCAGGACAGTGTCATTCGAGCTCGCGACAAGCTTACCAAGATCCGCCAGAAAACGAGTGTGGCCGTACCTCTCGGAGTTCAGGAATTTGGTTATCAATATTCCCGGTATCAGTGAGTCGGAAAAATTGGCGCGGTTCTGTGAAGGTCTCAAACCCCACATTCTGTTGGAGGTTCGTAAAGGGAACCCATCCAAGTTTGAAGCTGCGACTACCATTGCTCTTAACGTTGATGGAGCATTTTACGGTGCAGGGTTCTTCACTGGCAGAGGTTCATTTCACGCCAATCGAAATGCCTCAGGTCCTATGCCGATGGAGATCGGAAACCTGGAACGTAAAAAACGATGGGCAGCGTCAGAAAGACTTGATGGAGAACCGATGCTTTACGTGCCATAAGGTGGGATGTAGACCTTGGAAACACAGAAAAGGAAACGGAATAAAGGTAACAGGGTGGTACTCGCATAGTGGCGAACAATACACAGGCAGGACACAGTAATGATTTGAATGGCTTTGACTCGGAAAACTAGTTGGTCCACCAGACTTGGTGAACACTCAGGTGAGACCAGTAGTGAGTGTGAACAGATGTCCCAATGAGCAGAGTGAAACTGTGACATCACCGGAGCTAAATTCTCAGAGGACAGGAAAAGTCGAGAATCTCCGAAGCCGAATCTAATGGAATCACGTCTAGTCATGATGACAGCATCCCCACTGATGGACCTATACCAGTGGAGCCTTTGTTAGTACTTGAAGGTAGACTGAATGGAATAGCAGTCAAAGTACTAAAGGACGATGGATGCAATACAAACGTGGTTTCAGCCGAGTTCCTGAAGCGAAATAGGAACTTGTTTGAGATTCGGCGTGAAAGTCATTGTTTGCCATTCACAGAAGGGAGTTACTGAAAGTATCTGAGATCATTTCCAACGGAACTATTACGTTAGGCGAACATACATATACTTCTAGTTGGGCTGTGTCCCAAACCAGGTATGATGTTCTGTGGGAATGCCGTGGCATGTTGCCCACAATCCACGTGTCGACTATCGGAAACGGATTGTGATGGTGAAAGATGCTTCCATTCCAGTGATTGATCCAGATAACGAAAACCTTGTTGATGTGTCCAATTTGGGAGTGAAGAAATTTAGACGAATGCTGAGGCATGGGGGTGACTTCGAAGTATTTCAGTTACTTGAAGTTCACAGTATGAGAGGAGTGACAGATTCAAAGTTCGATGGAAGACTGAGCAGATTACTGGATAATTTTAAAGAGGTCTTTCAGGATGAATTGCCAAGAGGACTTCCTCCGATTCGATCAGTTGATCATGAGATCAAAGTGGAGGAAGGAGCAAAGGCACCTCATCGACCTTTATTCCAGTTGTCCCATCCGAACTTAGGGCAGAAGAGTACGTCGAGTCTCTTTTGAGGAAAGGGAAGATCAGGTCCAGTAAATCGCCATATGGAGCACCACTTTTCTTTGTGAAAGGAAAGGATGGAAAACTTAGGGTGTTGTCGATTATCGCGCTTTGAATCGCATCACCAAAAAGAATAATGCTCCACTCCCTCGTTCTGATGAAATGTTCGATCGACTTGGAGATGCGAGATTTTTCTCCAAGCTTGATCTGAAAACGGGATTCCATCAGATAAGGGTGAAACCAGAGGACATCGAAAAGACTGCGTTCAATACAAAGTATGGGCAATTTGAATATCTTGTTATGCCAATGGGACTTTGCAACGCTCCTGCTACGTTCCAAACTTTGATGAACCAGATCTTCTATGATTGCATCGATGTCTTCTTGGTTTTCTATATGGATGATCTTCTTATATTCAGTAAGAATGAGGAAGAACATTACGAACATCTGGAAATTGTATTAAAGAGACTTAAGGATAACAAGCTGTACATCTCTCCGAAGAAATGCTCTTTCTTTCAGACTGAGCTGGAGTTTTTGGGTTTAATAGTCGGGAAGGACGGCATTCGTGTCAATCCTGAGAAGGTCGAAGTCTTACAAACTTGGCCGAAACCTGAATCTCTAACGGAGTTGAGAAGTTTCTTAGGTCTAATACATTTTTCCGTAGGTTCATTCCGAAGTTCTCTGCAATTGCTGCACCTCTCACAGATCTGACAAAGAAAGGTCGAGGTATGGGAAATGGGATCAACAGTGTGATGAAGCTTTCCAGAAGCTAAAGGAAGCGATAAATTGGCTCCAATCTTAGTCTCCTTAATTGGAAAAAGCCATTTCGTGGTCATGTAGATGCTTCACAGCTTGCTGTCGGTGGAACTCTAACACAGTTGGATGAGAATGGAAGGATCGTGTAATTTCTTTCTATTCAAAGAACTTTCCCAACTGAGTCGGACTACACTGCAAATGACAGAGAGCTTCTGGCTTTGATTAATTTTCTGGGAAATTCAGGTGCTATCTTGAAGGTTCTGAATTTGAGATTTTCACAGACAACCAGGTGCTTAAGAGCTTCTTCACAAAACCGAAACTGAGTCGGAAAGAAGCACGTGGTTGGAAACTCTCGGTAACTTCGGAATCTTTCCCATCAACTGAAGCCTGGAAGAATTCACGTCTTAGGAGACGCATTATCCGAGCTCCGCACGTGACGAGAGGAGATCGTGACGTCCAGTGAATGACGTTGAAGTTCCCTACCTTGATGTTGATCAGATCATTCCTCGGTATGATGACGACCAGTTCTTTGGTCCAGTGGTAAAATCCATGGAAGGAGAGTGGCCTGGGATACGGTTCAGAAGCAGAAACTTGAAAGAATTCTGCCGATGTTCCGAAAAGATGGTTCGAGGCTGTTTTACAATGGAAAGTTGTGCGTACCAAGAAGGTCAGTTTCGGATATTTTGCAAATTGCTCACGACTCGAAAGTTGGTGGACATTTTAAATTTGCGAAGACACTGTCCAGATTGGATAACTTCCATTGGAAACATAAGAGCCGGGATGTTCGAAAGTATTGTGAAGGATGTCTCACGTGTCAGCAGTATAAGGACTCTAATCAAAAAAAGTTGACTGATCCAATGTCACTGGAATTGCCTGACCGCATATGGGGATCATTAGCTACAGATTTCATTGTGGGCTACCCCTGACGAGGAGCGGTCATGATGCGATCACGACTTGGGTTGATCGACTTACTCGTCGAGTCCATTTTCTGAAATCTAAAACATCAGATACTGCTGAGGACACGGCTCGAGACTTCTTCGCGAACATCTTCAAGAACCACGGGTTGCCGGATGATGTGACTTCAGATAGGGACAGAAAGTTCATTTCAAAGTTTTGGAAGACACTGATGAACTTTGTGGGGTGAAATTAAGAATGTCTACAAGTAGACACCACAAACAGATGGCGCTTCTGAGATTATGAATAGGATGATCGAGAACTATCTCCGTTGCTATTGCTCATATCATCAGGATGACTGGGATGAACTGCTTCTTCTGAGAATTTGCATACAACTCGGCTGTGAGCGATGATCTGGGTATGTCACCATTTGAGCTGGACTTGGGATGGACACCTAAATCGCCATTGGCTTCTTGGCTAGCAGCAGCATACCTCTTCAGAGTTTGGACGACTTTCGTGCCCGGTTTCTCTTGAGGATGCGCAATTTGCCTACCATTCTCGGCAAGCTGCATATGCTTCAAGGCGATACAAGGTCCAGATTATAAAGTCGGTTCAAAGCTATAGATCAATTATTCGTTGTTTACGGAGTTTATTATAGGTCCCAGGATTCTAAAAAGCTTGGTGCGTGCAGATATGGGCCACTTGTGGTTAAGAAGATAATTGGTAAGGATGCTATTCGACTGGATCTCCCTGCTCATTTTTAGAATCCATGCAGTCATTCATATCATATCACACCACACCCACATTTGGAGCACCCCGATGACATTGCTTTACCCATTCCTCCTGCACCTGCACCGCTTGAACTGCCTGGTGGCCCAGAACAGGAAGTTAAGGTTATCTTGGGTCACAAAACGGTTGGACGCGGTTACAAGTTCTTGCTTTTGATCCGTGGAGTGCCACTTCATGAGGCGGAGTGGCAACCAACGAAGGACTTTGTTGATGTTACGGAAGATGGATCTGCTGTAGAAAACGGATGCTTTCCAAGAGTATATATTCGAAACATAATATAATCCCGCAGTATCATTGCAGAGGACGTCAAAGCCCGGGGGAGGGAATAGTCTAACAATGCCTCTGTTACTCCACTGTGTAGTATAGACTTGTTCGCTGTCGCTATTCCAATTCTCTATTACAAAGTGGGTAACAGAGAACGTGCATCACTCTTGGAAGAATATAGAAGCTTTATGTAACCGGGTAGCGATTTTATTGCTGAGTATTTATTTTCTCTATAGTATTTTTATTTGACGTGGAGCCCCACGTCATCGTCTAGTTTATGTTCTAGATAGTACTATTATTTAGTTACAGCTCTACTTTCTAGTGTTTTCTACTGAGCTGGCACAACTCTGAGAGTTGTTTGGAAGAGCTGCCGTACTGCTTATAAAAGGGGAGCTCATATTGATTCTCGTGGGAATCCAGGTACACTCCATACACCCTTTGCCCTCAACTTTCTGAAACCCACTACCATCGTCTCTACTGTTTCTTTAGCAGCGCCCCGGCTGCCTCCCTCTCTGTTTCACACAATACTACAGCGCCATTCTGCTTTAATGGTTACTTCGAACGCTGCACGTCTGCTGACAGTGCTGGCAGCAACTTTTTAGTCGCCGTTCCTTAGCACGCCCGCTTTCACCGTAGTATTCTCTGCACTGCACAGGCTAGTGGGAAATTCATCCTATGTTCCACTCGCAGTAAACTAATCCATTCAAGTATCTGCATCTCGTGTACTCAACGAGGTTACACCCCCTGAGGCAGCTTCAACCCCAGCCAATCCACCCGAACCAAAGCCCATCCCAGATGCCACTCCTCCTCCGCCTTTGCCCACCACCGCTCCCTCATTGAACGACCCGAGGAGACAGCCGCTTCCACCCTTGCACGCAATCTGCACTACTCACGTCCCGCTAGCGCAACACATAACGCGACGTGAGCGCCATCGGATTTCAAAGGAGCTAGCTTTTGTCCTTGGATAATGCGCGGACGCACCACATGGTTCTCCTCAAGCTGTGGAGGCATTCACAAAGTTGTTCCTATTTCGGTCCACGATCCTCACCAATCCCAAACCCTCCACCCTCTCAACCCTCATCCAGGGCACAGCATCAAATTCCCGTATTTTTGCTGAACGCATTCAACTGTGGCGTGATGGATAGTACGAAACTTTGATGCGAAGGGCAAAAGCCTTGGCAACGTCCCGCCTGTTGCACAAGGCAACTGAAGAGGAACAAGCGGGGATCAAAAAACGGCGCGCCCCGAGGCTTGCAAAGGAGGGCGCTTACGGAAAGGAAGCGCGTGCGCTGGGATCTCCGGGGATCGCATGCCCCTCCGCAGATGTGGTGGCTTGCCCCCACTTCACTTCAGAACTTGTTCTCCGTTGCGTTCGGAGCTTTCCAAGGGCTAACGCCGCAGGGGATCCGGACTCCACCCAAACCACCTCGTTGAGCTTTTACAGGTCCCACCAGTTGTCAATGGTGGACGAAGCTTGCTAGCTGCTCTGACTAGTGTGGTCAACTTGCTGGCCGACAGGAAAGCCCATGCGGCTACATCGGCATGGATCGCAGGTGCGAAGCTTACGGCACTTCTGAAACTGGACGGAGGAGTCAGACCGATCGCCGTGGGCGAGACCTTACGTCGCTTGGTAGGCAGATGTTTGACTCGCATTTCCGAAAAGGCTTCTGGGTACTTTCAGCCACTACAGTTGTGAGTAGCAACGACAGGAGGATCTGAGGCAGTTGTCCACGCTGTAAGGAGAATTTATGAGAAGCATGGTGAATCGGCAGAGTATGCACTTTTAACCGTTGACCTTCAAAACGCCTTCAACATGGTCAGCCGTGGTGCGTTTTTGAAGGAGGTCGAGCAGAGTTTCCCGGAGCTCTTACCTTGGGTCAATTACACGTACGCGGTAAACCCGGGTCATCTGTGGTGTGGGAATTATATGCTCCGGAGCGTGCAGCAAGGGGATCCTCTGGGGCCACTTTTACTCTCCCTTGTGCTGCAAAAAGAGAATTGATTTGGTTCTTTAATTTTGAAAAGTGCGGTTCGGCTATCCCCCAGTGTATGCAAAAAGTGACGCGGGAACTGAGCACCTGCCTGGAAAATGTGGGCGACACCACAGGCAGGCCTTTGTACTCCTTCAGCTGTGGTTCTTGGACGATGGGTACATAGTGGGCACCCAAGAAGGCCATTCGAACAGCACTAAAGTTCCTCTCATCCGCGGAGGTGCAGTTTCAGTTCACACCTTCGCATGGATAAGTGTTACGTCTGGTGGCCAACCACCCCCCCCCCCCCACCTGTCCAGCAGTCCCTCCCATGTGAGCTTCGCATACCGCTTCGTTACAGCCTCTCCTCAAATCCCTGTGATAAGGGTAAATCGTCGGGAGAAGAGATACGCAGACCAAACTACCCCAAGAAGGGGGTGTTGCAAGCGACAAAAGTGCTACCGTGGTATAGTTGAACGAACAAAAAGGAGTGTATATGGAAGAGATTTGAGAGGTCTACAAGCAAGTATGGAAGGGGCAGGGTCTACCACTGATGATCTGTGACCAGCGTAGGAAAAATGTTTTTCTTGGGTCTGAAGTTGACTCTCAACTCCCTACTACTCAGGACTTGGCTTGAAGTTGTCTGCCAACTTGCTTGACCTCTCCATGAGGAAGCAGTTTACTCAGCTTATATAGACTTTTGCCTTCCCCTTAAGTCCGAACAAAACTACAGAAGGTACCAGGAAATGCATAAAAATAATTTGTGTGGACAATATACTCTAAAAAAAAGATACTTAAGAAACTAACAATCAATGAAGTCCTCTATTTCCCATTCTCTAAATCAGATCCAAACAACTCCTCTAAAATATCCATGCTGCCCAAGCAGTCCCCACAGATATCTGCGAACGGCTCATAACTATCTATTTCCTCCTGGGAGATATCTAAACTACTAAAGATATCCAATCCGGTTCCATCGTCGGTACCACTTGTTCCATACATTCCACCATTCCAAAACTTCCCATGCCTCCCTGTACTTCATCATCCTCGTCCTCGTCTTCATCCTCGTCTTCATCCTCGTCTTCATCCTCGTCTTCATCCTCGTCTTCATCCTCGTCTTCATCCTCGTCCTCATCTTCATCCTCGTCCTCATCTTCATCCTCGTCCTCATCTTCATCCTCGTCCTCATTCTCGTCCTCGTACTCGACATTCTCCTCATTCTCCTCATTCTCGTCGTCCTTAGCCTCGTAGACCAATTCCGGGGCTGCCCACTCCTCAAAGGTCTCCCCAGCTCCCCCTCGACTTCCCACTCCTGCCCCTCAGGTACCTCCTCGGCCTCATCCTCGACGAAGAGCTTGCGGACGAACTCGATTATCCTCTTCTTAGTCTGGAGTCGCAGGTAGTCGTCTGCGTTCGTCGGGCCATATAGGACGAGCGCAAGGCCGTTTGTGGGGCGAGATGGGCGGTTTTTGGTGATGGGGGCGGAGGGGCGAAGATTGTTCATTTTGGTTGTAAATGATTGTAGACGGAGGATAGAGGGTGTTTTGGGTGTGTGGGGGGAGAGGGGGAGAGGGGTGATAAGTAAAATGATCAGGGACGTTTGAGACTTGGAATAAAGGGGTTTAAATGGGCTCCCGGGTCAGGTCCTATCGATTAGGAATAGGTAAAATAAATCTACAAGGGATTTTGTAGTAGTGCATTTGCGCCGTTTTTCTCAAAAAAACGAATTTGGAGGAGGAGGTAAGCAAAAAGGAGAAAAGAACTTGATTCGGGATCGATTCAGAGGGGCAGATACAGTATAAAATATCTAGATAAAATGGAAGTAAATTTGGAGAGGACCGCGGTAATGATAAGCAAGGCTCTCGGAGGACGAGGAAGGACCGGGACTATAAGCAATTTTGGACAAGGGGAGTTAGTACAGTAAACTATAAGTCTGTAGATGACGGCGACAAAAAATCCGTTCCTATCAGCACGCGACTAACACCCTGTTAATGGAGGACACTCATGTGGCTCTACACCTACTGCGGACCTGCTTTGGAGTATGTCGGATCAACTAACTCTTCCGTGTAGTTCCCCCACATTCCACTCTTAAGGGAGCAACTGAATTCGACAAAATTGTTGAAGACACGCTGCGGGGGTTGATGGGCGGGGTTCTGGATGCCGATACTTTTCGGGAATTACAACTTCCTATTGCGCCCTTTGGGGCCGGCAAGCCTGTTGGCACATTTGGCATCGGGCTCCGCTCCGCTAAGATCACTGCGGCGGCTGCCTTCCTTTCCTCCGTATCCCTCACGCGTGCCCTGTGCTCTACCCTTCTCCCTGTGCTACCCGACACTACTATCCAATCTTACAGGTCCGCAGTTCGGGCACATGATGAGTGGAAGACAAAAGTGGAACCCGAGAAGGTTGTCCGGTTCACGGCTATCGACGCAAGGCAGCGGTTTTGGCAAGGGCAACTCGCTCGCCCAGTTGAGTAAAAGGTGTTTAACGCCATGCCAAAGGGGGATGAGAAGACTATAGCATTCCGAACTTCGTTGTCAGTGGGTGGATGCAAGGACAGGCTTTCATGCCAACCGGCTTCAGGCCTGGGCACCTACATCTCGGACCGAAATGACAAGACGTGGTTGCAGTTCTTTTGCCGGGAACCACTGTTTCCTCCCGCTTCAAAATGCCACAAGGGGGGGTGTATGGCACTCTTGGATCAGTACGGTGACCACGCGCTGTACTGTGGCTATGTATCCACCCGTGGGTGGCGGCACGACTCGCAAACACGGTTGTTTCTCGCAGACCTCTCCAAAACCGCCCGAAACCCTGTCCTCGAGCCGCCAAAACCCTGCCATACAGTTTGCCCGGACAATAAGGCGCTTGGAGAGAACGAGGGCACGGTCTATTATGACGTAACCGTTATCGATCCCTTGACCCCGGCCCGGTTCCCCTCCGTGGCTTGATGCCCACTCAAGCCCCTTAACCGTGCTCTCCTTGTCAAGGAAACTCGCTTCGCCGAGTTGATACGTTCCAAGGGTCCTGGGCATCGCTTCACTGCCCTTCCACTGTCCACGTTGGGGTGCTGGCACCCTACCGCTCGGGACTTCGCCAACCGGGTTGCGACTGGCATTGCCGCAAGGGCAGCCATTCCGATTGCTGATGCGCAGGAAACGTTGTTTGCTCGTCACGCGGCGAGAATAGTCCAGAATAACGCCAGTTGTTTGTCGGAAGGAGTTTTGAGCGACACTTAGTCCACAACTTGAAATTGTGTATATTCCAGAGAACCTCCGTTCTCAGGGTACGTAGAGTAAGAGGTTACCCTACTTACAGTAGTCCTAGTCTGCGATTGCTCTTAGCATTAAAATTAAGTACACCAACCCTTTAAAGTAAACCCCATTAAACCCACGCAACATAGCAGGCTTGAAATCTAAACGTTCCCCTTATCCCAAAAATGATTTTTTGGGTCAAGGATGATGTTAAGTCTCTATAAACTGCACCACATCCTCGCCCACGTCGGGAACAAGGCGTTGATTTTTCGCTAACCAAACTGCAGGGCCACATGTGCAAGTCTCGTATACGTCAACTGAACTATGAAGCATTTTCTGATTCAGCCGAATGGCTCCATGATTTTCATGGTGCTCCTCTAGATTAAAATCTATGACTGTGCGGAAATTTCGATCATCGATGTGCCGTTCAAATCGGACGAAACCGAAACCTCTAGTCAAGCTCCTTTTAAATAAATTGGTTATGCCCGAGACTTATAGCAAATTGTGTATGGTTACCAATATCACGGGAATAGTGGCAATATTGCAAAGAATAGCTTTAATAGCGAAAGCAGCTGGAAAAATGGTAGGACGCAAAAGTTCTGTGCTGAATAGCTGTGCCGGGTGTGGCAAAACCTCTCGCTACCTCTCACTAGAGGTTTGACTGCGCCTGAGACTAGCTTATATACAAGTAAAGTTCTAGATTATTAGCCATGGTTATACGATCTGAACTGGCAATTCTCTTGATGTGACAGCGTCAAAATCCGGTGATTCCAGATCAAGTAGTACTGAATACTATCCACTGCGTTCCGGCATTCTTGTAGTGGTTCCGCTATGAGTTGTGTAACGTGGATGTATCTGTAGTGCAATGCGCGGTGCGCAGTTCTTCTCGTCTAGTAAAGGAACAACGTCAGACAATGAGAAACCCAACACACACACACCAAGATCCACAGGGTATTCGCTGTCCCTCATTCTCTTTATGCACCCTGCGATGCAGTAGCTTAGCTCGCCGACGGCGAGGATAAATGAGTTTGGAAGAGCGGGGGATTCCTTGGACGGCTGGACGGTATACTTGTCCTCTGGGTTGTAAGGCCGGGCCATGGTCCGCGGAATGTAAGAAACTTGATTAGGATCGATTCCAAAGAATCGTATACACCAGAGGTGTAATACTAGAAAAAGAAGATGCAGTATTGGGTCAGCTGTGCTAGATATCTCCTTTGGAGATAAGGATGTTGTCACCAAAAAACCTTGAAGTTCCTATTTGTATGTAGACGTCGGAGTCCGGGGCGCCAAGTGTGAGTTAATATCAAAACAAACAACAAAAGGGGTATTATAATATTTTATAGAGATGGGAGGAATAGAAATGATCCGGGCGGATAAACGTAGCTATAACCAAGGTTGCCGTTGGCAAGGTTTCTGCAGAGGCGAGCGGAAGTTGGGAGTCAAGTTCAGAGCCAACACCGGGGTGGCTGTTTAATCTGGGGCCCTAGAGGCCAGGTAGGTATAAATACTAGTTAATTAGGTTAGGGTTATCTACGACGGCGGGGTGAGTGAAGTTAGGGTCAGCCAAGTTAGGGATAAGTAAATTCGATACTTGGCCCAATAGGTGCCTTTCACCTGCGAAAATATCAGGTCCAATTTGGGGGCCGAGTGGTCCAGATTACAAGCACTCAAGCCCCATCAGGTGAGTATATAGTACCAGAAAAAATAGTGGGCGACAAAAGAAAATTGTCCTTACTGTACAGTACAGTGCCTGCTAGCTAGCGGTGAGTCAGATCAAAAAGAGATCACCAAAATCAGCTCTACCGATGGCAGTACAGTGTGAGTGCCAATTGCACTACAGTGTCGAGTGTACTCGACAAAAATACAACAAAATTCCAGCTAAGATTGATCACGACATGCAGTGGTATCTAAAGATATACATCCCCCCTCTTTCATTGAAGAGATACATTTATCCTAGCAGAGCATCTAGTAGTGTTCTTCATAGTTAGGGAACTCATTTGGTATTGTGGCCTCGAAAAGCATCAATTGCAAGGTTTCCTGAACTGGTGGATTTCTCTTTATGAACACCTCAGCGGGGTTGGAAGATTTAGGAATCCATATAAGCTTGTTCAACTGGAATGTCCCGAAGTTGTAGCGTAGCAATTGTACATGAGCGCTAATAGATAGGTCTTCTGGAACTTGGCATGTAGATGAGGAATGAAAGAGGTCCTTAGAATCTACAGCTTAGTAGAGGTGAACATCAAGATTGACCAGTTTGTCTAACAATCCAGAAAGAACTTTTTCTCTATCTATGGCATCACTAGCGGCCAGAGTCTCTGCAGAGGACTTTACTTCACAGAGCGTTTGGAACGGTGATCCATGTCACGATATGCAGGATAGACCCTTGCTTGAGTTCGCCAAGTAGAATTCCACCAATATATCCTAATTGGCCTGCGTGATCCGGGCGAGCTTCATCAGCGAAAATTAGTACAGAAACCTCAAGATGTCCAGAAGGCGGACTGCGAAATGTAGGTGCAGTACCAAAGTTCTTTACAACTTTCAGTAGCACTTTTTGCTTGATAATATCATGAACTGCTGGCTGACCATCAGTTTACTGGAGATAGCTAGATAAAAACGAAGCGAGTGAGCCGTTCGAAGACTGAAATGCAAAAAGTTCTGCGGCATTCGGTTTAGAATCATTACATTTGCGTCTCAGTCGGGAGATAGCGTTTGGCGATAGTTCTTACATTTTTTCATACGCCGAGATGCGGATTGTAAAATCTTCGTCTTGCTCAATATTCAGCCCAAAGAACTTGAAGGTCCCAGGTAAGTGGACAATAGTACCGACTTTGTAAACAGAACTAACATGTTCAATGAATTTGCGTCTAACAGCGTCACGCCCTCCCACTAAAATATCATAAACGACCTTAGCAAAGATGAGAACCAACGTCCCATTCTTGCGTAGATATAATAGCTGCGGTACATAGACTGAAGCACGTAGTCCCATATCGGTAAATGTGCTGTCAGAGTGAAGCTGTCATTGGCGCTTGCGTTCAACAATCCATATTTAGTTACTTCTGGGCCACGTAACAGTCAGCGTCTGGTTTCTCCGCAATTCATAAACCGGGGCACTACGATCAAACTGCCAACTCGATTCATTGATGCAGGGCCCAGGGCAAAAATCATTCGGCGCGTGCACTGGCCCCCTATGCGACAATGGGCTTGATTAAAGCTGCTGAAATCCCCTCGTGGGTACAGCAGATAGCTATGGCTCGAGGCGGGGCTAAGGCTTTGTAGCAGAAGGAGGGCAAAGCATGTCCATTTCACGATTTTAACAACGTTCATGATAAAGCTTAGTGGATGCTTATTCAGGTTGCCTTTTGCGGAAGGGATAGCGGTGAAGCTGTTGCTGTTGTTGCGAGGAGAGCTATCCACTCGCTGAAGTGAGGCGTCGGCTTGCTTTATACTGAAAAGACCCATCGTCCTTTGTTTGCAACTTGGCCTTGCAAAATATGCTTTGGAGGAAAACCTATCTCATCTTTCAACCGGCAATGCAAGAAGAACCATCCTCCGCCTTGCTGTTTTCCCAGTCCACTGTAGAAATTCACTCCAGAAACAAGTCATTTCAAAGCTTTGAACTACCTTTAGTGTACCTGTGATCCCTCGGTAAGAAATGCATCAAGGAGGGTCACCATTGAGAGTTTGGGGTATTAATTTGAAAAACGTCCATTGAAAAAGCATCTTCAGAGAAACGCTCAATCATGACGTAGGGGATTGTAGACGACAGCCAGGACATGGCAAATGCTTCCATCCGTGCCATGGATTTGAGTGTACCAGTATCGCATCAAGCTTGCATTACTGCCCCGAGATCCCTCATCCGTCCATTATGCGTGTGATGCAGTGGATTTGCTTGGTTGTCTTCATGAATTCAGTATAAAAGATAGACGGCCAGATTCGCGCAGCAAGTTCGACAAAGGAAGAAATGCAATATTTAATTTGGGATTCACTTCGCCAGCCTGTGAAATTTCTGAGAGCTGGGTATACCATTACGGCATGTGTCAAGCTCCTAGGGAAAGCGCATGAAATATGCACGCCCCTGTTGTCCGCATTGGAGCAGGTAGGGATTTAGTCGCGCAGCATGGTAATAAGTACAGATTCCATTCTTCAAGGTGCTGCTAGAACCTTTAAACGGCCCAAAGCTACTGCCACCCACAGTACTGGCTATACCAGTGCATGACTTATATTCTCAGGGTTTTGTATTTGCGAAGAGGGAGGCCAAACTGTTGCCTCAATGAAAATACTGGAGTTTCAATCATGCCACACCCGTCTTCCCGCTCTTGTCCCCATGGCCATACACCGCATAGCCTGCTGTACGCGATTTCTTAGCGCATAAATAAAATGTTCCAGGACCAAGCGAGTACCCTGCCGCCGCCTTACGCGTGAAGCTCGGCCCCGAACGCTGCGATCGGCCATCTTCACTCACCAAGTTCTCCTTTTACAGAGCACGGCTCTACCCCTGTTACTATGGACGGCCTTGGTCTTTAGCAAATGATCCTACTTTCAAATCAGTAACCTACCAAACTTTCATAAACTGCTCTCCTCTTGTCCAACTCAGCATGCCTGCTTGCCGGCCTTGACACGGCCTTTTAGGGAAAATTAAGAGGACTGCTGGTCACCCTCTAGGGTATTCCCGGCCACAACCGACCATGTCTTTCGAAAATTTAAGGGGGGAAATGATGGGGTAGTTTATTTCGTCGTCTGACATTTCTAGCCAATGCATCATGCCTGCTGACAGGCTTCGAGCCAGCCATTTCGGCACATGACTCACATTACCCATTATCCTGATTATCCTGAACATGTCTAGCATACACCGGGGGATAGCCGAACCGCACTTTTCAAAAATTAAAGAACCAAATCAATTCTCCTTCTAGCGAGGGGAATCTAAACGCAGTTTAAACAATGAAGCACCCCACATTTCCCACCTCTCCTCTTTACTTATCACGCTGTCCTCTACTGAACACCAAAGACTTTCCTCTACTGAACATCAGGTCCATTTAAGCACATAGCACACGGCATGCCCGGGCATCCCTCCAGGCTACACTAAGTGCACATTTAAGTGGGAACCCACACTTGGAAGCCCCCGTCATGCCGCGCTGCCCTAATATCTCCAACCCACGGTGTTGAACCGACTCGGACACCGGTAGCGACTTTCCCTCACCCATTCCCGCTTCAACCACCGCCCCAACACGCGCAGCCACACCAACAGTCAAACCCATACCCGCAACCACCCTTTCCCTACACCACCACACACTCCCACACCTATCTCGGACCCTGATTCCAATCCCACTCCCACCTCCACTCCCACTCCCGCACAACCGTTCGTCCTCTCCAACCCTACCCCCAGCCCATCACTACGCTCTCCCCAACTGAAAACTCCCACACCCACACCTCACGTTGGCACACAGAGGTAGAAGCACCGCTCAATGTGTGTGTTGCCCGCCCTCATGGCATATCCGGATCAACAAAACGACGACCATCGCCGTGGGCTCGGGGGGGCTGTGTGCTTGCGCGGACCGTAGGTCCGAATGGTTCCGGTGGTGGCCCAGGCGCAATCACCTCGAACCATCTGCGGTTGGGGGATTTTAGCCTCTGCGGTTGTGTTTGTCACGCTGGACTACTTCCATGCCGCCATTCGCTCCACCTTAAGTACTACTCCAGCAAGGTCTTCCAAACCGCAATTCGAACCACTCATGACATTCAGCCGAATGAAAAAAACATCTCCGCCCAATTCCAAATGAATCCACCCCAAAAAATCAAAGAAATCTACTCTGACGAGTGCTTCAGGTCATCCCGTCATTGTTCAGTGCAACACAATCACATGACCATGCCTTCAAACTCCTACTGTCGGCCATGCCACCTGCGCCATTCACACTGTCAGCGCTCGCACCGCCTGTACACCCCCGTTTGAAAAGTCCACATCAAAAAGTTGAAACAATGGGTCCGACATGTGGCTGCCTCTACAGAACCTGTAGTTCCTTTGAGAGCATCAGCTCCGAAGAGGGAACATCGGATATTGTGCTCCTGTCGTTTTCTGCCATCCCAGTTATGGCTTCCCTTCTCGGTGAATGTCCGCGCATTACAGCCAACATCTCTTCCCGTCATTCCTTGTAGCTGCAAAACATGGCGCCCTGCCACCCTTTTCAAGGACTCTCCATGGGCCCATAACCTCTTCCTTTGAAGAGTGAAGAACTAGGTATTTCCTGTGTTCCTTACCTTTAACTCCTCCCAGTTGCTCCAATCCTATCGTTTAAATACTGTTGGGTTGCTCTCCTCTAATGGTGTTCCTTTCTCGATTGGAGAGAGTCTGGACGGGCACATTATTTCCCTACATTTGAGAGAGTGACACATTTCATTTACACGAAACCCCTTCTGAATATTATTCTTGTAAATCACCGTAAGTTGATTTTCGGTCATGTCACGTAACAATGTCACCCTTCTCAAGGATTATCCCAGTAACCACAGGTATTCACTCAATACCGCACCGCGTTTTCGGTCCAGATGATCGCATCACCGTGGAGGTCCATTGTTGTGGATCAATCTGATCAACTACCCCGGTAGCTACGTATTCTAATACCTTACACAAACCCATTGATTCATTCAGGTCATCATCGGCTGCACCTACTACTACTAAGAGAGAAAGAGGGAGACGTTATTGGAACATTTTTAAACGTGCCAGGAATAGCACGAGGACATCCAAGCCTTCCCCACTCTTGCGTACACGGTACAGCACGGTAGATCCTGAGCCATGGTTTGGGTGCAAGGTCATACTGTAGGGCTCCCAACCTTCACAACGCTCGCAGCAAAACTTCCCCAGGTACCCCTTATTGTAAGGGTCACTAAGGAGGGTACCTGGGGAAGTTTTCACGCCTGCCCAATCCGCAATCTACAGGTTATTGTGGAACCACTTTACAAATTTGGATAGGTCGAATATATCTTCCAAGAATAAAACACCGAAACCCTGCTCTTTACAAATTCGGGCTACTGCAGCATCTCTTTCAGTAATTTGGTAATCGCAGTTACCACAACTGCAGTTCCATCAAGAAATTCCCTTTCGTCCACACTACCACCTGTATCCGTAGCAACTACTCTAAGTTCAAACTGCCTCCCCACAATTGGATTAGGCCACGAAAACATTCTACCGTCCTTGTCTCCGAACGCCATGTACGGCACATACCTCTCTGTCCGGATATACTCTTGATTTACGTAGAACGAAACAGAGACCACGTCCCCCTCAACTAGAGCCTGGAAGTTGATGTGATCTTTCATGTATGTGGGTAAATACATTGTTCGCGAAAGAGCCTCTGAAATCACCGCCCTTGTCTCAGCATTCAACAGGCGAAGCCCCGTCACTCTCAATCTGCTGGATTTCCCATCATTCTCAAAGCCAGCTGACGGCGCTGTGGGACGGTATGTCAGGGGAGCGGGGCTGCCACCCGCAAACGGATGGGGTACCTGCTCCTTCTCTTTGATCCCGAGACAGGGCTCACGCACACAAATTCCCAGCCGATCCACCGAAGATCTGCACGCCGACGGGTAAATTGTGTTATTTCCAGGGTTGAAGATTCGCTCAGAGGTCAGGGACGTTGGTCCATTCCTCAGTTTCACATTGGAACAGCTGTAGTAGTCTCCGAAGAAGGAGTCTGATTTCGTCAACCCCCATACCACGCCCACGAAAGGATGTAATCTCCGTCCCCGAAAGTAGTTGGTATTTGGACATCGGTCCTGTACAACCAAACGTCAGTTCCGCAATGTTCCCCATCGCATGGAAACTTATCGGCCTCGAAACATGAGTACCTGAAGGCGTACTGTTCGTGCGCATCCCTGTTCATTCTTAGCGACTTTGGAACCAGGCTGAATCTGACAAAACCACCTCTGTGGTTATTTCTGGGCCACGTAACAGTCAGCGTCTGGTTTCTCCGCAATTCATAAACCGGGGCACTACGATCAAACTGCCAACTCGATTCATTGATGCAGGGCCCAGGGCAAAAATCATTCGGCGCGTGCACTGGCCCCCCTATGCGACAATGGGCTTGATTAAAGCTGCTGAAATCCCCTCGTGGGTACAGCAGATAGCTATGGCTCGAGGCGGGGCTAAGGCTTTGTAGCAGAAGGAGGGCAAAGCATGTCCATTTCACGATTTTAACAACGTTCATGATAAAGCTTAGTGGATGCTTATTCAGGTTGCCTTTTGCGGAAGGGATAGCGGTGAAGCTGTTGCTGTTGTTGCGAGGAGAGCTATCCACTCGCTGAAGTGAGGCGTCGGCTTGCTTTATACTGAAAAGACCCATCGTCCTTTGTTTGCAACTTGGCCTTGCAAAATATGCTTTGGAGGAAAACCTATCTCATCTTTCAACCGGCAATGCAAGAAGAACCATCCTCCGCCTTGCTGTTTTCCCAGTCCACTGTAGAAATTCACTCCAGAAACAAGTCATTTCAAAGCTTTGAACTACCTTTAGTGTACCTGTGATCCCTCGGTAAGAAATGCATCAAGGAGGGTCACCATTGAGAGTTTGGGGTATTAATTTGAAAAACGTCCATTGAAAAAGCATCTTCAGAGAAACGCTCAATCATGACGTAGGGGATTGTAGACGACAGCCAGGACATGGCAAATGCTTCCATCCGTGCCATGGATTTGAGTGTACCAGTATCGCATCAAGCTTGCATTACTGGCCCCGAGATCCCTCATCCGTCCATTATGCGTGTGATGCAGTGGATTTGCTTGGTTGTCTTCATGAATTCAGTATAAAAGATAGACGGCCAGATTCGCGCAGCAAGTTCGACAAAGGAAGAAATGCAATATTTAATTTGGGATTCACATTCGCCAGCCTGTGAAATTTCTGAGAGCTGGGTATACCATTACGGCATGTGTCAAGCTCCTAGGGAAAGGCGCATGAATATGCACGCCCCTGTTGTCCCGCATTGGAGCAGGTAGGGATTTAGTCGCGCAGCATGGTAATAAGTACAGATTCCATTCTTCAAGGTGCTGCTAGAACCTTTAAACGGCCCAAAGCTACTGCCACACCACAGTACTGGCTATACCAGTGCATGACTCTATATTCTCAGGGTTTTGTATTTGCGAAGAGGGAGGCCAAACTGTTGCCTCAATGAAAATACTGGAGTTTCAATCATGCCACACCCGTCTTCCCGCTCTTGTCCCCATGGCCATACACCGCATAGCCTGCTGTACGCGATTTCTTAGCGCATAAATAAAATGTTCCAGGGACCAAGCGAGTACCCCTGCCGCCGCCTTACGCGTGAAGCTCGGCCCCGAACGCTGCGATCGGCCATCTTCACTCACCCAAGTTCTCCTTTTACAGAGCACGGCTCTACCCCTGTTACTATGGGACGGCCTTGTGAGTCTTTAGCAAATGATCCTACTTTCAAATCAGTAACCTACCCAAACTTTTCATAAACTGCTCTCCTCTTGTCCAACTCAGCATGCCTGCTTGCCGGCCTTGACACGGCCTTTTAGGGAAAATTAAGAGGGACTGCTGGTCACCCTCTAGGGTATTCCCGGCCACAACCGACCATGTCTTTCGAAAATTTAAGGGGGGAAATGATGGGGTAGTTTATTTCGTCGTCTGACATTTCTAGCCAATGCATCATGCCTGCTGACAGGCTTCGAGCCAGCCATTTCGGCACATGACTCACATTACCCATTATCCTGATTATCCTGAACATGTCTAGCATACACCGGGGGATAGCCGAACCGCACTTTTCAAAAATTAAAGAACCAAATCAATTCTCCTTCTAGCGAGGGGAATCTAAACGCAGTTTAAACAATGAAGCACCCCACATTTCCCACCTCTCCTCTTTACTTATCACGCTGTCCTCTACTGAACACCAAAGACTTTCCTCTACTGAACATCAGGTCCATTTAAGCACATAGCACACGGCATGCCCGGGCATCCCTCCAGGCTACACTAAGTGCACATTTAAGTGGGAACCCACACTTGGAAGCCCCCGTCATGCCGCGCTGCCCTAATATCTCCAACCCACGGTGTTGAACCGACTCGGACACCGGTAGCGACTTTCCCTCACCCATTCCCGCTTCAACCACCGCCCCAACACGCGCAGCCACACCAACAGTCAAACCCATACCCGCAACCACCCTTTCCCTACACCACCACACACTCCCACACCTATCTCGGACCCTGATTCCAATCCCACTCCCACCTCCACTCCCACTCCCGCACAACCGTTCGTCCTCTCCAACCCTACCCCAGCCCCTCTATCACTACGCTCTCCCCAACTGAAAACTCCCACACCCACACCTCACGTTGGCACACAGAGGTAGAAGCACCGCTCAATGTGTGTGTTGCCCGCCCTCATGGCATATCCGGATCAACAAAACGACGACCATCGCCGTGGGCTCGGGGAGGGCTGTGTGCTTGCGCGGACCGTAGGTCCGAATGGTTCCGGTGGTGGCCCAGGCGCAATCACCTCGAACCATCTGCGGTTGGGGGATTTTAGCCTCTGCGGTTGTGTTTGTCACGCTGGACTACTTCCATGCCGCCATTCGCTCCACCTTAAGTACTACTCCAGCAAGGTCTTCCAAACGCAATTCGAACCACTCATGACATTCAGCCGAATGAAAAAAACATCTCCGCCCAATTCCAAATGAATCCACCCCAAAAAATCAACAGAAATCTACTCTGACGAGTGCTTCAGGTCATCCCGTCATTGTTCAGTGCAACACAATCACATGACCATGCCTTCAAAACCCTACTGCGGCCATGCCACCTGCGCCATTCACACTGTCAGCGCTCGCACCGCCTGACACCCCCGTTTGAAAAGTCCACATCAAAAAGTTGAAACAATGGGTCCGACATGTGGCTGCCCTACAGAACCTGTAGTTCCTTTGAGAGCATCAGCTCCGAAGAGGGAACATCGGATATTGTCCTGTCGTTTTCTGCCATCCCAGTTATGGCTTCCCTTCTCGGTGAATGTCCGCGCATTACAGCCAACATCTCTTCCCGTCATTCCTTGTAGCTGCAAAACATGGCGCCCTGCCACCCTTTTCAAGGACTCTCCATGGGCCCATAACCTCTTCCTTTGAAGAGTGAAGAACTAGGTATTTCCTGTGTTCCTTACCTTTAACTCCTCCAGTTGCTCCAATCCTATCGTTTAAATACTGTTGGTTGCTCTCCTCTAATGGTGTTCCTTTCTCGATTGGGAGAGAGTCTGACGGGCACATTATTTCCCACATTTGAGAGAGTGACACATTCATTTACACGAAACCCCTTCTGAATATTATTCTTGTAAATCACCGTAAGTTGATTTTCGGTCATGTCACGTAACAATGTCCACCTTCTCAAGGATTATCCCAGTAACCACAGGTATTCACTCAATACCGCACCGCGTTTTCGGTCCAGATGATCGCATCACCGTGGAGGTCCATTGTTGTGGATCAATCTGATCAACTACCCCGGTAGCTACGTATTCTAATACCTTACACAAACCCATTGATTCATTCAGGTCATCATCGGCTGCACCTACTACTACTAAGAGAGAAAGAGGGAGACGTTATTGGAACATTTTTAAACGTGCCAGAATAGCACGAGGACATCCAAGCCTTCCCCACTCTTGCGTACACGTACAGCACGGTAGATCCTGAGCCATGGTTTGGGTGCAAGTCATACTGTAGGGCTCCCAACCTTCACAACGCTCGCAGCAAAACTTCCCCAGGTACCCCTTATGTAAGGTCACTAAGGAGGGTACCTGGGGAAGTTTTCACGCCTGCCCAATCCGCAATCTACAGGTTATTGTGGAACCACTTTACAAATTTGGTAGGTCGAATATACTTCCAAGAATAAAACACCGAAACCCTGCTCTTTACAAATTCGGGCTACTGCAGCATCTCTTTCAGTAATTTGGTAATCGCAGTTACCACAACTGCAGTTCCATCAAGAAATCCCTTTCGTCCACACTACCACCTGTATCCGTAGCAACTACTCTAAGTTCAAACTGCCTCCCCACAATTGGATTAGGCCACGAAAACATTCTACCGTCCTTGTCTCCGAACGCCATGTACGGCACATACCTCTCTTGTCCGGATATACTCTTGATTTACGTAGAACGAAACAGAGACCACGTCCCCCAACTAGAGCCTGGAAGTTGATGTGATCTTTCATGTATGTGGGTAAATACATTGTTCGCGAAAGAGCCTCTGAAATCACCGCCCTTGTCTCAGCATTCAACAGGCGAAGCCCCGTCACTCTCAATCTGCTGGATTCCCATCATTCTCAAGCCAGCTGACGGCGCTGTGGGACGGTATGTCAGGGGAGCGGGGCTGCCACCCGCAAACGGATGGGGTACCTGCTCCTTCTCTTTGATCCCGAGACAGGGCTCACGCACACAAATTCCCAGCCGATCCACCGAAGATCTGCACGCCGACGGGTAAATTGTGTTATTTCCAGGTTGAAGATTCGCTCAGAGGTCAGGACGTTGGTCCATTCCTCAGTTTCACATTGGAACAGCTGTAGTAGTCTCCGAAGAAGGAGTCTGATTTCGTCAACCCCCATACCACGCCCACGAAAGGATGTAATCTCCGTCCCCGAAAGTAGTTGGTATTTGACATCGGTCCTGTACAACCAAACGTCAGTTCCGCAATGTTCCCCATCGCATGGAAACTTATCGGCCTCGAACATGAGTACCTGAAGGCGTACTGTTCGTGCGCATCCCTGTTCATTCTTAGCGACTTTGGAACCAGGCTGAATCTGACAAAACCACCTCTGTGGTTATTTCTGGGCCACGTAACAGTCAGCGTCTGGTTTCTCCGCAATTCATAAACGCGGGCACTACGATCAAACTGCCAACTCGATTCATTGATGCAGGGCCCAGGGCAAAAATCATTCGGCGCGACTGGCCCCCCTATGCGACAATGGGCTTGATTAAAGCTGCTGAAATCCCCTCGTGGGTACAGCAGATAGCTATGGCTCGAGGCGGGGCTAAGGCTTTGTAGCAGAAGGAGGGCAAAGCATGTCCATTTCACGATTTTAACAACGTTCATGATAAAGCTTAGTGGATGCTTATTCAGGTTGCCTTTTGCGGAAGGGATAGCGGTGAAGCTGTTGCTGTTGTTGCGAGGAGAGCTATCCACTCGCTGAAGTGAGGCGTCGGCTTGCTTTATACTGAAAAGACCCATCGTCCTTTGTTTGCAACTTGGCCTTGCAAAATATGCTTTGGAGGAAAACCTATCTCATCTTTCAACCGGCAATGCAAGAAGAACCATCCTCCGCCTTGCTGTTTTCCCAGTCCACTGTAGAAATTCACTCCAGAAACAAGTCATTTCAAAGCTTGAACTACCTTTAGTGTACCTGTGATCCCTCGGTAAGAAATGCATCAAGGAGGGTCACCATTGAGAGTTTGGGTATTAATTTGAAAAACGTCCATTGAAAAAGCATCTTCAGAGAAACGCTCAATCATGACGTAGGGGATTGTAGACGACAGCCAGGACATGGCAAATGCTTCCATCCGTGCCATGGATTTGAGTGTACCAGTATCGCATCAAGCTTGCATTACTGGCCCCGAGATCCCTCATCCGTCCATTATGCGTGTGATGCAGTGGATTTGCTTGGTTGTCTTCATGAATTCAGTATAAAAGATAGACGGCCAGATTCGCGCAGCAAGTTCGACAAAGGAAGAAATGCAATATTTAATTTGGGATTCACATTCGCCAGCCTGTGAAATTTCTGAGAGCTGGGTATACCATTACGGCATGTGTCAAGCTCCTAGGGAAAGGCGCATGAATATGCACGCCCCTGTTGTCCCGCATTGGAGCAGGTAGGGATTTAGTCGCGCAGCATGGTAATAAGTACAGATTCCATTCTTCAAGGTGCTGCTAGAACCTTTAAACGCCCAAAGCTACTGCCACACCACAGTACTGGCTATACCAGTGCATGACTCTATATTCTCAGGGTTTTGTATTTGCGAAGAGGGAGGCCAAACTGTTGCCTCAATGAAAATACTGGAGTTTCAATCATGCCACACCCGTCTTCCCGCTCTTGTCCCCATGGCCATACACCGCATAGCCTGCTGTACGCGATTTCTTAGCGCATAAATAAATGTTCCAGGACCAAGCGAGTACCCCTGCCGCCGCCTTACGCGTGAAGCTCGGCCCCGAACGCTGCGATCGGCCATCTTCACTCACCCAAGTTCTCCTTTTACAGAGCACGGCTCTACCCCTGTTACTATGGGACGGCCTTGTGAGTCTTTAGCAAATGATCCTACTTTCAAATCAGTAACCTACCCAAACTTTTCATAAACTGCTCTCCTCTTGTCCAACTCAGCATGCCTGCTTGCCGGCCTTGACACGGCCTTTTAGGGAAAATTAAGAGGGACTGCTGGTCACCCTCTAGGGTATTCCCGGCCACAACCGACCATGTCTTTCGAAAATTTAAGGGGGAAATGATGGGGTAGTTTATTTCGTCGTCTGACATTTCCTTTATCGCGACCTCCACCAGAGGCAGGCTCGTGCCTGTGCCAATCTCCACTCTTGGAGGTTGGCACCCGGATGCATGTGCAGTGCTAAATGACGTGGCAAGAAACGTGGCTGTGAGGGCACTGGAGACGTACGGAAAGGTTCGGGGGGTTTTGATGCAAAGGCACGCTGCAGCAGCCGTCATGTCCATGCGGCCTGCTAGATGGCTGGCCTGAAGGTAGCATTTTAGGAAGCGTAGTTCCTTCCCCATTACGCTGTAGGTATACCCTTTTTGAGTCGATTGCGGTTGTCTGGAAAACCATGGGATAGGTCGGAAATATCTTCCAACAGTAAAACACCCAAACGTTCCCCCTTTCTAGCCAATGCATCATGCCTGCTGACAGGCTTCGAGCCAGCCATTTCGGCACATGACTCATATTACCCATTATCCTGATTATCCTGAACATGTCTAGCATACACCGGGGGATAGCCGAACCGCACTTTTCAAAAATTAAAGAACCAAATCAATTCTCCTTCTAGCGAGGGGAATCTAAACGCAGTTTAAATAATGAAGCACCCCACATTTCCCACCTCTCCTCTTTACTTATCACGCTGTCCTCTACTGAACACCAAAGACTTTCCTCTACTGAACATCAGGTCCATTTAAGCACATAGCACACGGCATGCCCGGGCATCCCTCCAGGCTACACTAAGTGCACATTTAAGTGGGAACCCACACTTGGAAGCCCCCGTCATGCCGCGCTGCCCTAATATCTCCAACCCACGGTGTTGAACCGACTCGGACACCGGTAGCGACTTTCCCTCACCCATTCCCGCTTCAACCACCGCCCCAACACGCGCAGCCACACCAACAGTCAAACCCATACCCGCAACCACCCTTTCCCTACACCACCACACACTCCCACACCTATCTCAGACCCTGATTCCAATCCCACTCCCACCTCCACTCCCACTCCCGCACAACCGTTCGTCCTCTCCAACCCTACCCCCAGCCCCTCTATCACTACGCTCTCCCCAACTGAAAACTCCCACACCCACACCTCACGTTGGCACACAGAGGTAGAAGCACCGCTCAATGTGTGTGTTGCCCGCCCTCATGGCATATCCGGATCAACAAAACGACGACCATCGCCGTGGGCTCGGGGGAGGGCTGTGTGCTTGCGCGGACCGTAGGTCCGAATGGTTCCGGTGGTGGCTGATAGGGGTAAACGTCGGGAGAAGAGATACTTAGAACCAACTACCCCAAGACGGAGGTGTTGCGAGCGACAAAAGTGCTACCGTGGTATAGTTGAACAAATAAAAAGGAGTGTATATGGGAGAGAGTTGAGAGGGCTACAAGCAAGTATAAAAGGGGCAGGGTCTACCACTGATGCTCTGCGACCAGCTTAGGAAAAAGTTTTCTAGGGTCTGAAGTTGACTCTCAACTTCCTACTACTCGGAGCTTGACCTGAAGTTGTCTGCCAACTTGCTTGACCTCTCAAGGAGGAAGCACTTTACTCAGCTTATATAGACCTTTCGGCTAATCCTAAAGTCTCAATCAAACATACTAAATACCATAAAACGCATTCACGGGAATCGTGTGAACCAGAGAGACCATTAGAAGATATTTCCTCAAGGTAAATATCTAGGTGCCATACCCATGCCAGCCACCCATCGGCCAGGGGTGGGAATTGATGTGGCCATTATATAGACCTTTCAGAGTCACTCGTAGTATCACCCACAACCTAGAACTGTACTGACATCCACTATGACAGCGTGTCCTAAAATAAAAAATCAACCGATGAATTTGCCACACTCACCCAAATTAAAAATATCTTGCAAATTCAAAAACTGTAAAAATATCTTCCCAGTTCCAATACTGTATACAATTATGGTCCTCATCTAAATTTTTTCGTGTGCGAATTTGCGCACATCACGCCCTCCCGCTCAAGACGAACGTCCCGGCTCGTCACTGCTCTTGTTGTTCTTGTGGGAGTTCTATCCATTCATCAGGGAGAGTATAGGGTTCACTATAAGGATATGGTAGTAGCTCATTTCCAATATGATGAGAGAGTGTGTACCGTGCGATGACCGGCTCATCTCCTTGGTCAAGAGTTTCGTAGATTCGGCGTATGGTTTCATAGTGTTCTCTAATGAGCTCCTCCCGTTTCACTTCTCCAAACCTTCCAAATGTGAGGTAGTAAACGTAGTATGCAAACTTTTCTGGCAACGGGTCCAGAAACGGGTATCTGAAGGAGAAAAAAACTCGCAACATAAGGACTGAGTCCTCACGAGTAAGGTGCGCCCCGTGAATGGTCTGGAAGCACATGCAAATACTAATGCAAAAAAGGAAATTACTTCTGCTTCTCGAGGGTCCTCTGTCATTTCGCGAAGCCAACGTCTAATTGGTAGCCGTCCAATAATTAAGGATGCATAGTTTCCCCCTGGGAGACTAGGCGGTGTTTGAGGCGATCTTCTTGGCGATCTTCCTCGCTGCTCCCGACGCCTTGCCCTCTTCGATGATCCGCCCCGATCACTTGATGGTCCAGCTCGTATCATCATCACGGCCTCGGGAGGATCCTGGTCTTCGGCTGAGGTTGTATTTCTGAGCGGAGCAACGTAAGGTTCCCATAGAGGATATGGGACCAGTCGATATTCCATATCAGGGGGCAAGCTGTAACCTCTCAGTCGCACATCTTGGTTGTTCTTGAGAAATACGTAAACTGGACGGATAATGTTCAGATATGTTTGCGACAAGTCTCCGATAGCTACCATTCCATACCTCCCTATAGAGTAATGATATATGACTTCCACAAACTCTGGACCTGCTTCCGTGAACCTTCCGTTTTGGAATGAGAATAGAACTCTGATCAATAGTCGGAAATCTTCTTGAGGTAGCAATGGTCCGTTCAACGTACGAAAACATAGGCATATATTAATGTAGAAATGGATGATTACGTGGAGTTCGTAGTAGTCACGCGTAATCGAGATGATCCATTCCCAGGCCCTTTTTCCTCCCATAGGAATCATTCTATAGTTAAAGATGAGTATGCCCCGTGGTTGCGCATAGTCCTGTGTGAGAAGGAATTCTTCAGGCCTCTGATGGTAAGGGACCAGACGACGTGCATGGATTGCCCTCCTTGATCTCTTCCCTGAGCTTGAACAGAGCTTATAATGCGGGTGTCTTTCCTCCGTGACGATGCAAGGGTTCGAGTACTTTGTTTGGAAAGCCGGCCACTTCACAGCCTGTTGCATTGCTTTTCCGTGTGCTACAAGTACTTTAGAGCCGACTGAGAAAGTTTGGACTGGAGGCTCTTCATCCTTATTTCTTGTCTGTGTTAGCGCGCGGTGTGATCTCCAGCTTTCGGTGGCCAATAGTTCGACCTCTCTACTCTCTTCATCGATAACATTTGTTTCCATATCTCTCTGTAACATTCTAGGAGCTCTTCCGTACATTAGCTCAAACGGTGACCGTCCACTTCTTCCTCTTCTTCGCCGATAGCCGTATAACACTTTTGGTAAGGCATCTTCCCACTGGATTTCATTCTCGACATAGTTTTCGATATTGATCGTTTGATGGTTCCAACCATCCTCTCCGCTTTCCCGTTTGACATAGGAGCATATGCGAGAACTGTCTTTAGCTGAATACCTTTTTCTTCCAAGAAACGAAGCAGTGAAGTTGCAGTAAAACAAAGTGCGTTATCCGAGATGATCCTTTTTGGAAGACCAAACGGTTCAATTATTTCTTTTTCGATGAATCTCAGGACCACTTCAGCATTGGCCTCCTCAACTGCAACTGCTATTGGCCATCCAGTAAGATGTTCCACCCCTATAAGGAGATATTTGTTTCCGGAAGAGGTTTCCTTGAATGGGCCGGCAAAGTCAATTGAAAAGGTTTCAAAGAGACCGGAAACTGGAAAGCCTAGAGTTGTCTTATACTTTCGTATTGGCGTGAATTTTTGACAGTTGTCGCAGCTTTTCACGAAGTTATAGACGTCCTTATGGATACTGGGCCACCAGAATCTCTCAGTAACGAATTTCTTGGTTGTTTCGAGATCCCAATGCCCTAACTCATCATGAAAAGTCCTCAAGATCTTCATTCTTTCTTTCAAAGGGGCCACTAGTCGAGGACCGGCTTTCGTGTGTCGGAAGAGTTTCCCATTCCATAGTGTAAAAGCCTTTTGATTCCTGCGTACCCAATTTCTGTGTTCAATATCAACCTTTCTCATTTCTAGTCCATCCAGGAATTTAATTAGTCCGTCAATATTAGCTTCGTACTCGTTATTGTTCGGCACTTGCACCTCGGCAACTCCGACGATGTTCTCGGAAGCTTTTTCATTTGGAATCAGTGGATCCCTCAAGCGGGATAGGTAGTCGGCAGGCTGATTATTGCGTCCGGGCCTATACACAATTTCAAACCGATATTCTGCGAAAATGTCGAGCCATCGGGCCAAGCGGTGATGTACATCTTTCTTTTGGAATGCTGTCTTAAGTGCCTGGTGATCAGTTATCAAGACAAATTTCTCGAGTGATAAAAGGTATACGCGAAACTTTTTCAGTGCGAAGACAACAGCGAGCGCTTCTTTTCGCAGACTGAGTATCTCCTTTCCGCATCATTCAGAGTGCGACTTGCGAATTGAACCGGGTGTAGTCTTCCGTTTTCATCTTTTTGGGACAAAACGGCACCCAAAGACCGTTCTGAGGCATCTGTCTCCACAACAAATGGTCTCTTGAAATCTGGATACATGAGCACTGGGGGGACACATAGCTTATCTTTAAGCTCTTCAAATGCGGTTTGCATTTCCTTGTTCCATAAAAATTTTCCGTTCTTTGTTGTGCTGGCATGTAACGGTGCTGCAGTCTTGGCGAAATCTTTGATAAATCTCCTGTAATATGAGGCCAGTCCTAAGAAGCTTCGAACCTCCGTCTTTGAAGCGGGCCTTGGTGCCAACTTGATTTTTTTCGTTTTCTCTGGATCCACTTTAATTCCCTCTTGATCGACGATATGACCGAGTAATTGGATAGACGTTTTCGCAAAGAAGCATTTGCTTAACTTAATTTTCAGGCTGTACGCAGCTATTTCTCCACCAAGTCTTGACATGCGATATGTGCTGATCCAAGGTTTTTGAGAATATCACTACATCATCGATATAAACTCTTGCAAATGGAAGTCCTTTCAAAACCTCGTTCATCATTCTTTGGAATGTAGCTGGGGCATTCATGAGACCAAAAGGCATCACTTCGAACCTGAATGTACCGGCTTTGCTGGTAAAAGTTGTTTTTTCCTTGCATTTTTCATCCAATGGAATCTGCCAATAACCAGTGTAAAGATCAATTGAGGTGAAGTATCTCCCGTCCTTCAAGTCCTCGAGGATTTCCTCCATATTCGGAATCGGAAATCGATCGGGTATCATTCTCTGGTTCAGTTGTCGGTAATCGACGCAAAAACGCAGCTTTCCATCCTTCTTTGGTGCGACCACAACTGGAAATGACCATGGGGATGAAACTGGCCGAATATATCATTTTCCAGCATACTTGTAACATTCTCTGAGATAAATTGGTCATATTTTGGCGGTTGACGTCTAGGCCTGTGGTAAATTGGTTGAGTATCGGTAAGTTCAAATGAGTGAGTGACCGGTACACTTGCTTGTCTTAAATCTGAAACGCTCCATGCAATTACTTCGGAAGATGTTAACATGTCGGATATTATCATTGAGGCGGGGGCTGGAAGGTGCTGTACTTTTTCTTGAATTTCTCCAATTTGGCGCTGGTCCTTTTCTTGATCCTCACCCTCCAAATTTTGAAGGACCTCTTCCGGCGTGCTCACATCTTCAGATATGGAATTCGATATATTCTTGTTTTCCGTGCAATTGTAATCTTCTTTCATGCCCGAATTCCGTCCTTTGATTCGATATTATCGCAAAAAGAAACACATTCAGGTGTCAAACCTACCCTAGAATTCCATTCTTCATCTGTTTCAAACCCAGAATCATAATCGTCCCATGTCATGTTCATTGTCCCCCGAGCGTACCCTTTCTCACTTCCGAAAGTGTTAGTTGGTTCGGAATCTTCGCTGTCATAGCTAGAAGTGAAATCTTCACTGTCCGTTCTCTTAGATCTTCCGGATGTGTGCTTTTGTCGAAATCCAGGGGCATCTTCACGTTTCTGCCGTCAACATTAACTGAAACGATTTGGTTGCCCAAGTCAATGCAGGTCCCTAGTCTTTCCATGGTAGGACAGCCAATGATTGCATCGAAAGGGAGCTCCGGCATGACGAGAAAGTCTACATCAACTTTAGAGTCCCCAAAGAACACGGAAACCTTGTTAACAGTGCCCATGCATTAGACGGTTCCATCCGCCACAGTTATTCTTCGAGTAGTTGGAATAATTTCGAGACCTAAATCTGTCACCAAAGTTTCTGAGATAAGGTTTGGAACAGCGCCCGAATCGAAAAGAGCTTGGGTTTTCATTCCCAATACTTTGACTGGTACTAGTTTAAGACGTCTTGGTGCTGTCGAGGCCGATTGAAGAAACAGTTTCTTACCCTTAGCGGACTTATTAGACCTGATAATTTTTTTGAGTTCTTTTCTCGCATCCTCTGCGTCGCCCCTCAAAAGTTGACCAAACGTTATCCCAGTTGGGGCCGATGCAAGCTCAGCCACCAAATTGTACTTCTTCACATATTCTAGTACGTCCTTCGGGATACTCTTAAATTTCTTACTCTTTCTCGTCTTCTTGGCCGAAGTGTTTCCCACCCCTGGAACAACTTGATCAAGCCTCTTGGTTCGAGGAGGTACAGGTGCTGGGATATGCTCCAGCATTCCATAATCTAGCCTAGGTTTTTTCGACAAAACGTTCCCTTCCCCATCCCTTTTTGTCACATTAACTTGACTGATTTCTTCAGCGATGGATACATTACCGGCATCCGCCAACCTTTGATCCTTCCTGTTTTGTAAGATTTTCATCTCTGGTCCTGACTCACTCCTCGCGTCCGATAAATTTGCTCTTCTGTTGTCTTTAGACCAGCAGTTACTTTCATGATGCCCGTAACGACCGCACTTTCCACAACGAGTGTTTCTATGTGGATTATCAGGACACCTATTTGCAAAGTGTCCAGGCTTGTGACAGTAGGAACAGACTTCTGCGGCCTTGGGGGCCCCAGACTGGTTCTTCTTAATGGTAAGAGTAAGGCTTTCCAACTGCGAGGTTATCATGTCAAGTCGATTATCGAATCGGGTTTCCAACCTTTCTTCCAAGTTTTTGACATCGCTCCTGACTGATTCCAATGCTGCTGCGCTAGTAGCTGGCCTTTGATAATTCTTTTCAGGATGCACGATCGGCATAGATGTACGGGTTTCCCTCGGTATTTCACTTAGTGACTGAAACGTCTCCGAATTTTTGACAAATTCTACTATGGTACCCTTCAGTTCATTAAAAGTGTGAGGGCCCTTGATGAGGAGGAAATCGGAGAGCCGCTTATCCCCCATCGCCGCCTTACGCAGCATTCCGTACTTGGCTTGGGCGTTGAACCCAGCCTTTTCATAGAGATCACACAAGTATACCAATGAGCTTAACAAATCGTCGAAGTTGAGCCGGGCCTCTATGGCGGTACGAATCATCTCATCTGGTTCTACCTGCTTAGCATATTCTTTCACAAGCCACTCACATACCTCACCGAAGTTACGCCCATTCCCGTTAAGAGACCACCCGTTGATAAACTTGGCCTTATATTTGTGCTTTGCGTCACCATGAAGATAGGCGAAGATACTTTCGGCCTTCTCTTCATCGCTCTTCTCACGCATCACAACGTTGACATATGTATAGAGAAACTCCTCAACGTCTTCATTCTTGCCCCCTGTGAACGTTATACGAGCAGCGTTGAGATCCATGATTACAGAAAAGAAATCCCCTCGAATGGTTCCCTAAGACTGCTCAACTCGAATACCTCGGGTGCAACCCCCTCCACAAGAGTACCAAATGATAGGGGTAAATCGTCGGGAGAAGAGATACTTAGAACCAACTACCCCAAGACGGAGGTGTTGCGAGCGACAAAAGTGCTACCGTGGTATAGTTGAACAAATAAAAAGGAGTGTATATGGGAGAGAGTTGAGAGGGCTACAAGCAAGTATAAAAGGGGCAGGGTCTACCACTGATGCTCTGCGACCAGCTTAGGAAAAAGTTTTCTAGGGTCTGAAGTTGACTCTCAACTTCCTACTACTCGGAGCTTGACCTGAAGTTGTCTGCCAACTTGCTTGACCTCTCAAGGAGGAAGCACTTTACTCAGCTTATATAGACTTTCGGCTAATCCTAAAGTCTCAATCAAACATACTAAATACCATAAAACGCATTCACGGGAATCGTGTGAACCAGAGAGACCATTAGAAGATATTTCCTCAAGGTAAATATCTAGGTGCCATACCCATGCCAGCCACCCATCGGCCAGGGGTGGGAATTGATGTGGCCATTATATAGACCTTTCAGAGTCACTCGTAGTATCACCCACAACCTAGAACTGTACTGACATCCACTATGACAGCGTGTCCTAAAATAAAAAATCAACCGATGAATTTGCCACACTCACCCAAATTAAAAATATCTTGCAAATTCAAAAACTGTAAAAATATCTTCCCAGTTCCAATACTGTATACAATTATGGTCCTCATCTAAATTTTTTCGTGTGCGAATTTGCGCACATCAGTGGCCCAAGCGCAATCACCTCGAACCATCTGCGGTTGGGGGGATTTTAGCCTCTGCGGTTGTGTTTGTCACGCTGGACTACTTCCATGCCGCCATTCGCTCCACCTTAAGTACTACTCCAGCAAGGTCTTCCAAACCGCAATTCGAACCACTCATGACATTCAGCCGAATGAAAAAAACATCTCCGCCCAATTCCAAGTGAATCCACCCCAAAAAATCAACAGAAATCTACTCTGACGAGTGCTTCAGGTCATCCCGTCATTGTTCAGTGCAACACAATCACATGACCATGCCTTCAAACTCCTACTGTCGGCCATGCCACCTGCGCCATTCACACTGTCAGCGCTCGCACCGCCTGTACACCCCCGTTTGAAAAGTCCACATCAAAAAGTTGAAACAATGGGTCCGACATGTGGCTGCCTCTACAGAACCTGTAGTTCCTTTGAGAGCATCAGCTCCGAAGAGGGAACATCGGATATTGTGCTCCTGTCGTTTTCTGCCATCCCAGTTATGGCTTCCCTTCTCGGTGAATGTCCGCGCATTACAGCCAACATCTCTTCCCGTCATTCCTTGTAGCTGCAAAACATGGCGCCCTGCCACCCTTTTCAAGGACTCTCCATGGGCCCATAACCTCTTCCTTTGAAGAGTGAAGAACTAGGTATTTCCTGTGTTCCTTACCTTTAACTCCTCCCAGTTGCTCCAATCCTATCGTTTAAATACTTTTGGGTTGCTCTCCTCTAATGGTGTTCCTTTCTCGATTGGGAGAGGGTCTGGACGGGCACAGTTGGTGGTGGTGGTAATTTTTTATGGGTTGTACAATGTCGCACAGAAGCGTGCGGAGGGTATTCATAAATTAACTACGGATGCGGGCGGCGGGTAGAAACCTGTCGCGCCTGCATTATTCGGAGACTAAATGCAAAACGGTTAACGAAGTCGCGGAGCTCCTGTTGAGGGGAGGAACCGCGACGGGAAGCAGCGAAGGAAGCAAGGCGGCGGAAAAAACCCTTGCCGTCGTCGCCCAAAGCGCAATAGATATCAATCCCGACGGGGGAGAGGAGGATATCGTTTTGGTTGCAGTAAGTGCCGTATTGATGATGTTTCTCGTGCACTATGCGACACTCATATGCGGCTGAATCGTAGGTTTTTCTTTTTGTAGAATGTGGGACCCAAAAACTGAATTTGGAATGCCCTCAGAAGAGCGATCACCCAAAGTACGTGAGTGAATTCGGGCCGGAAAGAAGTCGTTACCGTTCCTGGGATACGCAAGAAAACTACAACAAATACCTGTTTTTGGGAGGAAAAACCAAGAGGCGGAAGTATTCACAGAGGAGGAAACCTCTGGGGTCTTGTGCCTGCTGATTCTGCCCTTTTCGTGTTCGCTACTCCGTTTTCATCTCCTCGCGACAATCATTTCTCCTTTTTTTCCCGTCCTGATCACAAAGCGCTTTGACTCAACAAAGAGTAACAGGACACGATTGGGAAAGTATGTCGTCTTATGGAATTGTGAACACGATTCAGGCCCCCACGCTTTCCGGTGCCACCCAACCAGACTTGATGCAGTTTGAGGTGAACTTCGCTGCATACACCGAACGCATAGAGGACATTAACGCCGATCGAGCTCCAAGCCAGCAATTAAACCGGCGTCATCCGAAAATGCATGACATCGAAACTCTTACATCGTATTTGCATGCTTGGGCGTACCGAGAACGCAGAGACATCCGAAGACGCAACCGATGAAGCAGTACAGAATTGGTTTTAACACTCGGCTTGCGTCAGCAGCAAGAGATGTGAAATTGACCAAATTTTTTAATCTCTATCCTGGTGTCCTACAGTGATGCTGAATTGTGGAGCAATATTTTTATTGAGGCCCGCAATTTAATTTTATTATGAATCATCAAGGAATAATTTTATCTTTTTTACACTGGCACTATTTTATGCTGAATTCAGTGTGAAATAATTTTTATGTCCTACAGTTGGTTTTTTATATTTTACAGGCTATAATTATTGCATTTATGCTACCAACAAATTATTATCTGGATGATTGCTTACCTGGAAAATACTGCAATAATTATTGCTGAGCCTGAATTATGTCTGCCAAAATTATTGAACGGCTCACCTGACTTTTGTAGCAGGTTCACTCTGGTGTAGATTATAAGTAGCCTAGGTTGTGAGAAATATTTTTACATCCTCGGGCTATCGAAATATTCCCCTCGATCAGATATTATTAAATTTGGTTTTTTATTCATTATTCATTCTAAGTTCAATTGTGGCATTTATTTATTTATTCAAGTTGGAACTATTTATTATTATTTGGATCTACCTATCCCAATTATTTTTCAAGAGACCTCAGTCACAGAGTGGCGGTAGCTATCGCCCGTGTCAAGTACAAAAGTATGCCACGGGATCCCCCAGGAGCAGTCGAACAGTTTGTTCTGGACGCCATAAACGCCCTTGACGAGCATAATGCATCTATCATTATCATAGACAGAGGCCAGTACAAAGAGCTGGTGGTCAAGCTTGTGCCAAAGCTCGAACCGGCGGAATTAAGGAAAATCATCACCGACCAGATGCGATTGTGGAGGAAAGAGGAGAAAGGCGATTTAAAGTTTTTCGCGAAAACTATCTCGACGCTGACTTCACATGTTCACCTTGTGCAATGTGCAAGCTACAAGTTGAAGAGGAGGTGTATGCCTTCGAACCACGTCGAAGGACCGACAGAAAAGTTCAGCGGAAGAAATATCGGGTAGGCATACGTTCAGGAAAGGACAGTAACGGCTGTCGGGGTTTTTTGGAAATGAAGGGATGAAAAGTTCGAAGAATGGATGCCATGCCTGAAAAAGAAGTGATGCTCCGGAATACTCTATCAGCAATCGCACCGTGACTACGAAAGAGGAGTGGCGTGAACTACTAGATCAGCACTTCGGCAGGAAGGGAAAGAACGGAAAGTTGCTGTACTCCGGTCCGCCTGTAAACAAACTCCGAATGCAGAAGAAGGCAGATACAAGATCTCTTTGAACGACATCGAAACAGTTGCATTGGGCGACTCCGGCGCAGACCACTCCACTCTTCCCTCGGCTCTTTTTTCGATAGTGCGCAGCAAGTATTCAGAGGTCGCGGTAGAGCCTCTCGAGAAACCGATGATTCTCGACACCGCACTGAAATCAGATGAACTGAAACTTCCAGCGACAGCCTCGCGAAGATTCAAACTGGACTAAACCATCGTATTGCCGCAGACGGGAATTCCAGTGCGAGTAAGAGATTTCCAGTTTTTTTTTCCAGATACAGAGATGCCCGAACTATTGCTGGGAAGGAAGCTCCTGAAAGCAATGGGATTCAATTTCAACGAGCACCCGCATCGTGTGGCGCCTCTAATAGAGGGAAAATCGGAAAAGGAACTGCAAGGGGAGCCTTGCAAGCTTTTTACAGCGACATATCACGGTCTCAGTTACACGGACGAATACGAGGACCCCATTGAGCCTCCCAAATGCCTCAAAGCCTGGTTCGGCGTGGACAATGCAGAGTCCATCACCGAAGTGATCGATTCGGCCGTCGAGGAGGCAAGCAGAAACGGTCTGTCAGTCAGAGGCTCCAGGAAGCTCTAAGAAACGTTGGATAAACATCGAGACTGTTCCTCCAGCGGATGTGCGTCCACTTTCGATCAACCTCGTTTCTAACGCTAAACCCCATCGTTCGTCACAACGCCGATACTCCGGCGCAGAGAGTTTTTTCAAACATAAGATCCGCGAACCAGAGTAAATCGGCGCAATATAAAGGAACGAACAGTCGAGGTGGGCCTGCTTGGCCCTCGCAGTCCCGAAACCACGCATCGACAGGCTTTGATTCACCGTGGACTTCAGAGGGACCAATTGCAAGACATTTCCCTTGCAGTCCGCCATGCCACACCTGGAGTCACTCGTACAGGACTGTGGAGGAAGCAAATGCTTCGCGAACATCGATTTCACGCATGGGTATTGGAAAATACCTTTGGACAAGCCCGCGCAGGATATAACGTCAATCCAGAAACTCTTCGGAATCTACTCCCCGACCGGAACACTAAAAGGTGGAACGGATTCGGGAAACCTTCTCCAATCTGTAACGAGAGAGAAATTTGAAGGAAAGGTACAACGCATGCTTCAATGGCTCGATGACTTTCTCACGCATGCGGAGGACGAAGAAGAGCTTCTGTCCGATATAATCACTTTCCTTGAGGTGTGGGCTGAGGCCGTGTTCAAGGTGAACCCCAAGAAATCTTGTTTTTTCATCAAAAAGGTGAAGTTTTGCCGGAGGATAATTTCATCCGAAGGAGTCCAGTTCGACCCTCGAAGCTTTGAGGCTGTAGTGGCGATGAAGCCGCCGAGGATGGAGAACGAGTTACAAAAACTCTAACGTGCCTCTAACTGGATGCGAAAATTCATCCACGACTACTCCAGATTAATGGAACCCCTTCCCAGGCAGTTAGAAGAGGAATTCCAAAAGGCAGGAAGAAGGACGAAGAAAGAACTGCACAAAGTCACACTGGAATGGAAAGAAGAACACTCCACCGTTTTCGATAGCCTCAAAAAGAAGTTAGCCGAGGCAAACTAACTGGCTCATCCGAGAGAAGGATACCGCCTGTGTCTATTTACGGAATCAGCTGACACTCACTGGGCCGCCATCCTAACCCAATCTCTAGAGGGAGACCAGAAGAAACCCATTGAAGAGCAAACACAAGAGCCTCTTTTTTTCTATCTGGAGCTTTCATCGGGTCTTCAGAGCGATGGAGCGTTCCAGAGAAAGAGGGATTTGCGATAGTCGAAGCGATGTGCAGATTGGACTACCTGACCATTGGCCGAACAGTATCTATCTACACCGACCACGCGAACCCCGTCTGCATCTGCAACCCGTACGGCCGTAACCCAGGCATCGCCCGGCACCCCGCAAACAAGTTAGCGCGTCGGGATTTGAAGCTGAACGGGTTCCGATTTGTGATCGGGCATGTATCAGGAGACTGCAACATCTGGGCGAACATCTTGATCAGATAGGCAGTCCAGCACACGAGAATCGTGCATTCTGCATCTATCGGACGTAAGCGCACTATTGGCAGCATCAATCAATCCGAGAGTAGACAAGTCATACGATTGGCCTTCAGTGCGAGACATCATCCAGTCGCAACTTGCAAACAGCACAACTGCCCCACAGCGTGCGATGGAGAAGCAAGGGGCACTATTTGTGCCCACAGGCTACATGTGGATACCAGAAGAAGACAAGCAGCTGCAGTTGAAAATCTTGATCGCAGCTCACACCGGCAATGGAGGACATAGAGATTCCACTGCAACGTTCGAAATAGTAGCAGCGCATTTCAGGTGAAAAGACCTTAGGCGTTGTACAACAGAGTTCACAACGTCATGCTTCCAATGACTCGCCACAGAGCCAGGGAAAATGGTACCCAGACCTCTCGAACATGCTCTCCACGCTGATGGGCCAAACAAACTACTGCAATTCGACTACTGCTATATGCAAAAAGGCCATAACGGTAAGCTGTACACGCTAGTGATCGAAGACGACCTATCAGGCTATGTCTGGCTCAAGAGTACAGAAGAAGCGGAATCGGACACGACAGCGGAACATATTGTTGGAGTGGATTGCATCCTTTGGAGTGGCATAGTCGTGGATATCGGATCAAGGAAGCCATTTCAAGAACAAGCTCGTCAAATCTCTCGCACATATGTTGAAAGTGAAACACAAATTTACACTACCTTATTGCCCTTGGGCAAATGGGTCTATCGAGTTCAACATTCAAGATGAGAAGATATTAGTGATCATAGCCGAAATCACTCCGTACAGTAACACAGATAAATTAAACCGCTATGTAAAATTCTATCTAAATATCTAACAATCTAATATTATTTTACGTGTACATCTACGTTATGTGGAACTACTTTTTGGGAGAATCAGTGAAAATTTTAAATAAGGAATTATCGTTTACGGCCCCGTACTTTTCATATGATATGACCTAAGTGCATTTAACGCAAATATTTCTCGATTCCAGTTCACACTTATCAGAACGAAACATTTTTATTCTGTCTTGGAACATTCTCATCGTCGCTAAGTTGAAGAGAGCTTAAATAAGACCGTACTTTCAAATTTTTGTTGCTTAAACGATTCTATTTTCAAAAATAGCAGTATCCGAAGTCCTTTGTGTTCACTCATTGTTAAACTTTCGCTCTAAATAAGTAAAGCTACGTATTTTAAAGATATTATTACTGAACATAGAACTTTAAAATATGAGAAAAGACAAGGAATTTCAATTCTTTGCAAGAATCTTGCAAAGATTTTTAAATTGAAGTCGTCCGTTCTGTTTTTTCTAATTCTCATAAACTAACTTAATGTGATTAGTTTGGATTTATTCGAGAAGTTTTAGTTGTAAATCTTCAAAAAGATTCAATATTTCATGCGCTAAGCTGAGCTTCAAGGAATTTAAAGCAACCAGTTAGCTAGATTTTTGCTGCTGCAATCCTATCGACAGGATATGAAATAGACAAAGTAAGGTTATAACTTTTGCGTGTTCAATAATATTGAACGAAAAAGGGTCATGGCATGGTTTAGCTTGATTCAAAATGTCATGATGACTCTATATCTACTTTTCGAAGACCTACCGAAAAAAGTAAAAGGGCCTTTACTACTTTTATCTGACCTGGATTCGAAACGCAACAGTTCATTCGTGTGTTTTGGATACCGGGAAATATAAATCCCGCTGACCGTTTGGTAAAGGTAAGATTTGTATAGGAAATATACTTCAATTTCACGTTTACAAATTTCAGCCCGTGATAAAATTACTGACGGCAAAGCTCGAGCTTCTGAAAAACTTGTTTGATGTTGAATTTTTAAGAAAAGTATGACATCAATTTACACCATTTTTGGATACAGGTTGGGTATTAATGATCAACCGTTTCTGGTTTGAGTTGATTTAATGGAAAACAATACTTTCTTGATTTCTATCTTTGGTGATAATCTCTCAAAAGCCTACTCATGCTCCTGGCTATCCTCTACTTATTTAATAATTGCAGTTTTTAAATGGTTGTAGATTCTTGTGTTGTGAAAATTATTATCTTTGCTCAGATTCTAAGTTTCAAAATGCGATAGGGTCAACATTATGGTAGTTCATCATCAATGTCTCGTAGAAAAATTTCCACGTTGGTCCGTAGCGTCTCTGTTGATTTTCGCGTGACTTTTTCTTGTATACAAGTACATAATTTTCTCATATCCTCCTTTATGAAATAAACTATGTACTTGATAGTTATTCTTTATAGTAATGAATATGAGTGGTGATTAGTCTCATTCATTTGATCAAGACTTTAATTCTTGTCCGGTTGTGAAAGTAACAGGTCGAAAATGCTGCAAAGTCTTCATGCTGATGTGTATCACTATGGAAATGATTTCTCGAAGAAGTAATGCGGCTGAATTGCGGAGAACTACTGAGGCCAGCCCGGTCTCTTATCATGTTCTTGGCGGTATAGTTCGTGAGTAGCTCCAGCTAGATGGGTTTCCTGTCCTATAATTCTTTTGTATATCCCGACGCGCGGGTATATAAATAGAGTTGAGCTCAGTTTTTGGAACTATGGCATGCACCACTTCATTCAAAAACGAAAAAAAATTTAATCCCGTCCTGAGTACCGCATATGTTGACTGCATGTTTCGAAATTTACGATACCTTGCGTTAATTCCAAAGATCTTGCAATTACAATTAAGGCAATAGTCTCAGTTTCATTGTGCGAACAGCGACCTGCTCCCGTTTCGCTAAACGAAATAGCGAACTGCCACTTTTCGAGTAAGAGTGCACTGCGATGGCAGTGCAATGGAAGCGTACTAGGCAGCTTTGCTTCTTTGGTCGAATATCTTAGTGTTTTAGTAGACCTGGGAAATAAAGGTTAAATATCGTGTCGTAATTTTAGATGCTTTAAAGAAACTATGAACACCATACAGTCATATTGATGCTGTCACCACTTTTTGTTCCTCGAAAAATTGTGCGTGCCTACGTCTCTTTCGTTCCAAAGTCACGTCATGTGAGGTGCCCTGCGAGGTTAGTGGACTAGAAGCTCCTATTATACTTTTCTTCATTGATCGGGAGTCATACTGATTGACTTCAGCCAAGAGAAGAAAGGTAATGATTTAAATTTTGCCGTGGAAGCCGTCAAATATGCAGCAGTCGCTCGACGATAGTAAAGAGTACTGCAGATATCATTCCTGGTCGATAGGACTAGCAGCTTACAGGCCAGGAAGTACTCAGTCCCAGAGGTGGGAATTTTTCCTTCCCGTTGTGCGACGGGCTATTTAGGCGATGGCTCGCTAGGAGGGTACCACACAGTTTGGGAAGTCGTATACACGTTGATGAGTACGGCATAGTTCCTCTCCCGCTTTAACATAGGCCTCATCTCTGTTTTTATTTTTAGTGCAAACCCGGTCATTTCTGCAAATTCCTGTTTCCTTCATCCCGACATGAATCGTTGGTCTTCTTCTTTATTCCAGACTTTCTACCTTTGTTTCAATAGAAATATGTTCCAAAATTTCATTCCTTTATAAATCCAAATTCTCCATATGACTTTATACTTTGGGTTTCAAGATTCGGGTCTCCTTTTTGGAAAAGAAAATTTTCGGCTAGTGATCCGCGTCGTCCTTTAAATTCATTTCCGATATTTAGTGAAGCATATTTTCTTATTTATCCCAAAATTAATGCAATTTTAAACCCGCGGTATCTCCTTGCATATTTCCACCCAAGGCCGTAAAACGTTTCGAAGACATTTAATTATTTAAAGTTGCATAAAAACATCGCTAAACTAGCACCACTTCCATCTAACAAATTAGAGCCTCATCCACCTTGTCCTCAACAAGACCAGTCTTGGGCCGTCTCTCACCCTTGACAAATCATCTATAGCAAGCCGTCATATCCACGATATGGATTTGATGTGCACTGGTCTAGCTGACTTCCAGTATTACTGCAGAAGAAGAAGAGGAGGCAGAGGAAATGTAGAAGGCTGAGGCGTATGTGAAAGTATCCGAGGATGAAAAAACTAAGTGGACCCATGGTATCCACTAGTTTACAGCCGTGGAACAGCTGCTGTGGAGGACGGATGGGAGGGATAGGGTATAATATTAAACTAATCCTCCAACTTTAGGGATGAAGCGGGCGTTGAGGGTCCTGAAGAAGAATTAAGGGACCTCAATATGTCCAATGAGGCTATAAGCAGTTCTGGGCCGTTCTACAGAATCTGTAATGACTTCATTTGACATATGGGTATTTCGGAGGAACTTTTGGCTCTGATATCGAAAAACTTGATTTTGAGGAGCAGATCTACACATTTTCCTGATATTATCTGCTAATAGAATCTCCTTCCCTCAAGATTTCTTTTAATGTGTATTAAGGAATTTAGTTAGCATGGTTTTTGAGACTTATTCCCTTGACTAACGTAGCGGAGAAGTTCAGCACACCAGGTGGAGTTATCCGCATACGCATGTACAGGCGCTTGAGTTCGACAACCTGCTCCTCCATTATACAATCTATTTTTTACGTATAGAGCCGCAGGTAGCCGACCTGGACGACCCGTTTAGCTCTTATGTAGCACTATAGTCGGATAATGCAGCGGACACCCGTAATATTAATGCTGTAAATTTTGATTGCACTCCGTTCAGTGTCCAGGCTACACGCTAGCAGTGACCAAGTGCCATCTCCCGGAGTGCGTTGCCAACCCTGAAGAAGAAGAGGAACGTTCGGACAACCTAATGACGCGCTCTCCATCAGGTTTCCTACCCGGTCTTCCATCCCCAGCAAGTGTTTATGACATCCTTTTCATCCCGTATCGAAAGGCATATATTTTTCAAGATATCCCTTCCACCTGCCTCAGTTAGTCCCCAAACTTCTCATTTAGCTGGTAAAAGCCACAGCAAATTCACCAGGAGGCAAAGCTATTCTTCGCGCTTTCCTGCACTTGCATGAGCTCCTTACCGCAGTCATGCGTCCCTATATGCGTGGAGAGAGTTATATTGATGATTTCAGATCTTAAGGATGGCTGTCTACAGATTGAAAAATATTTTTGAAAGTATTGGAAAACTATTAAATTTGTTTTCCATGTCGATTACAGTGATGAAAAATTATGGGCCGGTATTTTATCAGAGGCCAACGAGCTTTTATTTATTGCGAATCATCGAAAAATATTTTTATCTTTTTCAATGGCCCATTGTTTTTAATGCATTACATATGAAGCAATTTTTATGTCGGAGGAAATTTTGGGTGTTCTTAATCCATGAAACATTTTGTCAGCTGTTCCCGGAGGGATATCGTGATGTGGGTAAAGCCTTCCGAAGTAAAGGATTGGCGGGAAGCATTCCAAATGCTAGAAAACTGGCTGGAGGCCAGCCAATAGGCACGCCGCATCGGACATCTCTGTGGCTGCGACATGAAGCTGTGTTAAGACTTTTTTGACCTTTGCATAGGTTTCTTTTGCCCTCGTAGCGATGTTGCGTGCGACGTCGGTTAACAAAGCGTTGGCGTCCGGCACCATCCTCCGAGGGTTTATATGGGGACCGGGACAAGCTACTTCTGGCGGAAGACGCGATGGAGGACTCGTATCTTCTGTATTTAGCAGTTCTTGCTGCGTAGAGCGAGGCGAGCAGTTTTTTATATCTGTCAAAAGATTTTAAATTCCAAAGCTCTAATTACTGAAATTATGTTGCCAGTAATTTACTATTTGGACTAACACTCACCCGCAGAATCGTCCTATAATTATTACTGATCATGAATTTGGTCCACGAAAACTACTATGCTGCTGGAGTCACATTTTTAGCTTTTCTACTCTGATCTGCAGTAAAAATAGTCCTAGGCTATCAGAAAAAGTTTCTAAGCATCGACCCATCGAACTATCTCCGTCGATCAATAAATATTGGTTCTCTTTTATTATTCTTATTCCTAATCGGTTTATGTAACTATCTAATTATTTGGAATTCTCTTCTTTGTATCTACGCATTTCATTTAATTTTTATAGTCTGATTGTCCCCGTCATCTTCACTTTTCGATAGTTAATCAAACAGTGAATAACAAATCATAGGTAAGTAAAAAATGTACTTTAGACAGCGTATATCAGTCCGGTATGGGCAGTATAAAACCAATGTCGTGTAAAAGCAAAGGGGCATTTGCAGTTTCCCAAGTATCCACCAAAACAGATTATCGAATGCTCTGAAAAAGTAGACGTTTTTGGTGTACCCTATCCGACCACTTGTCATGAGCTAAAACAATGTGTAACTTTTTGGTCTCTGATATAGAACCCCGCACAATTTACTAAAAACTTCATACATCTAATGTTATTAGTCATTCTTTGCATTATGAGTCTTGCACAAGTGCTTGAAATTATGCCAACTTATTCTACAAGTACAGTTGATCTTTTTTGATCTGCGACGCCACTCTAAATTTAATCAAATTGCTTGTCTCAGAAACCAGCGAAAGTCTGATTTGTGCCCATAAAACTCAAAACATGCTTGAAACCACTCAATTTAGATTGATTTTTCTTAATTTATTTCCTTTCTTCCATCATGGGCCCCAAATATTGTAAAAAAACATTTATCACGTGGCTACGCCAGCTCTTCCGTAGTTACAATAAATTTCCCTTACTAAGGAATATCTTTTTGAAGCCAGACTGCAACCTTGATTTTATTATAATTGCTTTACAACACATTGCTTGATACTAAATGCCTTCCTCAATGTGTAAGCCAAGTAAAAGCGATTAAATATACCCGAAAATGCATTAATTCCCCTTATCCCCCATGTTGCTGCCTTCGTCAGCTTTACTGTTACAATAATCATCACAGCCCTCCTTCTTCATCCCCGCACTTCCTGCACGTTCTGGGGCCCGCGGAATGAAACCTCCATCGGTGTAAATATAATGCAACTCTAGCAATGCAAGAAGCGATCATCACATTGAAAAAAGGATCACTAATAAGGATTAATGTGTGCCTCTTTTCCTCTTTTTTCGCACTGAATGGCATAAACAGATTGTGGCACAAACGATCAAGGTACTAAGGGTATCATGGACTATTTCAGACGTAATTTTTGCCTTGAAGGGCAGCAATAATTGCGTGGCGTACTAATATTGTTCCAACACTAATAAGTATACGATTAAATTAGTGCGGACACTAGTAATATGAGCAGGGTAAATTTAGTGCGTTTTGTTGTTTGCAGTAACTTTATTCATTACAGTCAAATAAACTATGACAGGAACCATTGAAAGGTCACCTTAAGTTGTCCGAGGAAAGGCTCAGGATATTCTTAGGTGATGGTTTTGAGTTTTTCGAAGAGCTAACACTCAATCCATCGCCGGTTTAGATTTATTTTTAGTCAGCATCTAATCATAGCTTTGTTGCTTTATTTCATACATTCTCTACAGTGCTAAAATTTTAACTGGTGAGTAGTGAAGGCTGCAAGACTTTAGAAAAAAAATCTTTCGTGGTTTTCATTTTTTTCTGAAGATCCGTTTACAGTGAAACACATCCAAATATCAATCTAATCGAGTTAAACGCATCAAATATGGCCTCCAATATTTTTTACGATTCGGATTATGAAGTAACCTTGTAGGTGCACTAATTTCCTCTATTTTCTGGAATAACTTTATCTACGTATTGAAAGCATCGAGAGCGGCAATTGCCTCTTCTGTGAGCTGTTTATGTATGTACAGCAACAACTTTCTCTCATCTTAATAGTTCTGTCGTCGTGATGACAGTTCAAAATGTTACAGGAATAGTCCAGCTTTTATTTCAGCTTCAATGAGAATCCCTAGATATTTCATTAAGCAACCTCTTAAAAAAGTATCTCCTACAGGAGGAATAGGTACATTAATTTCATCTGGCTGCTCTAAATGTGGTGTTGGGTGGGTGATGCAAATGATTGATGGATTTTAAAGTCAGCAGAGAGATCCAATCGAACGGCCTCTTATCAATGAGCTCCTTTACCATAGATGGCCCAAACCATTGCGCACCAATCTTTTTCGAATCCTGCGACCTAGATTACACATCCGCAAACAATGAGCGATTTATCCATAGCTTTTAGCAAAAATCATATTCTGGAACCTTTTATCGCTTCGAAGCGTAAGCAGGTTGCCAGGATTTTGCCACTGTGTAGGCATATTGCACATCCTCAAGAGAAACCTTGAGCTTGACACCAAATTTGTCCAAACTCTGAAGAGATAGGCTGCTGTTAGCTAAAAATTCTAACAGGGACTTAGGTATCCATCCAAGGTCCATCTCAAATGGCGACATACCCAGGTCATCGCCGACAGCCGAATCGTATGCAAATTCTGCGGAAGGTAGAAGTTAATCCCAGTCATCCTGATTATACGAGCAATAAAAATGAAGACAGTTCTCGATTATCCTATTCATAATTTCGGAAGCACCATCTGTCTGTGGTTGCCTGCTAGTATAAATTCTTAGTTCCACCCAACAAAGATTCATCAGTGTCTTCCAAAATTTTGAAACGAATTTGCTATCCCTGCCCGAGGTCACATCATCCGGCAACCCTTGGCTCTTAAATATGCTCGAAAAGAAGTCAATATACATGTCTTCAGCAGTATCGGACGTTTTTGATTTAAGGAAATGGACTCGACGAGTAAGTCGATCAACCCAAGTCGTAACTGCATCATGTACGTTCTTTGTCATGCGAAGCCTCACAATGAAATCTGTAGATAGTGATCCCCATCTGCGTTCAGGAAATTCCAGCGGAATTTTATCTGTCAACTATTTTTGATCAGGTTCCTTATACTGCTGAAAAGTAATACCTCCTTCACAGTACTTTAAAACATCCGGGCTTTTATGTTTCCAATGGAAGTTTTCTAATCTGAACAGTGTCTTTGCAAATTTGAAATGTCCACCAAATTTAGAGTCATGAGCAATTTGCAAAATCTCCGACACTGCCCTACGCGGCACACACAGCTTTGCATTTTAAAGCAGTCTGGAACCCTCCGTACGGAACACTGGCAGAAATTTCCTAAGTTTCTGCCTCTTAACCTCATCCTTTGGCCATTCTCCTTCCATGGCTTTTACCACTGGACCGAAGAAATGGTCTTCATCATACCAAGGAACGATCTGGTCAAAATCAAGGTAAGGAAACTCAACATCATTCACTGAGACGTCACGATCTCCTCTAATCACATTGGCAGCTCGTGATAATGCGTTCCCAAGACGTGAAAATTTCCGAGGTTTTTTGTGATTAGAAAGATTCCGAAGTTACCGGGGATCTCCGACCAACGTGCTTCTTTACGAATCAGCACCTACGCACCTGATTTTCAGGAAAAAACGAAAATTCAAAACCTTCAGGATAGCACCTGAATCTTCCCATAAAATTAATCAAACCCAGAAGCTCTCTGTCATTTGCAGTGTAGTCCGACTCAGTTCGTGAAAGCTTCTTTGAATAGAAGTAAAATTACACGATCCCTTCCATTCTCATCCAACTGTATTAGAGTTACACCGACAGCGAGCTGTGCAGCATCTACATGACCAAAAAAATGTCTTTTTTCCAATTAGGAGCGACTAAGATTGGAGCCAATTTCATTGCTTCCTTTAGATTCTGGAAAGCTTTATCACAATGTTGATCCCATTTCCCAATTCCTCGATATTTTTTCGTCATATCTGTGAGAGGTGCAGCAATTTCGGAGAACTTCGGTATGAACCTACGGAAATATTGTATTAGACCAAGGAAACTTCTCAAATCCGTCAGAGAAATAGGTTTGGCCAAGCCCCTACTACCTCAGCCTTGTCATGATTGACACGAATGCATTTCTTCCAAACAATTAAACCCAGGAAAGCAAGCTAATTCTGAAGGAAAGAGCATTTCTTCCGGAATATATACAGCTCATGTTCCTTAGGTCGCAACTACAATTTACAGATGTTCGTAATGATCTTTCTTGTTCTTGCAGAAGATTAGAAGATCATACACGTAAAAAACCAGGAGGACGTCTATACAATCGTAAAAGATCTGGTTCTTTAACGTTTGGAACGTAGCAAGAGCATTGCAAAGTCCCATAGGCATATTAGGATATTCGAATTGCCCATGTTTTTTATTTAACGAATTCTTTTCGATGCACTCTGCTTTCACCCTTATCTGATGAAATCCTGTTTTTAGATCAAGCTTGGAGAAAACTCTCGCATCTCCAAGCCTATCAAACATTTAATCGGAACAACGTCATGGAGAAATGTTCCTTTTTATGATGCGATTTAAAGCACGGTAATCAACAACACCTCTAAGCTTTCCATTCTTTTCTTTCACAAAGAAAAAAGGTGCTCCATATGGTGATTTACTGGATCTAATCCTCCCTTTCCTCAAAAGAGATTAGAAGTACACTTTTACTGCTCTGAGCTCAGATAGGGACAACTGGAACAGAGGCAGATGAGGTGCCTTTGCTTTTTCCTCCACTTCGATCTCATGGTCCACTGATCGAATCGGAGGGAGACCATTTGGCAAATACTCACGAAAGACCTCTTTATACTTTTCCAGTAAGCATTTTAGTTTTCAATGGGACTCAATATCTTTCATTCCTCTCAAATTGTGAGCTTCAAGTAATCGAAATACTTCGAAGTCACTTCCATGGCTCAGTATTCGTCTAAATTTCTTCACTCCCAAATTGGACACATCAATACGTTTTCAGCATCGGGATCTATCACTGGAATAGAAACATCTTTCAAAATCACAATCCATCGTTTGTAATGAACATTTGGATTGTGGGCAGCATGCCACGGCATTTCCATCAGAACGTCATACCAAGTCTGGTAGATAGCCCAATTAGAAGCGTAGGTATGATCATCTACTCGTATAGTTTCGTTGACAATGATTTCAGATGCCTCTTCGGTAATCCCCTTCTGTGAATGGCAGTCAACTACTCGTTCACTCCGAGTCTGGCACAAGTCCCTATTTCTCTTCAGGAACTCATTTGTAACCACGTCTGTATTGAATCCATCGTCCTTTAGTACGTTGACTGCTTTTTTATGCAGTTTAACATCAAGCAGTTATAAAGGCTCCACTAGTACAGGTCCATCAGTGGGGATGCTGTCACCATTACTAGACGTGATTCCACTAGACTCAGCTCCTGAGATTCTCGTCTTTTTCTTGTCCTCTGAGAATTTAGCTCCGGTGATGTCCAAAACAGTTTCACTCTGCTCATTGGAACATCTGTTCACAATCAGTACTGGTCTCACCTGAGAGTTCACCATGTCTGGTGGACCAGCCAGTTTTCCGAGTAAAAGCCATTCAAATCATTACTGTGTTCTGCCTCTGTATTGTTCGCCACTAGGAGATTACAACCCCTGTTAACTTTATTCCTGTTTCCTTTTTGTGTGTTTCCAAGGTCCACATCCCACTTTATGGCACGTAAAGCATCGGTTCCCCATCAAGTCTTTCTGACGCTGCTCACTGGGACTACATTCCAGGTTACTTATCTCCATCGGTGTAGGCCCTGATGCATTTCACTTGTTTGAAAATGAACCTCTGCCAGTGAAGAAACCTTCTCCGTAAAATGCTCCATCAACGTTGAGAGCAATAGTGCTAGCAGCTTCGGACTTGAATGGATTCCCCTTGCGGACCTCCAGCAGAATATATGGTTTGAGACCTTCACAGAACCGCGCCAGTTTTTCCGACTCACTTATACCGGGAATATTGATAAACAGATTCCAGAACTCCGAGAGAGACGCGCCACACTTGTTTTCTGGCGGAGCTTGGTAGGCTTGTCACGATCTCTGATAACACTATCCTGGGGAAAAAACTCAGCTTCAACTAAGAGTTTGACTGCTTCCACGTCGGCGGGACAATGTTTTCAGAAACAAGAGTGCAATAGAATCACATAACTGATTTTGGATGCAGTCGGTCCAATCTTCATCATAATTAGGAACCTCATACATATGATGGAATCACATAACTGATTTTTGGATGCAGTTGTACAAACCAATATCATAACTAGAAACCTCATACATATGATGAAATCACATAACTGATTTTTGGATGCAGTTGTACAAACCAATTTCATAACTAGAAACCCATAATCATAACTAGGCTGAAAATTCCTGGCCGTCTACAGGTAAAGTCGCTGTGCTTACTCGTGGCACACGGATTGCGCTCAAAGTTGAAAGACCAGCACTGGCCGATATACAGGGGTAGCGCCCTAAGGCACAAATAAAGAGGTGGTAAAGAGGTAAAGAGGAGGAAAACTAAAGAGGTAAAGAGTTGGAAATTAAACACCACGTGTCTTTGAGTAAACGCTGCAAACTTCTTATAGGGAAAGGCTTGCCGTGACAAGCGACTATCGGTCGCCGGCTTGGGATACCCGAACAGAAGACTTTGCATACTTACTGCATACGTGGTAATAGAGGTTTCAGATACAAAGGGTCTTGGATAAAGACGTAGTCATGGACGATCGCGGAGGCGGAGTTCGAATTGAAAAGCTCACCAACAATAATTTCCATGTTTGGAAGCAGAAGGTGCAGCTTCTTCTCGCCCTCCGGGAGCTTGATGACTACATTGTGGATGATCCGCCTGAGGAATCGGATGATAGGGCTCTCAAATCATGGACTCGGGCCGACCGCAAAGCACGGGCGCTCATCGGATTGTCCGTTTCTGATGAGCACCTAGAGCATGTGCGCACTGCGGCAACTGCAAAGGAGATGTGGACTATTATTCTCAACACGTTTGAAAGGCACACACTCCTCAATAAGCTTGCGGCTCGACGCCGGTTTTACACCGCGACTATGGACGGTAACGAGAGAGTTTTGCAGTATGTTAACCGTGTGACGCAGCTAGCAGCGACCCTGAAATCCATGGATGTGACTATTGATGACAAAGAGATAGCCATGGCTGTGCTTAATGGATTGCCACCTCGGTTCGACAATCTCATCGTTGCCTTGGATGCGCTCGGTAATGAGGACAGAGTGTTTACTTTGGAATTTGTGAAGAGCCGGTTGTTGCAGGAAGAGGAGCGTGCTCAAATGAGGGAGTCAAAAGGGACAAAATCCAATGCTGCACTCATATCCAATGCCCGTCCGAATGACTACGGAGGTAATGCTAGACAGCTGCACTGCACGAACTGCGGTCATTCTGGTCACACCGCGGACAGATGCTGGGGCAAAGATGTGAACGGTAGGCGCCCGAAAGCTCCAAGGGGCTATCGTGCATCCGGTTCTCGTAGTGGCAGAGCATCTAATAATCATCGAAACGAGAAAAATCGCCCGAGAAGAGATCAGCAGGCGTTCGTAGGTCCAAATGTATTTGATTCGACTGATTCTCATCCTTCAGCAGATAGTGGGGACAGCGTTGATGATGAAATTGTTTGCCTCATGTCACGAATTAAACAGGCCGGGATATCGGCCGGAACTTCCTCTTGGTACGCAGATTCCGCATGTACTTCCCATATGACTTACGATAGGAGTGTTTTCACGAATTATACCGAATTTTCTGCAGCCTCAGTCAAAATGGGAACTAAAGCCCGGGCTACGATTGCTGGGCAAGGTGACGTGGAGCTGACTCTACTAGTGGATGGTTCTCGAAAGCGGTGTATTCTGCGAGATGTTGTCACGTTCCTAGTTTCGAATATTCTCTCATCTCTGTAGGCAAAGCGGACATAGAAGGGATCAAAACTGTATTTGAGAACAAATCTTTGCAGATGACTAAGAATGGGAGAGTTGTAGCAACTGGAAAAATGCTGTGCAATAGCCTTCTTTATGCTATCGACATAGTCCAGAAGATACCAAGTGATACCTTGTACTCTGCGAAAGTCACCACACTCTCGACATGGCACGAGAGAATGGCTCACGTAAGCAAGCAGGGCATTGCATCTATGGTAAGGAACAATGTCGTGGACGGCGTACAGATCAGTGGCTCGAATACATCCGAAATATGCACCTCATGCGTTCATGGAAAGGCTCATCGTTCAGCAGTGCCGAAGGAACGCACGACTGGTAGAGCTGAAGCGATGTTAGACCTTGTTCACAGTGACGTGTGTGGACCTATGGAGGTTTCTTCTGTTGGAGGGGCACGCTACTTTGTCACCTTCACGGACGATCACTCTTCCTGGGTTACCGTCTACATGATGCAGCGAAAGTCAGAGGTCTTTGATAAATATAAACTGTTCCAAGCTCGTAGCGAAGCCCATACTGGGCGTCGCATTGGCATTCTTCGTTCAGATAGAGGGGGAGAATATATGTCCACTGCATTCAAGGACTACCTTGCCGAGCGCGGCACAAAACATGAGCTTAGTGCAGTGGAGTCACCTGAACAGAATGGTGTTTCAGAGCGGCTGAACCGAACACTGATGGATCTGGTTCGGTCCATGCTACATGCAAAGAGTCTGCCAAAACAGTTCTGGGCCGAAGCTCTGGCGACTGCTGTATACATCCGAAACAGAGTTACAACTCGGGCACTTCCAAGCCACACTACCCCGCATCATATATGGTACGGTCGCAAGCCCAATTTGTCGCACCTTCGTACGTTCGGAAGCAAATGTTGGTACACCGTCCCGGCAAGTCAATTGAGTAAGCTTGACAACCGAGCACGGGAAGCAATTATGCTTGGATATTCGGAAGCCAGCAAAGCTTACAAACTGTGGGATCCTGAATTACACAAGGTAGTTGTTTCCAGAGATGTCAGATTCAGTGAGAGCGAAACCTGCCAGTCTGAAATAAATGAAAAAGAATCAGATGAGTGTCTCGCAATTAGCTCCGATGAGGATATTGTAAGTCTCGGCGTTGAACAGGATGCTCAAGTCCGGCTTCCTACACCGGACACAGTCGAAATAACTGCTTCTTCGAGACAAGATATTCAGGGACAAGGGAATGACCAGGCTAATGTTGGAAACGACCCAACGGTCGCCGAAAACGTAGGTACAGATAACGAAATCCCTGAACCCCCTGAGGTGTCTGTAGCTCCTCGGAGATCTGAAAGGATTCGAACAGCCCCAAATGCTTGGTGGAGATCAAACATATCCTTGACACCTAATGACACGGCTCTCGTTACAAATGTTGTCAACATCTCGTACAGACACGCGGCGACAGGACCGGACGCAGACTTTTGGAAGTCCGCCATCGAGTCCGAGCGAGACTCGATCGTTCGGAACAAAACATGGAAGTTAGTCCCACGTTTGGAGGCCTCAAACATTCTGACTCCAAAATGGGTGTTTGCAATAAAAGATGCCCAGGACTCCAACGGAGGCTTTTCCCGAAAATCGAAGGCGCGTCTTGTCGCTCGTGGTTTCCAACAGGTGAAAGGGGTAGATTATAATGAGACGTACGCCCCTGTCGTGAAGCTCACGTCAATTCGGGTGCTTTTGGCACTTGTCGCACATCAGGACCTGGAGCTGCATCAAATGGACGTTAAGACGGCATTTCTGAACGGTGATGTGGAGGAGGACGTGTACATGGAACAGCCTGATGGATTTAGGGATGCCTCGAAACCAAATCATGAGGTTTTTTGATTATGATTAAGGTTTGCCCGCTGCATCCAAAATCAGTTGTGTGATTCCATAATACGTATGACGGGTCGAGTCCGTTATTTTGGCACAAGAGAATTCGATTCGGATGAGTTTACAAAATAAGGTGCTGTATTGATGTGTGTATTGGGCCAAACTGTCTTACACGAATTTGACAACTTTGGAAGCAGTTCTAAAAATGCCCCAATTGAACGTTATTACTGGGCCAATATGTTTCAATCTGTCCAAATGGATCAGTTTCTATGTTTTTGTTAATGGACGCAGTGAGTTAGAGAGTAGTTGCAGGTTGTACTTAAGGCCAGGATTTTAGAGTTCCGAGTAAATTCTGGGTAGCCAAGCCCGCAGCTTCATCCTCTCTCCCACCAGCCTTCCCCATCGCAACTCATCTTCAGCTGGAAGTGGGGTAAGTTGGTGCTCGCGAAAGCAAACGGTTGTCGCAGCTTCGTCATGTGAGGCCGAATACATTTCGTTAACTGCCGCAAGTAAAGAAGCAATATGGCTGAGACGTGTCGTTCGGGACATCCTTGAAACCTGGACATCGCTGGGCATGAAAGCACTTGGAATTGATCATGCTACTACAATATACAGCGATAACCAGGGGGCTATGGAGTTCGCTCGAAACGAGAGCACCATCAGACGCAACAAACACATTGATATTGCATACCACTTTGTAAGAGATGTAGTTGTGCGTAAAGAGGTGGACTTGTTGTACGTGCCAACAACTGAAAATGTTGCTGACGCTTTGACAAAACCACTAGGGCGAGTTCAGATGAGAAAACTTGTTAGACTGATTGTGATGGGTAGTAAGGCGGAGCATAAATTAATGGAAAAAACAATATGAGTGAGGGGGAGTGTTGAAATTGTCTGTGTATTCACTCAGTGCACCACTTGACATGCCAGCGCATGTGGCTTAGTGGTCAATGTGTTTTTTCTACATGGTAGCATCGCGGGTTCGAGCCCCGCAAGAGGTTGCATTGGTGAAAATTTAATTTGTGTGTTTTCGGCATCGCTTACTGTCCTATAGGTGATAGGAATGAGGTGTAAGATGTCTGAGTCCTTAGAGCACTCTGTGGTCCCCTGAGTGAGGGGGGTGTTGAAATGGGCTGTGTATTCACTCAGTGCACCACTTGACATGCCAGCGCATGTGGCTTAGTGGTCAATGTGTTTTTCCTACATGGTAGCATCGCGGGGTCGAGCCCCGCAAGTGGTTGCATTGGTGAAAATTTAATTTGTGTGTTTTCGGCATTGCTAACTGTCCTATAGGTGATAGGAATGAGGTGTAAGATGTCTGAGTCCTTAGAGCACTCTGTGGTCCCCTGAGTGAGGGGGGGTGTTGAATGGGCTTTGTGTTCACTCAGTGCACCACTTGACATGCCAGCGCATGTGGCTTAGTGGTCAATGTGTTTTTCCTACACTTGTCACGAACGAACTCAACCTCAAATCCATTATCGACCATCTTACGTACAGAAATTAGGGAAAAAGCAAAGCTTGGAACGTGCAGCACATTGGTGAGCTTGCATGACTTTTGAACTCCGTTCACTACAAGCGTAATGAGGACGGTCCCGACTCCAGCTACTACTGCACACGCTTTTGTTCCCATTTCTACGCGGCTGTTTGAGACCTCCCTGTAGTCGGAGAACAGTCTCTTGTCAAATGTCATGTGCGCGGAGCATCCAGAGTCGATAAGCCAAGTGTTTGACGTTATGTTGATACCCATGAAGATGAGTTGCGATGGGGAAGGCTGGTGGGAGAGAGGATGAAGCTGCGGGCTTGGCTACCCAGAATCTACTCGGTACTCTAAAATTCTGACCTTAAGTACAACCTGCAACTACTCTCTAACTCACTGCGTCCATTAACCAAAACATAGAAACTGATCCATTTGGACAGATTGAAACATATTGGCCCAGTAATAACGTTCAATTGTGGCATTTTTAGAACTGCTTTCAAAGTTGTAAAATTCGTGTAAGACAGTTTGGCCCAACACACACATCAATACAGCACCTTATTTTGTAAACTCATCCGAATCGAATTCTCTTGTGCCAAAATAAGGACTCAACCCGTCATACATATTATGGAATCACACAACTGATTCTGGATGCAGCCGGCAAACCGTAATCATAATCAGAAACCTCATACGTGTTATAGAATCACATAGCTGATTTTGGATGCAGCGGGCAAACCTTAATCATAATGAGAAACCTCATACGTATTATGGAATCACACAACTGATTTTGGATGCAGCCGGCAAACCGTAATCATAATCAGAAACCTCATACGTATTATGGAATCACACAACTGATTTTGGATGCAGCCGGCAAACCGTAATCATAATCAAAACCTCATACGTATTATGGAATCACACAACTGATTTTGGATGCAGCCGGCAAACCGTAATCATAATCAGAAACCTCATACGTATTATGGAATCACACAACTGATTTTGGATGCAGCCGGCAAACCGTAATCATAATCAGAAACCTCATACGTATTATGGAATCACACAACTGATTTTGGATGCAGCCGGCAAACCGTAATCATAATCAGAAACCTCATACGTATGGTAGAATCACATAACTGATTTCGGATGCAGCCGGACTAACCATAATCATAACTAGAAACCTCATACGTATTATGGAATCACAAAACTGATTTTGGATGCAGCCGACGGATACAGTAGGCATTCTACTGTACCTGGAGAGACCGGAGCGGTGTAGCCATGATAGTATTTTCATAACCAACTCCCACTGTACGAACTCAAGTGCAGTGAGAAGTACAGTACGAGGTACAGTAAGAAGCACAGTACGAGGTACAGTACGAAACTTGACACCAGTACAGTATGTGTACACCACTGCACCAAAGGTTTCTACTCTTTGCTGTACCACGTGTACATCACATACACAACTGCCACCACGTACACGTGTACATACCTTACCTCGACATACCTCTTATACAGTATACTCCTCACCCACTTACAGTGCCCTACCCTATGTAAAATGACCCCATAAACACCATTCTGCCCTCTAAAATAGCTCAAAGTCAACCCTTACACCTCTACAGCAATTACACGTGTACATCACCAGCCAATAGAATTGCAGCATTTGACCTATCAGCCAATAGGATTAAAGCAGGCAATTCTTAGCCTAGGCATTATGGGCCAAGTTCCACTTGTCAACAATTATGCAAAATTTGCATTTTATCGTCGACCCTCGAAAATGGCTTTTCGTCCCCGGCAACTTTGTTTTTCGGGTAAATTTGGCATATATTATCCTTCAGAACCACATGTGTCCACGTGTACAGATATACAGCTTCCCAACCTCCGTGCGAGACGTCTAGTCAAGGCGATGGGCGTGTGATCGTCTCACAAAATCACCAACACCACAGTTATCTACCTTGTTCATCAGACACATGTACTCGACTTCATTAATTTCAAGATCTTCTTTCTCTTGAGCAATCATCGCAGTAGGCTTCTGTGACTGTCTACGTAGAAACCGGTCAGGTGGCGGTGGTCGCCTTCCGTTGATGTCCTTTCCCTAGCAGCGGGCAGCGGAGTGTCCATTGTGACCACAGTTGGTGCATGTCAAAGTCGAAACACGCCTTGCCTCAGGGATGTGCCCAATAAGAGCAGAACTTGGCGGATTCTGTCTTCTAGTAAGCTTCATCGATGCACGTTGCTCCTCTTGGAGCAGGCGACTTTTCACATATTCTACTCCGAACGTTTTATCTTCGGATCCAAGAGCGTCAAGCGCTACAATAAGATTTTGAAACCTCGGCGGAAGACCATTGAGAACTGCCATAGCCATTTCCTTGTCATCAATGATGACTCCGATTGACTTTAAGCGAGCTGCTAGGTGTCGCACACGTCCTATGTACGGCAAAACTTTCTCATACGTATTATGGAATCACACAACTGATTTTGGATGCAGCCGGCAAACCGTAATCATAATCAGAAACCTCATACGTATTATGGAATCACACAACTGATTTTGGATGCAGCCGGCAAACCGTAATCATAATCAGAAACCTCATACGTATGGTAGAATCACATAACTGATTTCGGATGCAGCCGGACTAACCATAATCATAACTAGAAACCTCATACGTATTATGGAATCACAAAACTGATTTTGGATGCAGCCGACGGATACAGTAGGCATTCTACTGTACCTGGAGAGACCGGAGCGGTGTAGCCATGATAGTATTTTCATAACCAACTCCCACTGTACGAACTCAAGTGCAGTGAGAAGTACAGTACGAGGTACAGTAAGAAGCACAGTACGAGGTACAGTACGAAACTTGACACCAGTACAGTATGTGTACACCACTGCACCAAAGGTTTCTACTCTTTGCTGTACCACGTGTACATCACATACACAACTGCCACCACGTACACGTGTACATACCTTACCTCGACATACCTCTTATACAGTATACTCCTCACCCACTTACAGTGCCCTACCCTATGTAAAATGACCCCATAAACACCATTCTGCCCTCTAAAATAGCTCAAAGTCAACCCTTACACCTCTACAGCAATTACACGTGTACATCACCAGCCAATAGAATTGCAGCATTTGACCTATCAGCCAATAGGATTAAAGCAGGCAATTCTTAGCCTAGGCATTATGGGCCAAGTTCCACTTGTCAACAATTATGCAAAATTTGCATTTTATCGTCGACCCCTCGAAAATGGCTTTTCGTCCCCGGCAACTTTGTTTTTCGGGTAAATTTGGCATATATTATCCTTCAGAACCACATGTGTCCACGTGTACAGATATACAGCTTCCCAACCTCCGTGCGAGACGTCTAGTCAAGGCGATGGGCGTGTGATCGTCTCACAAAATCACCAACACCACAGTTATCTACCTTGTTCATCAGACACATGTACTCGACTTCATTAATTTCAAGATCTTCTTTCTCTTGAGCAATCATCGCAGTAGGCTTCTGTGACTGTCTACGTAGAAACCGGTCAGGTGGCGGTGGTCGCCTTCCGTTGATGTCCTTTCCCTAGCAGCGGGCAGCGGAGTGTCCATTGTGACCACAGTTGGTGCATGTCAAAGTCGAAACACGCCTTGCCTCAGGGATGTGCCCAATAAGAGCAGAACTTGGCGGATTCTGTCTTCTAGTAAGCTTCATCGATGCACGTTGCTCCTCTTGGAGCAGGCGACTTTTCACATATTCTACTCCGAACGTTTTATCTTCGGATCCAAGAGCGTCAAGCGCTACAATAAGATTTTGAAACCTCGGCGGAAGACCATTGAGAACTGCCATAGCCATTTCCTTGTCATCAATGATGACTCCCATTGACTTTAAGCGAGCTGCTAGGTGTCGCACACGTCCTATGTACGGCAAAACTTTCTCATTGTCTAGCATGGTGACCGTGTAGAAGTCTCTCCGGGCCGCCAGCTTATTTAGTAATGTGTGGCGCTCAAAAACTTCCAAGATGGCGTCCCACATTTCTTTGGCTGTGACAGCATCTCTCACATGATCCAGGTGGTCATCAGACAGCGACAGGCCGATGATGGCCCGGGCCTTTCGATCCCCTTGCTTCCATGCCTTGTAAGTGGAAGATTGTTCATCTTCAGGAACGGTGCCATCAGTAATGTACTGTTCCACATCGCGAAGGGCCAACAGGAGCTGAATCTTCTGTTTCCACACGTAGAAATTGGTATCCGTGAGCTTTTCGATCTTCATCGATCCTCCTCCTTGATCTTCTCCGCTACTCATTGCAATATTCTAGAGGTGCTAATGTTCTGTTCGAAGATCCCAATGTTGGAAGCGTACTGTAATGGTGGAACGGGACATAAAGTAGGACCGCTTTGATACAGTATGCTGGATGCGCACTGTGTTGGAAACCTACTGTAATGTCTGGTGTGCACTGGAACTGGATGTATGGGCACTGTTGATATTGCTTACATTACTGTACCATTACAGTGGGAACATATTCTACTGTACGTTACTACATCCAGTACAGTAACATTCTACTGTACTCATGACTGTACAGTAGTATTCCAAGATGTGCGTACGTGAATATTACAGTGCACTGCACAGTGCTGTCACTGTCTCGTGGGAATAGTGGAAGCAGTTTCTGTTACCTCTCGTGAGGTGTACAGTACTTCCGGCGGGAAATTACATGGTGGCGTTTGTGATATGTGCTCTCGAGATAATTCGATAAATTATGAATTATCGAGAGAGGTCAAGAGGTTACGATATTTACCTTGGCGGGAGATTTCTGTACGAGCGGAAAGTGATATTATTGGTAGATTTTTATTACGTGATGTTTTGTGCTTTGTTGTAATGTGTACGTACAGATGCACGTACAAATTGTTTACGCGGGGTAAGCTGTGATTGGATGTTATGCTTCCCGCCACTTCTTGATGTTATTAGGCATTTGATGATTGGTTAGTTTGTAATCTCGGATGTTGAACGAGTTAGCGGTGACTGTGAAAGTGACTTTGGATGAAGCACTATGAAGTAGCATATATACTCTGCCTTCGGGCGATTGAAAGTAAACCAGCTAGACTCGGCACCACTTCCAAATCCTTGACCAACATTCCGAATTCTTTCCCAACACTTCCCACAAATCCATTTGTTTAACAGGTTATGGGCCCAGGACTCTAATTGCTGCATTTTTTTTTGTTTGGTCTGCTGTTGTCTCCAGCTCTTTTGTTTCTCCTTCTGCGCGTTGGGCGCTGCGAGCTGTTGATTTCTTTTTGCGCTTTGGGCGCTGTTCGGTTTGAAAGCGATTCTTGTTGTGTGCTTGTGTGTTGCTTTCTCTAGTTGTTGGTTGCTTGGTATCTTGATTTCAATTCAGTTGGTGCGACCTCCTGGTGGTCTTGGCTATCGGTGAATCGCTGCACTACGGCTGAACCCTTTTGGGAACAGTGCCTTGAGTAACGGGTGTGGAGTGCCATCGTACCATAGAATTCCACTGGGAATAGCGGGTGGTCTTGGCTATCGGTGAATCGCTGCACTACGGCTGAACCCTTTTGGGAACAGTGCCTTTGAGTAACGAGTGTGGAGTGCCATCGTACCATAGAATTCCACAGGGATTAGCAGGTGGTCTTGGCTATCGGTGAATCGCTGCACTACGGCTGAACCCTTTTGGGAACAGTGCCTTGAGTAACGGGTGTGGAGTGCCATCGTACCATAGAATTCCACTAGGTGCAAACTGTGCGACGAACGGTTGAAGCGGGTAACTCCGTGGACGTGAGCTTGGCGACTTGAACTAACGGCGAACTTGTTGACGTGCTGCTCCCACCGGTCCTCTTGGGCAGATAACGGTGACGGTTGTGAAACCAGGTAGTAAGCGAACTTGTTTGCTGGACAGGGTGTCGTAGCGTACTGCACAGTGACTGGGAGCATCCAACTGGCCGCGCAATTTCCTGCAAGAGACTGGCTTGGCTTTAAGGGTGAACACTCGCCGGTGTTAGTAGCCTCCTTGGGACGTCTCGTAGGGATCATTTGCACCTGCCTGTGGTACTCGCACAGGTGGGAGAGGCAGCTGAAACCGCGTCTTACCCGGAGAGTCTAACCGGGGGCCGGGAGTCCGACTCCTAGTGATCCTTCACATAGAGTGTTGGTGCGCTGCGCTGGACCTTGATTCACGCAAGGGAAGGTTAGTCAATCGCAGAAACCGTGTCTCACCTGGAGAGTCTAACCAGGGGCCCGGAAGTCCGACTTCCTGCAGTTTGAGCACTCAAGCTCTGTACACACACTTCTTCTGAGACCATTGAGGTCTGGTATTTGCAACTTTGGGTTGCTGTTTTGCCTTGTACTTTCTTTATCTCTTAATCCTGTTAAGGGAAAGATGGACGGCTCAGGCGTCTTTAAAATTGAAAAACTTAGTGACTCTAACTTCCATACCTGGAAGCAGAAAATCGAATATCTCCTGGCATTTCGAGAGCTTGACAATGTGATCACTGAAGCGGCTCCACCTGAAAACGATGAAGGGTACCGCGAATGGCAGAAACGAGATGCCAAAGCGAGGGCTGTCATCGGTCTGACGCTGAGCGATGAGCACTTGGATCACGTTCGTGAACTGAAGTCTGCTTCTGATATGTGGAAAGCGTTGATGAATGTCTTTCAGCGCCGTACACTACTCAATAAGCTCAGAGCTCGTCGTAGATTCTATTCTGCAGTTATGATGGAAGGAGAGCGAGCTTTGGCGTATATCAATCGTGTCCGCCAGCTTGCGTCGGATCTGCGAAACATGGAGGTCACAGTAGCGGATGAGGATATTGCTATGAGCGTGCTGTGTGGATTGCCCGAAAAGTTTGAGCACCTGATAGTCGCCATCGACACGGTGACAGATGAAAAAATCACTCTCGCTAGATTTTGTGAAAAGCCGCCTTCTTCAAGAAGAACAGCGTCTAGCGGAGAAAACTGGCGGAGCCTCAAGGTCGGACAGCTCAAATGCTTTGGTGGCAAGAAATAAATCACAGCGACACTGCACCTACTGCAAAAAGCGAGGCCACGAGGAACAATTCTGCTGGAAGAAGCAGCGAGATGAACGAAATAGGTCAAAAGCCCATGCTTCGGAAAAGTCTGCGGGTCTCGTTGGTAGTGCCTCTTCAACATCGCCCGAAAGCAGTAACTCAGACGCCGATGATTTCGTGTGTTTGATGTCTCAAGGAGAGAACGCATCCGGTGCCACGGCTGCTATCACCTGGCACATTGATTCTGGGGCTACTGCTCACATGACTTCGAGCCGGGAACTGTTTGAAACCTTGGAGTCAGTGGACCCATTTGAAGTTTCTATGGGCAATAACTCTACTGTCAAGGCCCACGGTAAAGGAATGATCACAGTCCAACTGCTTGTTGAAGGCGTTTCCGTTAAATGCAGGTTATCAAATGTCATGTATGTCCCGGGGTTAAAGTTCAATCTCATCTCAGTGTCGGCAATAGAGAATGGCGGACGGAAGATTGAGTTTGAGAATGGTGCATGTCGTATACTCGAAAACGTGCGAGTTATTGCCGAAGGAACACGTCGCAATGGTCTTTATGAATTAAATACGACTACAAAGGTTCCGACTGATAAACGAGGAATCGCTCTCGCCGTCAAAGACCTCTCGCTTTGGCACGCAAGACTTGCCCATGTAAACTCGGAAGGAATCAAAAGCATGGCTCGAACTGGAACAGTTCTTGGCATCGAAATAGATCCCAAACAACCCGTAAATGTTTGCGAATCTTGCATTTATGGAAAAAGTCACCGTGCCACGATTCCTAAGCAGCCTGGACCCAGGGCCTCGCTGGTTCTCGATCTGGTTCACTCGGACGTCCATGGTCCTGTGCAGACGCCGTCTCTAGGTGGGTCACGGTATTTTGTATCTTTCATTGATGACCACTCACGGTTTTGTGCCGTCTACACAATGAAAGAAAAGTCCGAAACGTTCGATTGCTTCAAACGGTTTCATGCTTACGCAGAACGACATACAGGAAGGAAGTTGAAAAGGATTCATTTCGACAACGGTGGCGAGTATATTAATAATGTTTTCAAACGGTACCTGGCAGAACACGGTATAGAATCAATGCCGACAGTTCCGTATAACACACATCAGAATGGGATCGCAGAACGTTTGAATAGAACTATAAACGATTTGGTTCGATCTATGCTTCACTGTAAGAATCTTCCGAATGCGTTCTGGGCAGAAGCAGTTGCAGTGGCAGTGTATGTCCGAAATCGGGTAACTACCAGGGCACTAGGGCGAAATGTTACGCCGTTTGAGCTATGGACTAAGCGAAAGCCGCATCTCGGGCATATGCGCGTCTTTGGAGTAAGTGCTGGTTCACAATTCCAAAAGCCAATCGGGAAGGAAAACTATCTCCTAGAGCTCGAGAGGCGATCATGATTGGATACGCAAAGGGCTCACAGGGCTACAAATTATGGGACGTCTCCTCCAAGAAGGTGGTGATTTCCCGGGATGTGAAGTTTGATGAGATCAGTCAAACTGAACTCAATGCATCTACGGTGCTCAAAGATGTGCCCGGCGATCCCTCAGACACCGAGGACGAAGTTTCTCACCAAGTGTCTGAAGAATCTTCTGCTGTTGAGGAAGTTGATAATTCGAATCTGAATAATGCACCCTCTACTGGAGTGGCAGGAGAATCTGTTTCGGCTACGAATTCGCCTGAATTGGAACCGGTATCCGCAACTCGGAAATCTTCGAGGCACCGTCGTAAGCCTGGAGAATGGTGGAAGGCTACTCCAAGTGCTTTATTGTCGGCCTCCTGTCCACATGATCCTCAGTCATACAGAGAGGCCCTGTCCAACGGTGAAAGCGATAAATGGCAAGAGGCTATGGACAAAGAGTATCGCTCTCTCCTAGAGAACAACACCTGGGAGTTGGTTCCTCGTCCCGCGGATAAAAATGTAGTTTCCTGCAAGTGGGTTTATGTGACAAAAGACGATCCTCAGCCAGATGGTACAACTAAGAAACGCCACAAAGCTAGGCTTGTTGCTCGTGGTTTCTCCCAAGTTGAAGGAATTGACTACAATGAGACCTATGCCCCGGTAGTGAGGTTTACTTCAGTGCGTATTCTGCTGGCTATGGTTACATCTTTGAACTTATTGTTGCATCAGATGGATGTCGTGACGGCCTTTCTAAATGGAGATCTCGAAGAGTGTGTGTACATGGAGCAACCGGAAGGATTCCGGATCAAAATAAGGAAAATTACGTTTGTAAGCTCGGGAAAGCGATCTACGGTCTCAAACAGGCGAGCCGCTGCTGGCACAGAAAAATCGACAAATTCCTGACAGAGCATTTGGGCTTACAGCGGAATCCGTCTGATGATTGCCTGTTCAGCAGCTGCATTGACGGAGCGGTTTTAGTCATTGCGTTGTATGTTGATGACTTGTTGATTGCTTGCAGCAATGTTGCGCGGCTTGATGAAGTAAAGAAAGCCCTGAGCTCGTCTTTCCGTATGAAAGACCTGAACGAAGCTCGCCATTGCCTCGGTTTTGAGATCTATCGAAATTCCACTGAGGGGAAGCTTTACTTGTCGCAGGAAAAGTACGCCGCGCTGTAGCAGTCCGGTTTGGCCTTGGCTCAGCGAAAGGATCACACACGCCAATGGAGACTGGTATCAACTTGAGTGTGGAGGGAGAAGTGGCGTCTGAGATCCCGTACCGTGAGGCAATTGGTTGTTTAATGTACTTGATGGTCGGTACACGTCCAGATATTGCATTCGCTGTTTGCCGCCTAGCTAAGTTTGTTGAGGCACCTACCAATTTGCATTGGCAATGTGTGAAACGACTTTTGAGATATCTGATCTCCACTTCCGGCCACAAATTGTGTTTCGATGGAAACGAATCTTTGGATCCAATTGGATACGTGGACTCGGATTATGCAGGTGATGTCACTACACGGAAGTCGACAAGTGGTTATATCTTTATGATGGCTGGAGCGGCGGTGTCATGGTGCTCCCGTTTGCAGGAAGTTGTGACTTTGTCCTCAACTGAAGCGGAATACGTAAGCCTCAGTACTGGTGTAAAGGAAGCGGTATGGCTACGGCGATTGGTGGCGAATCTTAAAGTTGGACTTGTGCTTTGCAAAAATGCAATGGTGATATACGCAGATAACCAAGGTTCGATGCACTTGGCCATGAACGGGAGCAGTAACCGGCGAACGAAACACATCGACGTCCGTTACCACTTCTGTAGACAAGCCATTGAGGAGGCGGAAATAAAATTGGAATACTGTCCCACTGAAACAATGGTCGCAGATCTCCTGACGAAAGCCCTCGGTAGAGTGAAGCTAGAATGGCTCATTTCTCGCGTAGGGCTAAACAACTAAGCCAGTGACAGAGGGGGGTGTTGGAAGCGTACTGTAATGGTGGAACGGGACATAAAGTAGGACCGCTTTGATACAGTATGCTGGATGCGCACTGTGTTGGAAACCTACTGTAATGTCTGGTGTGCACTGGAACTGGATGTATGGGCACTGTTGATATTGCTTACATTACTGTACCATTACAGTGGGAACATATTCTACTGTACGTTACTACATCCAGTACAGTAACATTCTACTGTACTCATGACTGTACAGTAGTATTCCAAGATGTGCGTACGTGAATATTACAGTGCACTGCACAGTGCTGTCACTGTCTCGTGGGAATAGTGGAAGCAGTTTCTGTTACCTCTCGTGAGGTGTACAGTACTTCCGGCGGGAAATTACATGGTGGCGTTTGTGATATGTGCTCTCGAGATAATTCGATAAATTATGAATTATCGAGAGAGGTCAAGAGGTTACGATATTTACCTTGGCGGGAGATTTCTGTACGAGCGGAAAGTGATATTATTGGTAGATTTTTATTACGTGATGTTTTGTGCTTTGTTGTAATGTGTACGTACAGATGCACGTACAAATTGTTTACGCGGGGTAAGCTGTGATTGGATGTTATGCTTCCCGCCACTTCTTGATGTTATTAGGCATTTGATGATTGGTTAGTTTGTAATCTCGGATGTTGAACGAGTTAGCGGTGACTGTGAAAGTGACTTTGGATGAAGCACTATGAAGTAGCATATATACTCTGCCTTCGGGCGATTGAAAGTAAACCAGCTAGACTCGGCACCACTTCCAAATCCTTGACCAACATTCCGAATTCTTTCCCAACACTTCCCACAAATCCATTTGTTTAACACCCAAGCCGGGGACCGATAGTCCCTTGTAGTGGCAAGCCCACCTCTATAAGAACACAGCACACGAAACTCTAGACTAAAGCAAAGGCCAAAGACGTCGCTTCAAAAAAACAAATGGATCTCTTTAAATTCTCTGGGACAAAACTACTTTCAAGTGTTCCTTCCCGTTCTCGTGACGCTTGAGAACTTCGTGAGAATCGAACACTCTATCACAAGCAGTACAGCTAGGGGTCTTTTTCTTGTTTTTCTCTCTAGTCCTATGACCCTTAGAATTGATGTGATCGTAGAATGTCTGTGCGCTATTGCAGCTAATATCACAGAGCTTGCAGTACCCCTTGTTCATCGGCGGAACTCTTCGTTTAGCCTTTAGTTCCTTCTTGGCAACTCGATCGGCGAGGGCTTTAGCTTTCTTTTCCGAGAGGCGTTGAACTTTCTTTATTGGCTTATCCGGAGGTACTGACTTACGAGGGATCCTATACCTTTCCCTAGACGAGGGAAGCGCGAGCGTCTTCGGCGGCGGTCCTTCTGGCTCGAGTACTTCGATCGATTCCACAACCGTCCTCCCCACAGATGGCAAAGTCCTAACTGTCGCAGCCCTGGGCACTCGGGGCACCAGGGCTAATTCCGAGTCTAGCACAACCCCGCAAAAGCAGGCACAAAAGTGGAAGTGATCGTCAGTAACAGCTTTTGGGATTATGAGTCTTTAGACCAACCAAAAGGTGCAAAGAGAATCACTTCGATGTGCAAAGAAATGGAATTATTCAAATAGCTTACCGGAACGAGTAGACATAATCAAGAGACTGAGATGGACAAAAAAATAATGCAGCAACACACGGCGACTTACGGGGTTCAGAGAAAGAGACGGCGTTGAACTGGGCCCATAACCTAATGGGAATCGGAGAGGGTGAAGGACTTTGCTGGACGGATGAAGTTGCGGGCTTGGCTACCCAGAATTTACTCGGAACTCTAAAATCCTGGCCTTAAGTACAACCTACAACTACTTTCTAACTCACTGCGTCCACTAACAGAATCCCGCAAACTATTGCCATTTGAGCGGATTTCAAGATCTTGGCCCGGTGATAACAGTCATTAGGGGCAAATTTGGAACTGCTTCCAAAGTTGACAAATTTGTGTAAATAGGTTGGCCCAATACACACATCAATACAGTACCTTATTTTGCAGACTTATCGGAACCGAACTCCCTTGTGCCAAAATAACGGACTCAATCCGTCATACGTATAATAGAATCACATAACTGATTTTGGATGCAGTCGGTCCAATCTTCATCATAATTAGGAACCTCATACATATGATGGAATCACATAACTGATTTTTGGATGCAGTTGTACAAACCAATATCATAACTAGAAACCTCATACATATGATGAAATCACATAACTGATTTTTGGATGCAGTTGTACAAACCAATTTCATAACTAGAAACCCATAATCATAACTAGGCTGAAAATTCCTGGCCGTCTACAGGTAAAGTCGCTGTGCTTACTCGTGGCACACGGATTGCGCTCAAAGTTGAAAGACCAGCACTGGCCGATATACAGGGGTAGCGCCCTAAGGCACAAATAAAGAGGTGGTAAAGAGGTAAAGAGGAGGAAAACTAAAGAGGTAAAGAGTTGGAAATTAAACACCACGTGTCTTTGAGTAAACGCTGCAAACTTCTTATAGGGAAAGGCTTGCCGTGACAAGCGACTATCGGTCGCCGGCTTGGGATACCCGAACAGAAGACTTTGCATACTTACTGCATACGTGGTAATAGAGGTTTCAGATACAAAGGGTCTTGGATAAAGACGTAGTCATGGACGATCGCGGAGGCGGAGTTCGAATTGAAAAGCTCACCAACAATAATTTCCATGTTTGGAAGCAGAAGGTGCAGCTTCTTCTCGCCCTCCGGGAGCTTGATGACTACATTGTGGATGATCCGCCTGAGAATCGGATGATAGGGCTCTCAAATCATGGACTCGGGCCGACCGCAAAGCACGGGCGCTCATCGGATTGTCCGTTTCTGATGAGCACCTAGAGCATGTGCGCACTGCGGCAACTGCAAAGGAGATGTGGACTATTATTCTCAACACGTTTGAAAGGCACACACTCCTCAATAAGCTTGCGGCTCGACGCCGGTTTTACACCGCGACTATGGACGGTAACGAGAGAGTTTTGCAGTATGTTAACCGTGTGACGCAGCTAGCAGCGACCCTGAAATCCATGGATGTGACTATTGATGACAAAGAGATAGCCATGGCTGTGCTTAATGGATTGCCACCTCGGTTCGACAATCTCATCGTTGCCTTGGATGCGCTCGGTAATGAGGACAGAGTGTTTACTTTGGAATTTGTGAAGAGCCGGTTGTTGCAGGAAGAGGAGCGTGCTCAAATGAGGGAGTCAAAAGGGACAAAATCCAATGCTGCACTCATATCCAATGCCCGTCCGAATGACTACGGAGGTAATGCTAGACAGCTGCACTGCACGAACTGCGGTCATTCTGGTCACACCGCGGACAGATGCTGGGGCAAAGATGTGAACGGTAGGCGCCCGAAAGCTCCAAGGGGCTATCGTGCATCCGGTTCTCGTAGTGGCAGAGCATCTAATAATCATCGAAACGAGAAAAATCGCCCGAGAAGAGATCAGCAGGCGTTCGTAGGTCCAAATGTATTTGATTCGACTGATTCTCATCCTTCAGCAGATAGTGGGGACAGCGTTGATGATGAAATTGTTTGCCTCATGTCACGAATTAAACAGGCCGGGATATCGGCCGGAACTTCCTCTTGGTACGCAGATTCCGCATGTACTTCCCATATGACTTACGATAGGAGTGTTTTCACGAATTATACCGAATTTTCTGCAGCCTCAGTCAAAATGGGAACTAAAGCCCGGGCTACGATTGCTGGGCAAGGTGACGTGGAGCTGACTCTACTAGTGGATGGTTCTCGAAAGCGGTGTATTCTGCGAGATGTTGTCCACGTTCCTAGTTTCGAATATTCTCTCATCTCTGTAGGCAAAGCGGACATAGAAGGGATCAAAACTGTATTTGAGAACAAATCTTTGCAGATGACTAAGAATGGGAGAGTTGTAGCAACTGGAAAAATGCTGTGCAATAGCCTTCTTTATGCTATCGACATAGTCCAGAAGATACCAAGTGATACCTTGTACTCTGCGAAAGTCACCACACTCTCGACATGGCACGAGAGAATGGCTCACGTAAGCAAGCAGGGCATTGCATCTATGGTAAGGAACAATGTCGTGGACGGCGTACAGATCAGTGGCTCGAATACATCCGAAATATGCACCTCATGCGTTCATGGAAAGGCTCATCGTTCAGCAGTGCCGAAGGAACGCACGACTGGTAGAGCTGAAGCGATGTTAGACCTTGTTCACAGTGACGTGTGTGGACCTATGGAGGTTTCTTCTGTTGGAGGGGCACGCTACTTTGTCACCTTCACGGACGATCACTCTTCCTGGGTTACCGTCTACATGATGCAGCGAAAGTCAGAGGTCTTTGATAAATATAAACTGTTCCAAGCTCGTAGCGAAGCCCATACTGGGCGTCGCATTGGCATTCTTCGTTCAGATAGAGGGGGAGAATATATGTCCACTGCATTCAAGGACTACCTTGCCGAGCGCGGCACAAAACATGAGCTTAGTGCAGTGGAGTCACCTGAACAGAATGGTGTTTCAGAGCGGCTGAACCGAACACTGATGGATCTGGTTCGGTCCATGCTACATGCAAAGAGTCTGCCAAAACAGTTCTGGGCCGAAGCTCTGGCGACTGCTGTATACATCCGAAACAGAGTTACAACTCGGGCACTTCCAAGCCACACTACCCCGCATCATATATGGTACGGTCGCAAGCCCAATTTGTCGCACCTTCGTACGTTCGGAAGCAAATGTTGGTACACCGTCCCGGCAAGTCAATTGAGTAAGCTTGACAACCGAGCACGGGAAGCAATTATGCTTGGATATTCGGAAGCCAGCAAAGCTTACAAACTGTGGGATCCTGAATTACACAAGGTAGTTGTTTCCAGAGATGTCAGATTCAGTGAGAGCGAAACCTGCCAGTCTGAAATAAATGAAAAAGAATCAGATGAGTGTCTCGCAATTAGCTCCGATGAGGATATTGTAAGTCTCGGCGTTGAACAGGATGCTCAAGTCCGGCTTCCTACACCGGACACAGTCGAAATAACTGCTTCTTCGAGACAAGATATTCAGGGACAAGGGAATGACCAGGCTAATGTTGGAAACGACCCAACGGTCGCCGAAAACGTAGGTACAGATAACGAAATCCCTGAACCCCCTGAGGTGTCTGTAGCTCCTCGGAGATCTGAAAGGATTCGAACAGCCCCAAATGCTTGGTGGAGATCAAACATATCCTTGACACCTAATGACACGGCTCTCGTTACAAATGTTGTCAACATCTCGTACAGACACGCGGCGACAGGACCGGACGCAGACTTTTGGAAGTCCGCCATCGAGTCCGAGCGAGACTCGATCGTTCGGAACAAAACATGGAAGTTAGTCCCACGTTTGGAGGCCTCAAACATTCTGACTCCAAAATGGGTGTTTGCAATAAAAGATGCCCAGGACTCCAACGGAGGCTTTTCCCGAAAATCGAAGGCGCGTCTTGTCGCTCGTGGTTTCCAACAGGTGAAAGGGGTAGATTATAATGAGACGTACGCCCCTGTCGTGAAGCTCACGTCAATTCGGGTGCTTTTGGCACTTGTCGCACATCAGGACCTGGAGCTGCATCAAATGGACGTTAAGACGGCATTTCTGAACGGTGATGTGGAGGAGGACGTGTACATGGAACAGCCTGATGGATTTAGGGATGCCTCGAAACCAAATCATGAGGTTTTTTGATTATGATTAAGGTTTGCCCGCTGCATCCAAAATCAGTTGTGTGATTCCATAATACGTATGACGGGTCGAGTCCGTTATTTTGGCACAAGAGAATTCGATTCGGATGAGTTTACAAAATAAGGTGCTGTATTGATGTGTGTATTGGGCCAAACTGTCTTACACGAATTTGACAACTTTGGAAGCAGTTCTAAAAATGCCCCAATTGAACGTTATTACTGGGCCAATATGTTTCAATCTGTCCAAATGGATCAGTTTCTATGTTTTTGTTAATGGACGCAGTGAGTTAGAGAGTAGTTGCAGGTTGTACTTAAGGCCAGGATTTTAGAGTTCCGAGTAAATTCTGGGTAGCCAAGCCCGCAGCTTCATCCTCTCTCCCACCAGCCTTCCCCATCGCAACTCATCTTCAGCTGGAAGTGGGGTAAGTTGGTGCTCGCGAAAGCAAACGGTTGTCGCAGCTTCGTCATGTGAGGCCGAATACATTTCGTTAACTGCCGCAAGTAAAGAAGCAATATGGCTGAGACGTGTCGTTCGGGACATCCTTGAAACCTGGACATCGCTGGGCATGAAAGCACTTGGAATTGATCATGCTACTACAATATACAGCGATAACCAGGGGGCTATGGAGCTCGCTCGAAACGAGAGCACCATCAGACGCAACAAACACATTGATATTGCATACCACTTTGTAAGAGATGTAGTTGTGCGTAAAGAGGTGGACTTGTTGTACGTGCCAACAACTGAAAATGTTGCTGACGCTTTGACAAAACCACTAGGGCGAGTTCAGATGAGAAAACTTGTTAGACTGATTGTGATGGGTAGTAAGGCGGAGCATAAATTAATGGAAAAAACAATATGAGTGAGGGGGAGTGTTGAAATTGTCTGTGTATTCACTCAGTGCACCACTTGACATGCCAGCGCATGTGGCTTAGTGGTCAATGTGTTTTTTCTACATGGTAGCATCGCGGGTTCGAGCCCCGCAAGAGGTTGCATTGGTGAAAATTTAATTTGTGTGTTTTCGGCATCGCTTACTGTCCTATAGGTGATAGGAATGAGGTGTAAGATGTCTGAGTCCTTAGAGCACTCTGTGGTCCCCTGAGTGAGGGGGGTGTTGAAATGGGCTGTGTATTCACTCAGTGCACCACTTGACATGCCAGCGCATGTGGCTTAGTGGTCAATGTGTTTTTCCTACATGGTAGCATCGCGGGGTCGAGCCCCGCAAGTGGTTGCATTGGTGAAAATTTAATTTGTGTGTTTTCGGCATTGCTAACTGTCCTATAGGTGATAGGAATGAGGTGTAAGATGTCTGAGTCCTTAGAGCACTCTGTGGTCCCCTGAGTGAGGGGGGGTGTTGAAATGGGCTTTGTGTTCACTCAGTGCACCACTTGACATGCCAGCGCATGTGGCTTAGTGGTCAATGTGTTTTTCCTACACTTGTCACGAACGAACTCAACCTCAAATCCATTATCGACCATCTTACGTACAGAAATTAGGGAAAAAGCAAAGCTTGGAACGTGCAGCACATTGGTGAGCTTGCATGACTTTTGAACTCCGTTCACTACAAGCGTAATGAGGACGGTCCCGACTCCAGCTACTACTGCACACGCTTTTGTTCCCATTTCTACGCGGCTGTTTGAGACCTCCCTGTAGTCGGAGAACAGTCTCTTGTCAAATGTCATGTGCGCGGAGCATCCAGAGTCGATAAGCCAAGTGTTTGACGTTATGTTGATACCACATGAAGATGAGTTGCGATGGGGAAGGCTGGTGGGAGAGAGGATGAAGCTGCGGGCTTGGCTACCCAGAATCTACTCGGTACTCTAAAATTCTGACCTTAAGTACAACCTGCAACTACTCTCTAACTCACTGCGTCCATTAACCAAAACATAGAAACTGATCCATTTGGACAGATTGAAACATATTGGCCCAGTAATAACGTTCAATTGTGGCATTTTTAGAACTGCTTTCAAAGTTGTCAAATTCGTGTAAGACAGTTTGGCCCAACACACACATCAATACAGCACCTTATTTTGTAAACTCATCCGAATCGAATTCTCTTGTGCCAAAATAACGGACTCAACCCGTCATACTTATGGAATCACACAACTGATTCTGGATGCAGCCGGCAAACCGTAATCATAATCAGAAACCTCATACGTGTTATAGAATCACATAGCTGATTTTGGATGCAGCGGGCAAACCTTAATCATAATGAGAAACCTCATACGTATTATGGAATCACACAACTGATTTTGGATGCAGCCGGCAAACCGTAATCATAATCAGAAACCTCATACGTATTATGGAATACACACAATGATGCAGCCGATAAATGATTACGTAGGTCACAAACTGATTTTAATCATAATCATAACTAGAAACCTCATACGTATTATGGAATCACAAAACTGATTTTGGATGCAGCCGACGGATACAGTAGGCATTCTACTGTACCTGGAGAGACCGGAGCGGTGTAGCCATGATAGTATTTTCATAACCAACTCCCACTGTACGAACTCAAGTGCAGTGAGAAGTACAGTACGAGGTACAGTAAGAAGCACAGTACGAGGTACAGTACGAAACTTGACACCAGTACAGTATGTGTACACCACTGCACCAAAGGTTTCTACTCTTTGCTGTACCACGTGTCACATACTGCCACCACGTACACGTGTACATACCTTACCTCGACATACCTCTTATACAGTATACTCCTCACCCACTTACAGTGCCCTACCCTATGTAAAATGACCCCATAAACACCATTCTGCCCTCTAAAATAGCTCAAAGTCAACCCTTACACCTCTACAGCATTACACGTGTACATCACCAGCCAATAGAATTGCAGCATTTGACCTATCAGCCAATAGGATTAAAGCAGGCAATTCTTAGCCTAGGCATTATGGGCCAAGTTCCACTTGTCAACAATTATGCAAAATTTGCATTTTATCGTCGACCCTCGAAAATGGCTTTTCGTCCCCGGCAACTTTGTTTTTCGGGTAAATTTGGCATATATTATCTTCAGAACCCAAATGTGTCCACGTGTACAGATATACAGCTTCCCAACCTCCGTGCGAGACGTCTAGTCAAGGCGATGGGCGTGTGATCGTCTCACAAAATCACCAACACCACAGTTATCTACCTTGTTCATCAGACACATGTACTCGACTTCATTAATTTCAAGATCTTCTTTCTCTTGAGCAATCATCGCAGTAGGCTTCTGTGACTGTCTACGTAGAAACCGGTCAGGTGGCGGTGGTCGCCTTCCGTTGATGTCCTTTCCCTAGCAGCGGGCAGCGGAGTGTCCATTGTGACCACAGTTGGTGCATGTCAAAGTCGAAACACGCCTTGCCTCAGGGATGTGCCCAATAAGAGCAGAACTTGGCGGATTCTGTCTTCTAGTAAGCTTCATCGATGCACGTTGCTCCTCTTGGAGCAGGCGACTTTTCACATATTCTACTCCGAACGTTTTATCTTCGGATCCAAGAGCGTCAAGCGCTACAATAAGATTTTGAAACCTCGGCGGAAGACCATTGAGAACTGCCATAGCCATTTCCTTGTCATCAATGATGACTCCCATTGACTTTAAGCGAGCTGCTAGGTGTCGCACACGTCCTATGTACGGCAAAACTTTCTCATTGTCTAGCATGGTGACCGTGTAGAAGTCTCTCCGGGCCGCCAGCTTATTTAGTAATGTGTGGCGCTCAAAAACTTCCAAGATGGCGTCCCACATTTCTTTGGCTGTGACAGCATCTCTCACATGATCCAGGTGGTCATCAGACAGCGACAGGCCGATGATGGCCCGGGCCTTTCGATCCCCTTGCTTCCATGCCTTGTAAGTGGAAGATTGTTCATCTTCAGGAACGGTGCCATCAGTAATGTACTGTTCCACATCGCGAAGGGCCAACAGGAGCTGAATCTTCTGTTTCCACACGTAGAAATTGGTATCCGTGAGCTTTTCGATCTTCATCGATCCTCCTCCTTGATCTTCTCCGCTACTCATTGCAATATTCTAGAGGTGCTAATGTTCTGTTCGAAGATCCAGCCGGGGACCGATAGTCCCTTGTAGTGGCAAGCCCACCTCTATAAGAACACAGCACACGAAACTCTAGACTAAAGCAAAGGCCAAAGACGTCGCTTCAAAAAAACAAATGGATCTCTTTAAATTCTCTGGGACAAAACTACTTTCAAGTGTTCCTTCCCGTTCTCGTGACGCTTGAGAACTTCGTGAGAATCGAACACTCTATCACAAGCAGTACACTAGGGGTCTTTTTCTTGTTTTTCTCTCTAGTCCTATGACCCTTAGAATTGATGTGATCGTAGAATGTCTGTGCGCTATTGCAGCTAATATCACAGAGCTTGCAGTACCCCTTGTTCATCGGCGGAACTCTTCGTTTAGCCTTTAGTTCCTTCTTGGCAACTCGATCGGCGAGGGCTTTAGCTTTCTTTTCCGAGAGGCGTTGAACTTTCTTTATTGGCTTATCCGGAGGTACTGACTTACGAGGGATCCTATACCTTTCCCTAGACGAGGGAAGCGCGAGCGTCTTCGGCGGCGGTCCTTCTGGCTCGAGTACTTCGATCGATTCCACAACCGTCCTCCCCACAGATGGCAAAGTCCTAACTGTCGCAGCCCTGGGCACTCGGGGCACCAGGGCTAATTCCGAGTCTAGCACAACCCCGCAAAAGCAGGCACAAAAGTGGAAGTGATCGTCAGTAACAGCTTTTGGGATTATGAGTCTTTAGACCAACCAAAAGGTGCAAAGAGAATCACTTCGATGTGCAAAGAAATGGAATTATTCAAATAGCTTACCGGAACGAGTAGACATAATCAAGAGACTGAGATGGACAAAAAAATAATGCAGCAACACACGGCGACTTACGGGGTTCAGAGAAAGAGACGGCGTTGAACTGGGCCCATAACCTAATGGGAATCGGAGAGGGTGAAGGACTTTGCTGGACGGATGAAGTTGCGGGCTTGGCTACCCAGAATTTACTCGGAACTCTAAAATCCTGGCCTTAAGTACAACCTACAACTACTTTCTAACTCACTGCGTCCACTAACAGAATCCCGCAAACTATTGCCATTTGAGCGGATTTCAAGATCTTGGCCCGGTGATAACAGTCATTAGGGGCAAATTTGGAACTGCTTCCAAAGTTGACAAATTTGTGTAAATAGGTTGGCCCAATACACACATCAATACAGTACCTTATTTTGCAGACTTATCGGAACCGAACTCCCTTGTGCCAAAATAACGGACTCAATCCGTCATACGTATAATAGAATCACATAACTGATTTTGGATGCAGTCGGTCCAATCTTCATCATAATTAGGAACCTCATACATATGATGGAATCACATAACTGATTTTTGGATGCAGTTGTACAAACCAATATCATAACTAGAAACCTCATACATATGATGAAATCACATAACTGATTTTTGGATGCAGTTGTACAAACCAATTTCATAACTAGAAACCCATAATCATAACTAGGCTGAAAATTCCTGGCCGTCTACAGGTAAAGTCGCTGTGCTTACTCGTGGCACACGGATTGCGCTCAAAGTTGAAAGACCAGCACTGGCCGATATACAGGGGTAGCGCCCTAAGGCACAAATAAAGAGGTGGTAAAGAGGTAAAGAGGAGGAAAACTAAAGAGGTAAAGAGTTGGAAATTAAACACCACGTGTCTTTGAGTAAACGCTGCAAACTTCTTATAGGGAAAGGCTTGCCGTGACAAGCGACTATCGGTCGCCGGCTTGGGATACCCGAACAGAAGACTTTGCATACTTACTGCATACGTGGTAATAGAGGTTTCAGATACAAAGGGTCTTGGATAAAGACGTAGTCATGGACGATCGCGGAGGCGGAGTTCGAATTGAAAAGCTCACCAACAATAATTTCCATGTTTGGAAGCAGAAGGTGCAGCTTCTTCTCGCCCTCCGGGAGCTTGATGACTACATTGTGGATGATCCGCCTGAGGAATCGGATGATAGGGCTCTCAAATCATGGACTCGGGCCGACCGCAAAGCACGGGCGCTCATCGGATTGTCCGTTTCTGATGAGCACCTAGAGCATGTGCGCACTGCGGCAACTGCAAAGGAGATGTGGACTATTATTCTCAACACGTTTGAAAGGCACACACTCCTCAATAAGCTTGCGGCTCGACGCCGGTTTTACACCGCGACTATGGACGGTAACGAGAGAGTTTTGCAGTATGTTAACCGTGTGACGCAGCTAGCAGCGACCCTGAAATCCATGGATGTGACTATTGATGACAAAGAGATAGCCATGGCTGTGCTTAATGGATTGCCACCTCGGTTCGACAATCTCATCGTTGCCTTGGATGCGCTCGGTAATGAGGACAGAGTGTTTACTTTGGAATTTGTGAAGAGCCGGTTGTTGCAGGAAGAGGAGCGTGCTCAAATGAGGGAGTCAAAAGGGACAAAATCCAATGCTGCACTCATATCCAATGCCCGTCCGAATGACTACGGAGGTAATGCTAGACAGCTGCACTGCACGAACTGCGGTCATTCTGGTCACACCGCGGACAGATGCTGGGGCAAAGATGTGAACGGTAGGCGCCCGAAAGCTCCAAGGGGCTATCGTGCATCCGGTTCTCGTAGTGGCAGAGCATCTAATAATCATCGAAACGAGAAAAATCGCCCGAGAAGAGATCAGCAGGCGTTCGTAGGTCCAAATGTATTTGATTCGACTGATTCTCATCCTTCAGCAGATAGTGGGGACAGCGTTGATGATGAAATTGTTTGCCTCATGTCACGAATTAAACAGGCCGGGATATCGGCCGGAACTTCCTCTTGGTACGCAGATTCCGCATGTACTTCCCATATGACTTACGATAGGAGTGTTTTCACGAATTATACCGAATTTTCTGCAGCCTCAGTCAAATGGGAACTAAAGCCCGGGCTACGATTGCTGGGCAAGGTGACGTGGAGCTGACTCTACTAGTGGATGGTTCTCGAAAGCGGTGTATTCTGCGAGATGTTGTCCACGTTCCTAGTTTCGAATATTCTCTCATCTCTGTAGGCAAAGCGGACATAGAAGGGATCAAAACTGTATTTGAGAACAAATCTTTGCAGATGACTAAGAATGGGAGAGTTGTAGCAACTGGAAAAATGCTGTGCAATAGCCTTCTTTATGCTATCGACATAGTCCAGAAGATACCAAGTGATACCTTGTACTCTGCGAAAGTCACCACACTCTCGACATGGCACGAGAGAATGGCTCACGTAAGCAAGCAGGGCATTGCATCTATGGTAAGGAACAATGTCGTGGACGGCGTACAGATCAGTGGCTCGAATACATCCGAAATATGCACCTCATGCGTTCATGGAAAGGCTCATCGTTCAGCAGTGCCGAAGGAACGCACGACTGGTAGAGCTGAAGCGATGTTAGACCTTGTTCACAGTGACGTGTGTGGACCTATGGAGGTTTCTTCTGTTGGAGGGGCACGCTACTTTGTCACCTTCACGGACGATCACTCTTCCTGGGTTACCGTCTACATGATGCAGCGAAAGTCAGAGGTCTTTGATAAATATAAACTGTTCCAAGCTCGTAGCGAAGCCCATACTGGGCGTCGCATTGGCATTCTTCGTTCAGATAGAGGGGGAGAATATATGTCCACTGCATTCAAGGACTACCTTGCCGAGCGCGGCACAAAACATGAGCTTAGTGCAGTGGAGTCACCTGAACAGAATGGTGTTTCAGAGCGGCTGAACCGAACACTGATGGATCTGGTTCGGTCCATGCTACATGCAAAGAGTCTGCCAAAACAGTTCTGGGCCGAAGCTCTGGCGACTGCTGTATACATCCGAAACAGAGTTACAACTCGGGCACTTCCAAGCCACACTACCCCGCATCATATATGGTACGGTCGCAAGCCCAATTTGTCGCACCTTCGTACGTTCGGAAGCAAATGTTGGTACACCGTCCCGGCAAGTCAATTGAGTAAGCTTGACAACCGAGCACGGGAAGCAATTATGCTTGGATATTCGGAAGCCAGCAAAGCTTACAAACTGTGGGATCCTGAATTACACAAGGTAGTTGTTTCCAGAGATGTCAGATTCAGTGAGAGCGAAACCTGCCAGTCTGAAATAAATGAAAAAGAATCAGATGAGTGTCTCGCAATTAGCTCCGATGAGGATATTGTAAGTCTCGGCGTTGAACAGGATGCTCAAGTCCGGCTTCCTACACCGGACACAGTCGAAATAACTGCTTCTTCGAGACAAGATATTCAGGGACAAGGGAATGACCAGGCTAATGTTGGAAACGACCCAACGGTCGCCGAAAACGTAGGTACAGATAACGAAATCCCTGAACCCCCTGAGGTGTCTGTAGCTCCTCGGAGATCTGAAAGGATTCGAACAGCCCCAAATGCTTGGTGGAGATCAAACATATCCTTGACACCTAATGACACGGCTCTCGTTACAAATGTTGTCAACATCTCGTACAGACACGCGGCGACAGGACCGGACGCAGACTTTTGGAAGTCCGCCATCGAGTCCGAGCGAGACTCGATCGTTCGGAACAAAACATGGAAGTTAGTCCCACGTTTGGAGGCCTCAAACATTCTGACTCCAAAATGGGTGTTTGCAATAAAAGATGCCCAGGACTCCAACGGAGGCTTTTCCCGAAAATCGAAGGCGCGTCTTGTCGCTCGTGGTTTCCAACAGGTGAAAGGGGTAGATTATAATGAGACGTACGCCCCTGTCGTGAAGCTCACGTCAATTCGGGTGCTTTTGGCACTTGTCGCACATCAGGACCTGGAGCTGCATCAAATGGACGTTAAGACGGCATTTCTGAACGGTGATGTGGAGGAGGACGTGTACATGGAACAGCCTGATGGATTTAGGGATGCCTCGAAACCAAATCATGAGGTTTTTTGATTATGATTAAGGTTTGCCCGCTGCATCCAAAATCAGTTGTGTGATTCCATAATACGTATGACGGGTCGAGTCCGTTATTTTGGCACAAGAGAATTCGATTCGGATGAGTTTACAAAATAAGGTGCTGTATTGATGTGTGTATTGGGCCAAACTGTCTTACACGAATTTGACAACTTTGGAAGCAGTTCTAAAAATGCCCAATTGAACGTTATTACTGGGCCAATATGTTTCAATCTGTCCAAATGGATCAGTTTCTATGTTTTTGTTAATGGACGCAGTGAGTTAGAGAGTAGTTGCAGGTTGTACTTAAGGCCAGGATTTTAGAGTTCCGAGTAAATTCTGGGTAGCCAAGCCCGCAGCTTCATCCTCTCTCCCACCAGCCTTCCCCATCGCAACTCATCTTCAGCTGGAAGTGGGGTAAGTTGGTGCTCGCGAAAGCAAACGGTTGTCGCAGCTTCGTCATGTGAGGCCGAATACATTTCGTTAACTGCCGCAAGTAAAGAAGCAATATGGCTGAGACGTGTCGTTCGGGACATCCTTGAAACCTGGACATCGCTGGGCATGAAAGCACTTGGAATTGATCATGCTACTACAATATACAGCGATAACCAGGGGGCTATGGAGCTCGCTCGAAACGAGAGCACCATCAGACGCAACAAACACATTGATATTGCATACCACTTTGTAAGAGATGTAGTTGTGCGTAAAGAGGTGGACTTGTTGTACGTGCCAACAACTGAAAATGTTGCTGACGCTTTGACAAAACCACTAGGGCGAGTTCAGATGAGAAAACTTGTTAGACTGATTGTGATGGGTAGTAAGGCGGAGCATAAATTAATGGAAAAAACAATATGAGTGAGGGGGAGTGTTGAAATTGTCTGTGTATTCACTCAGTGCACCACTTGACATGCCAGCGCATGTGGCTTAGTGGTCAATGTGTTTTTTCTACATGGTAGCATCGCGGGTTCGAGCCCCGCAAGAGGTTGCATTGGTGAAAATTTAATTTGTGTGTTTTCGGCATCGCTTACTGTCCTATAGGTGATAGGAATGAGGTGTAAGATGTCTGAGTCCTTAGAGCACTCTGTGGTCCCCTGAGTGAGGGGGGGTGTTGAAATGGGCTGTGTATTCACTCAGTGCACCACTTGACATGCCAGCGCATGTGGCTTAGTGGTCAATGTGTTTTTCCTACATGGTAGCATCGCGGGGTCGAGCCCCGCAAGTGGTTGCATTGGTGAAAATTTAATTTGTGTGTTTTCGGCATTGCTAACTGTCCTATAGGTGATAGGAATGAGGTGTAAGATGTCTGAGTCCTTAGAGCACTCTGTGGTCCCCTGAGTGAGGGGGGGTGTTGAAATGGGCTTTGTGTTCACTCAGTGCACCACTTGACATGCCAGCGCATGTGGCTTAGTGGTCAATGTGTTTTTCCTACACTTGTCACGAACGAACTCAACCTCAAATCCATTATCGACCATCTTACGTACAGAAATTAGGGAAAAAGCAAAGCTTGGAACGTGCAGCACATTGGTGAGCTTGCATGACTTTTGAACTCCGTTCACTACAAGCGTAATGAGGACGGTCCCGACTCCAGCTACTACTGCACACGCTTTTGTTCCCATTTCTACGCGGCTGTTTGAGACCTCCCTGTAGTCGGAGAACAGTCTCTTGTCAAATGTCATGTGCGCGGAGCATCCAGAGTCGATAAGCCAAGTGTTTGACGTTATGTTGATACCACATGAAGATGAGTTGCGATGGGGAAGGCTGGTGGGAGAGAGGATGAAGCTGCGGGCTTGGCTACCCAGAATCTACTCGGTACTCTAAAATTCTGACCTTAAGTACAACCTGCAACTACTCTCTAACTCACTGCGTCCATTAACCAAAACATAGAAACTGATCCATTTGGACAGATTGAAACATATTGGCCCAGTAATAACGTTCAATTGTGGCATTTTTAGAACTGCTTTCAAAGTTGTCAAATTCGTGTAAGACAGTTTGGCCCAATACACACATCAATACAGCACCTTATTTTGTAAACTCATCCGAATCGAATTCTCTTGTGCCAAAATAACGGACTCAACCCGTCATACGTATTATGGAATCACACAACTGATTCTGGATGCAGCCGGCAAACCGTAATCATAATCAGAAACCTCATACGTGTTATAGAATCACATAGCTGATTTTGGATGCAGCGGGCAAACCTTAATCATAATGAGAAACCTCATACGTATTATGGAATCACACAACTGATTTTGGATGCAGCCGGCAAACCGTAATCATAATCAGAAACCTCATACGTATTATGGAATCACACAACTGATTTTGGATGCAGCCGGCAAACCGTAATCATAATCAGAAACCTCATACGTGTATAGAATCACATAACTGATTTTGGATGCAGCGGCAAACCTAATCATAATGAAACCTCATACGTATTATGGAATCACAAAACTGATTTTGGATGCAGCCGACGGATACAGTAGGCATTCTACTGTACCTGGAGAGACCGGAGCGGTGTAGCCATGATAGTATTTTCATAACCAACTCCCACTGTACGAACTCAAGTGCAGTGAGAAGTACAGTACGAGGTACAGTAAGAAGCACAGTACGAGGTACAGTACGAAACTTGACACCAGTACAGTATGTGTACACCACTGCACCAAAGGTTTCTACTCTTTGCTGTACCACGTGTACATCACATACACAACTGCCACCACGTACACGTGTACATACCTTACCTCGACATACCTCTTATACAGTATACTCCTCACCCACTTACAGTGCCCTACCCTATGTAAAATGACCCCATAAACACCATTCTGCCCTCTAAAATAGCTCAAAGTCAACCCTTACACCTCTACAGCCATTACACGTGTACATCACCAGCCAATAGAATTGCAGCATTTGACCTATCAGCCAATAGGATTAAAGCAGGCAATTCTTAGCCTAGGCATTATGGGCCAAGTTCCACTTGTCAACAATTATGCAAAATTTGCATTTTATCGTCGACCCCTCGAAAATGGCTTTTCGTCCCCGGCAACTTTGTTTTTCGGGTAAATTTGGCATATATTATCCTTCAGAACCACATGTGTCCACGTGTACAGATATACAGCTTCCCAACCTCCGTGCGAGACGTCTAGTCAAGGCGATGGGCGTGTGATCGTCTCACAAAATCACCAACACCACAGTTATCTACCTTGTTCATCAGACACATGTACTCGACTTCATTAATTTCAAGATCTTCTTTCTCTTGAGCAATCATCGCAGTAGGCTTCTGTGACTGTCTACGTAGAAACCGGTCAGGTGGCGGTGGTCGCCTTCCGTTGATGTCCTTTCCCTAGCAGCGGGCAGCGGAGTGTCCATTGTGACCACAGTTGGTGCATGTCAAAGTCGAAACACGCCTTGCCTCAGGGATGTGCCCAATAAGAGCAGAACTTGGCGGATTCTGTCTTCTAGTAAGCTTCATCGATGCACGTTGCTCCTCTTGGAGCAGGCGACTTTTCACATATTCTACTCCGAACGTTTTATCTTCGGATCCAAGAGCGTCAAGCGCTACAATAAGATTTTGAAACCTCGGCGGAAGACCATTGAGAACTGCCATAGCCATTTCCTTGTCATCAATGATGACTCCCATTGACTTTAAGCGAGCTGCTAGGTGTCGCACACGTCCTATGTACGGCAAAACTTTCTCATTGTCTAGCATGGTGACCGTGTAGAAGTCTCTCCGGGCCGCCAGCTTATTTAGTAATGTGTGGCGCTCAAAAACTTCCAAGATGGCGTCCCACATTTCTTTGGCTGTGACAGCATCTCTCACATGATCCAGGTGGTCATCAGACAGCGACAGGCCGATGATGGCCCGGGCCTTTCGATCCCCTTGCTTCCATGCCTTGTAAGTGGAAGATTGTTCATCTTCAGGAACGGTGCCATCAGTAATGTACTGTTCCACATCGCGAAGGGCCAACAGGAGCTGAATCTTCTGTTTCCACACGTAGAAATTGGTATCCGTGAGCTTTTCGATCTTCATCGATCCTCCTCCTTGATCTTCTCCGCTACTCATTGCAATATTCTAGAGGTGCTAATGTTCTGTTCGAAGATCCCAGCCGGGGACCGATAGTCCTTGTAGTGGCAAGCCCACCTCTATAAGAACACAGCACACGAAACTCTAGACTAAAGCAAAGGCCAAAGACGTCGCTTCAAAAAAACAAATGGATCTCTTTAAATTCTCTGGGACAAAACTACTTTCAAGTGTTCCTTCCCGTTCTCGTGACGCTTGAGAACTTCGTGAGAATCGAACACTCTATCACAAGCAGTACACTAGGGGTCTTTTTCTTGTTTTTCTCTCTAGTCCTATGACCCTTAGAATTGATGTGATCGTAGAATGTCTGTGCGCTATTGCAGCTAATATCACAGAGCTTGCAGTACCCCTTGTTCATCGGCGGAACTCTTCGTTTAGCCTTTAGTTCCTTCTTGGCAACTCGATCGGCGAGGGCTTTAGCTTTCTTTTCCGAGAGGCGTTGAACTTTCTTTATTGGCTTATCCGGAGGTACTGACTTACGAGGGATCCTATACCTTTCCCTAGACGAGGGAAGCGCGAGCGTCTTCGGCGGCGGTCCTTCTGGCTCGAGTACTTCGATCGATTCCACAACCGTCCTCCCCACAGATGGCAAAGTCCTAACTGTCGCAGCCCTGGGCACTCGGGCACCAGGGCTAATTCCGAGTCTAGCACAACCCCGCAAAAGCAGGCACAAAAGTGGAAGTGATCGTCAGTAACAGCTTTTGGGATTATGAGTCTTTAGACCAACCAAAAGGTGCAAAGAGAATCTCTTCGATGTGCAAAGAAATGGAATTATTCAAATAGCTTACCGGAACGAGTAGACATAATCAAGAGACTGAGATGGACAAAAAAATAATGCAGCAACACACGGCGACTTACGGGGTTCAGAGAAAGAGACGGCGTTGAACTGGGCCCATAACCTAATGGGAATCGGAGAGGGTGAAGGACTTTGCTGGACGGATGAAGTTGCGGGCTTGGCTACCCAGAATTTACTCGGAACTCTAAAATCCTGGCCTTAAGTACAACCTACAACTACTTTCTAACTCACTGCGTCCACTAACAGAATCCCGCAAACTATTGCCATTTGAGCGGATTTCAAGATCTTGGCCCGGTGATAACAGTCATAGGGGCAAATTTGGAACTGCTTCCAAAGTTGACAAATTTGTGTAAATAGGTTGGCCCAATACACACATCAATACAGTACCTTATTTTGCAGACTTATCGGAACCGAACTCCCTTGTGCCAAAATAACGGACTCAATCCGTCATACGTATAATAGAATCACATAACTGATTTTGGATGCAGTCGGTCCAATCTTCATCATAATTAGGAACCTCATACATATGATGGAATCACATAACTGATTTTTGGATGCAGTTGTACAAACCAATATCATAACTAGAAACCTCATACATATGATGAAATCACATAACTGATTTTTGGATGCAGTTGTACAAACCAATTTCATAACTAGAAACCCATAATCATAACTAGGCTGAAAATTCCTGGCCGTCTACAGGTAAAGTCGCTGTGCTTACTCGTGGCACACGGATTGCGCTCAAAGTTGAAAGACCAGCACTGGCCGATATACAGGGGTAGCGCCCTAAGGCACAAATAAAGAGGTGGTAAAGAGGTAAAGAGGAGGAAAACTAAAGAGGTAAAGAGTTGGAAATTAAACACCACGTGTCTTTGAGTAAACGCTGCAAACTTCTTATAGGGAAAGGCTTGCCGTGACAAGCGACTATCGGTCGCCGGCTTGGGATACCCGAACAGAAGACTTTGCATACTTACTGCATACGTGGTAATAGAGGTTTCAGATACAAAGGGTCTTGGATAAAGACGTAGTCATGGACGATCGCGGAGGCGGAGTTCGAATTGAAAAGCTCACCAACAATAATTTCCATGTTTGGAAGCAGAAGGTGCAGCTTCTTCTCGCCCTCCGGGAGCTTGATGACTACATTGTGGATGATCCGCCTGAGGAATCGGATGATAGGGCTCTCAAATCATGGACTCGGGCCGACCGCAAAGCACGGGCGCTCATCGGATTGTCCGTTTCTGATGAGCACCTAGAGCATGTGCGCACTGCGGCAACTGCAAAGGAGATGTGGACTATTATTCTCAACACGTTTGAAAGGCACACACTCCTCAATAAGCTTGCGGCTCGACGCCGGTTTTACACCGCGACTATGGACGGTAACGAGAGAGTTTTGCAGTATGTTAACCGTGTGACGCAGCTAGCAGCGACCCTGAAATCCATGGATGTGACTATTGATGACAAAGAGATAGCCATGGCTGTGCTTAATGGATTGCCACCTCGGTTCGACAATCTCATCGTTGCCTTGGATGCGCTCGGTAATGAGGACAGAGTGTTTACTTTGGAATTTGTGAAGAGCCGGTTGTTGCAGGAAGAGGAGCGTGCTCAAATGAGGGAGTCAAAAGGGACAAAATCCAATGCTGCACTCATATCCAATGCCCGTCCGAATGACTACGGAGGTAATGCTAGACAGCTGCACTGCACGAACTGCGGTCATTCTGGTCACACGCGGACAGATGCTGGGGCAAAGATGTGAACGGTAGGCGCCCGAAAGCTCCAAGGGGCTATCGCGCATCCGGTTCTCGTAGTGGCAGAGCATCTAATAATCATCGAAACGAGAAAAATCGCCCGAGAAGAGATCAGCAGGCGTTCGTAGGTCCAAATGTATTTGATTCGACTGATTCTCATCCTTCAGCAGATAGTGGGGACAGCGTTGATGATGAAATTGTTTGCCTCATGTCACGAATTAAACAGGCCGGGATATCGGCCGGAACTTCCTCTTGGTACGCAGATTCCGCATGTACTTCCCATATGACTTACGATAGGAGTGTTTTCACGAATTATACCGAATTTTCTGCAGCCTCAGTCGAAATGGGAACTAAAGCCCGGGCTACGATTGCTGGGCAAGGTGACGTGGAGCTGACTCTACTAGTGGATGGTTCTCGAAAGCGGTGTATTCTGCGAGATGTTGTCCACGTTCCTAGTTTCGAATATTCTCTCATCTCTGTAGGCAAAGCGGACATAGAAGGGATCAAAACTGTATTTGAGAACAAATCTTTGCAGATGACTAAGAATGGGAGAGTTGTAGCAACTGGAAAAATGCTGTGCAATAGCCTTCTTTATGCTATCGACATAGTCCAGAAGATACCAAGTGATACCTTGTACTCTGCGAAAGTCACCACACACTCTCGACATGGCACGAGAGAATGGCTCACGTAAGCAAGCAGGGCATTGCATCTATGGTAAGGAACAATGTCGTGGACGGCGTACAGATCAGTGGCTCGAATACATCCGAAATATGCACCTCATGCGTTCATGGAAAGGCTCATCGTTCAGCAGTGCCGAAGGAACGCACGACTGGTAGAGCTGAAGCGATGTTAGACCTTGTTCACAGTGACGTGTGTGGACCTATGGAGGTTTCTTCTGTTGGAGGGGCACGCTACTTTGTCACCTTCACGGACGATCACTCTTCCTGGGTTACCGTCTACATGATGCAGCGAAAGTCAGAGGTCTTTGATAAATATAAACTGTTCCAAGCTCGTAGCGAAGCCCATACTGGGCGTCGCATTGGCATTCTTCGTTCAGATAGAGGGGGAGAATATATGTCCACTGCATTCAAGGACTACCTTGCCGAGCGCGGCACAAAACATGAGCTTAGTGCAGTGGAGTCACCTGAACAGAATGGTGTTTCAGAGCGGCTGAACCGAACACTGATGGATCTGGTTCGGTCCATGCTACATGCAAAGAGTCTGCCAAAACAGTTCTGGGCCGAAGCTCTGGCGACTGCTGTATACATCCGAAACAGAGTTACAACTCGGGCACTTCCAAGCCACACTACCCCGCATCATATATGGTACGGTCGCAAGCCCAATTTGTCGCACCCTCGTACGTTCGGAAGCAAATGTTGGTACACCGTCCCGGCAAGTCAATTGAGTAAGCTTGACAACCGAGCACGGGAAGCAATTATGCTTGGATATTCGGAAGCCAGCAAAGCTTACAAACTGTGGGATCCTGAATTACACAAGGTAGTTGTTTCCAGAGATGTCAGATTCAGTGAGAGCGAAACCTGCCAGTCTGAAATAAATGAAAAAGAATCAGATGAGTGTCTCGCAATTAGCTCCGATGAGGATATTGTAAGTCTCGGCGTTGAACAGGATGCTCAAGTCCGGCTTCCTACACCGGACACAGTCGAAATAACTGCTTCTTCGAGACAAGATATTCAGGGACAAGGGAATGACCAGGCTAATGTTGGAAACGACCCAACGGACGCCGAAAACGTAGGTACAGATAACGAAATCCCTGAACCCCTGAGGTGTCTGTAGCTCCTCGGAGATCTGAAAGGATTCGAACAGCCCCAAATGCTTGGTGGAGATCAAACATATCCTTGACACCTAATGACACGGCTCTCGTTACAAATGTTGTCAACATCTCGTACAGACACGCGGCGACAGGACCGGACGCAGACTTTTGGAAGTCCGCCATCGAGTCCGAGCGAGACTCGATCGTTCGGAACAAAACATGGAAGTTAGTCCACGTTTGGAGGCCTCAAACATTCTGACTCCAAAATGGGTGTTTGCAATAAAAGATGCCCAGGACTCCAACGGAGGCTTTTCCCGAAAATCGAAGGCGCGTCTTGTCGCTCGTGGTTTCCAACAGGTGAAAGGGTAGATTATAATGAGACGTACGCCCCTGTCGTGAAGCTCACGTCAATTCGGGTGCTTTTGGCACTTTGTCGCACATCAGGACCTGGAGCTGCATCAAATGGACGTTAAGACGGCATTTCTGAACGGTGATGTGGAGGAGGACGTGTACATGGAACAGCCTGATGGATTAGGGATGCCTCGAAACCAATCATGAGGTTTTTTGATTATGATTAAGGTTTGCCCGCTGCATCCAAAAATCAGTTGTGTGATTCCATAATACGTATGACGGGTCGAGTCCGTTATTTTGGCACAAGAGAATTCGATTCGGATGATTTACAAAATAAGGTGCTGTATTGATGTGTGTATTGGGCCAAACTGTCTTACACGAATTTGACAACTTTGGAAGCAGTTCTAAAAATGCCCCAATTGAACGTTATTACTGGGCCAATATGTTTCAATCTGTCCAAATGGATCAGTTTCTATGTTTTTGTTAATGGACGCAGTGAGTTAGAGAGTAGTTGCAGGTTGTACTTAAGGCCAGGATTTTAGAGTTCCGAGTAAATTCTGGTAGCCAAGCCCGCAGCTTCATCCTCTCTCCCACCAGCCTTCCCCATCGCAACTCATCTTCAGCTGGAAGTGGGTAAGTTGGTGCTCGCGAAAGCAAACGGTTGTCGCAGCTTCGTCATGTGAGGCCGAATACATTTCGTTAACTGCCGCAAGTAAAGAAGCAATATGGCTGAGACGTGTCGTTCGGGACATCCTTGAAACCTGGACATCGCTGGGCATGAAAGCACTTGGAATTGATCATGCTACTACAATATACAGCGATAACCAGGGGGCTATGGAGCTCGCTCGAAACGAGAGCACCATCAGACGCAACAAACACATTGATATTGCATACCACTTTGTAAGAGATGTAGTTGTGCGTAAAGAGGTGGACTTGTTGTACGTGCCAACAACTGAAAATGTTGCTGACGCTTTGACAAAACCACTAGGGCGCGTTCAGATGAGAAAACTTGTTAGACTGATTGTGATGGGTAGTAAGGCGGAGCATAAATTAATGGAAAAAACAATATGAGTGAGGGGGAGTGTTGAAATTGTCTGTGTATTCACTCAGTGCACCACTTGACATGCCAGCGCATGTGGCTTAGTGGTCAATGTGTTTTTTCTACATGGTAGCATCGCGGGTTCGAGCCCCGCAAGAGGTTGCATTGGTGAAAATTTAATTTGTGTGTTTTCGGCATCGCTTACTGTCCTATAGGTGATAGGAATGAGGTGTAAGATGTCTGAGTCCTTAGAGCACTCTGTGGTCCCCTGAGTGAGGGGTGTTGAAATGGGCTGTGTATTCACTCAGTGCACCACTTGACATGCCAGCGCATGTGGCTTAGTGGTCAATGTGTTTTTCCTACATGGTAGCATCGCGGGGTCGAGCCCCGCAAGTGGTTGCATTGGTGAAAATTTAATTTGTGTGTTTTCGGCATCGCTTACTGTCCTATAGGTGATAGGAATGAGGTGTAAGATGTCTGAGTCCTTAGAGCACTCTGTGGTCCCCTGAGTGAGGGGGGGTGTTGAAATGGGCTGTGTATTCACTCAGTGCACCACTTGACATGCCAGCGCATGTGGCTTAGTGGTCAATGTGTTTTCCTACATGGTAGCATCGCGGGTCGAGCCCCGCAAGTGGTTGCATTGGTGAAAATTTAATTTGTGTGTTTTCGGCATTGCTAACTGTCCTATAGGTGATAGGAATGAGGTGTAAGATGTCTGAGTCCTTAGAGCACTCTGTGGTCCCCTGAGTGAGGGGGGTGTTGAAATGGGCTTTGTGTTCACTCAGTGCACCACTTGACATGCCAGCGCATGTGGCTTAGTGGTCAATGTGTTTTTCCTACACTTGTCACGAACGAACTCAACCTCAAATCCATTATCGACCATCTTACGTACAGAAATTAGGGAAAAAGCAAAGCTTGGAACGTGCAGCACATTGGTGAGCTTGCATGACTTTTGAACTCCGTTCACTACAAGCGTAATGAGGACGGTCCCGACTCCAGCTACTACTGCACACGCTTTTGTTCCCATTTCTACGCGGCTGTTTGAGACCTCCCTGTAGTCGGAGAACAGTCTCTTGTCAAATGTCATGTGCGCGGAGCATCCAGAGTCGATAAGCCAAGTGTTTGACGTTATGTTGATACCACATGAAGATGAGTTGCGATGGGGAAGGCTGGTGGGAGAGAGGATGAAGCTGCGGGCTTGGCTACCCAGAATCTACTCGGTACTCTAAAATTCTGACCTTAAGTACAACCTGCAACTACTCTCTAACTCACTGCGTCCATTAACAAAAACATAGAAACTGATCCATTTGGACAGATTGAAACATATTGGCCCAGTAATAACGTTCAATTGTGGCATTTTTAGAACTGCTTCCAAAGTTGTCAAATTCGTGTAAGACAGTTTGGCCCAATACACACATCAATACAGCACCTTATTTTGTAAACTCATCCGAATCGAATTCTCTTGTGCCAAAATAACGGACTCAACCCGTCATACGTATTATGGAATCACACAACTGATTTTGGATGCAGCCGGCAATCCGTAATCATAATGAGAAACCTCATACGTGTTATAGAATCACATAGCTGATTTTGGATGCAGCGGGCAAACCTAATCATAATGAGAAACCTCATACGTATTATGGAATCACACAACTGATTTTGGATGCAGCCGGCAAACCGTAATCATAATCAGAAACCTCATACGTATTATGGAATCACACAACTGATTTTGGATGCAGCCGACGGATACAGTAGGCATTCTACTGTACCTGGAGAGACCGGAGCGGTGTAGCCATGATAGTATTTTCATAACCAACTCCCACTGTACGAACTCAAGTGCAGTGAGAAGTACAGTACCGAGGTACAGTAAGAAGCACAGTACGAGGTACAGTACGAAACTTGACACCAGTACAGTATGTGTACACCACTGCACCAAAGGTTTCTACTCTTTGCTGTACCACGTGTACATCACATACACAACTGCCACCACGTACACGTGTACATACCTTACCTCGACATACCTCTTATACAGTATACTCCTCACCCACTTACAGTGCCCTACCCTATGTAAAATGACCCCATAAACACCATTCTGCCCTAAAATAGCTCAAAGTCAACCCTTACACCTCTACAGCCATTACACGTGTACATCACCAGCCAATAGAATTGCAGCATTTGACCTATCAGCCAATAGGATTAAAGCAGGCAATTCTTAGCCTAGGCATTATGGGCCAAGTTCCACTTGTCAACAATTATGCAAAATTTGCATTTTATCGTCGACCCCTCGAAAATGGCTTTTCGTCCCCGGCAACTTTGTTTTTCGGGTAAATTTGGCATATATTATCCTTCAGAACCACATGTGTCCACGTGTACAGATATACAGCTTCCCAACCTCCGTGCGAGACGTCTAGTCAAGGCGATGGGCGTGTGATCGTCTCACAAAATCACCAACACCACAGTTATCTACCTTGTTCATCAGACACATGTACTCGACTTCATTAATTTCAAGATCTTCTTTCTCTTGAGCAATCATCGCAGTAGGCTTCTGTGACTGTCTACGTAGAAACCGGTCAGGTGGCGGTGGTCGCCTTCCGTTGATGTCCTTTCCCTAGCAGCGGGCAGCGGAGTGTCCATTGTGACCACAGTTGGTGCATGTCAAAGTCGAAACACGCCTTGCCTCAGGGATGTGCCCAATAAGAGCAGAACTTGGCGGATTCTGTCTTCTAGTAAGCTTCATCGATGCACGTTGCTCCTCTTGGAGCAGGCGACTTTTCACATATTCTACTCCGAACGTTTTATCTTCGGATCCAAGAGCGTCAAGCGCTACAATAAGATTTTGAAACCTCGGCGGAAGACCATTGAGAACTGCCATAGCCATTTCCTTGTCATCAATGATGACTCCCATTGACTTTAAGCGAGCTGCTAGGTGTCGCACACGTCCTATGTACGGCAAAACTTTCTCATTGTCTAGCATGGTGACCGTGTAGAAGTCTCTCCGGGCCGCCAGCTTATTTAGTAATGTGTGGCGCTCAAAAACTTCCAAGATGGCGTCCCACATTTCTTTGGCTGTGACAGCATCTCTCACATGATCCAGGTGGTCATCAGACAGCGACAGGCCGATGATGGCCCGGGCCTTTCGATCCCCTTGCTTCCATGCCTTGTAAGTGGAAGATTGTTCATCTTCAGGAACGGTGCCATCAGTAATGTACTGTTCCACATCGCGAAGGGCCAACAGGAGCTGAATCTTCTGTTTCCACACGTAGAAATTGGTATCCGTGAGCTTTTCGATCTTCATCGATCCTCCTCCTTGATCTTCTCCGCTACTCATTGCAATATTCTAGAGGTGCTAATGTTCTGTTCGAAGATCCCAAGCCGGGGACCGATAGTTCCTTGTAGTGGCAAGCCCACCTCTATAAGAACACAGCACACGAAACTCTAGACTAAAGCAAAGGCCAAAGACGTCGCTTCAAAAAAACAAATGGATCTCTTTAAATTCTCTGGGACAAAACTACTTTCAAGTGTTCCTTCCCGTTCTCGTGACGCTTGAGAACTTCGTGAGAATCGAACACTCTATCACAAGCAGTCACCTAGGGGTCTTTTTCTTGTTTTTCTCTCTAGTCCTATGACCCTTAGAATTGATGTGATCGTAGAATGTCTGTGCGCTATTGCAGCTAATATCACAGAGCTTGCAGTACCCCTTGTTCATCGGCGGAACTCTTCGTTTAGCCTTTAGTTCCTTCTTGGCAACTCGATCGGCGAGGGCTTTAGCTTTCTTTTCCGAGAGGCGTTGAACTTTCTTTATTGGCTTATCCGGAGGTACTGACTTACGAGGGATCCTATACCTTTCCCTAGACGAGGGAAGCGCGAGCGTCTTCGGCGGCGGTCCTTCTGGCTCGAGTACTTCGATCGATTCCACAACCGTCCTCCCCACAGATGGCAAAGTCCTAACTGTCGCAGCCCTGGGCACTCGGGGCACCAGGGCTAATTCCGAGTCTAGCACAACCCCGCAAAAGCAGGCACAAAAGTGGAAGTGATCGTCAGTAACAGCTTTTGGGATTATGAGTCTTTAGACCAACCAAAAGGTGCAAAGAGAATCACTTCGATGTGCAAAGAAATGGAATTATTCAAATAGCTTACCGGAACGAGTAGACATAATCAAGAGACTGAGATGGACAAAAAAATAATGCAGCAACACACGGCGACTTACGGGGTTCAGAGAAAGAGACGGCGTTGAACTGGGCCCATAACCTAATGGGAATCGGAGAGGGTGAAGGACTTTGCTGGACGGATGAAGTTGCGGGCTTGGCTACCCAGAATTTACTCGGAACTCTAAAATCCTGGCCTTAAGTACAACCTACAACTACTTTCTAACTCACTGCGTCCACTAACAGAATCCCGCAAACTATTGCCATTTGAGCGGATTTCAAGATCTTGGCCCGGTGATAACAGTCATTAGGGGCAAATTTGGAACTGCTTCCAAAGTTGACAAATTTGTGTAAATAGGTTGGCCCAATACACACATCAATACAGTACCTTATTTTGCAGACTTATCGGAACCGAACTCCCTTGTGCCAAAATAACGGACTCAATCCGTCATACGTATAATAGAATCACATAACTGATTTTGGATGCAGTCGGTCCAATCTTCATCATAATTAGGAACCTCATACATATGATGGAATCACATAACTGATTTTTGGATGCAGTTGTACAAACCAATATCATAACTAGAAACCTCATACATATGATGAAATCACATAACTGATTTTTGGATGCAGTTGTACAAACCAATTTCATAACTAGAAACCCATAATCATAACTAGGCTGAAAATTCCTGGCCGTCTACAGGTAAAGTCGCTGTGCTTACTCGTGGCACACGGATTGCGCTCAAAGTTGAAAGACCAGCACTGGCCGATATACAGGGGTAGCGCCCTAAGGCACAAATAAAGAGGTGGTAAAGAGGTAAAGAGGAGGAAAACTAAAGAGGTAAAGAGTTGGAAATTAAACACCACGTGTCTTTGAGTAAACGCTGCAAACTTCTTATAGGGAAAGGCTTGCCGTGACAAGCGACTATCGGTCGCCGGCTTGGGATACCCGAACAGAAGACTTTGCATACTTACTGCATACGTGGTAATAGAGGTTTCAGATACAAAGGGTCTTGGATAAAGACGTAGTCATGGACGATCGCGGAGGCGGAGTTCGAATTGAAAAGCTCACCAACAATAATTTCCATGTTTGGAAGCAGAAGGTGCAGCTTCTTCTCGCCCTCCGGGAGCTTGATGACTACATTGTGGATGATCCGCCTGAGGAATCGGATGATAGGGCTCTCAAATCATGGACTCGGGGACCGCAAAGCACGGGCGCTCATCGGATTGTCCGTTTCTGATGAGCACCTAGAGCATGTGCGCACTGCGGCAACTGCAAAGGAGATGTGGACTATTATTCTCAACACGTTTGAAAGGCACACACTCCTCAATAAGCTTGCGGCTCGACGCCGGTTTTACACCGCGACTATGGACGGTAACGAGAGAGTTTTGCAGTATGTTAACCGTGTGACGCAGCTAGCAGCGACCCTGAAATCCATGGATGTGACTATTGATGACAAAGAGATAGCCATGGCTGTGCTTAATGGATTGCCACCTCGGTTCGACAATCTCATCGTTGCCTTGGATGCGCTCGGTAATGAGGACAGAGTGTTTACTTTGGAATTTGTGAAGAGCCGGTTGTTGCAGGAAGAGGAGCGTGCTCAAATGAGGGAGTCAAAAGGGACAAAATCCAATGCTGCACTCATATCCAATGCCCGTCCGAATGACTACGGAGGTAATGCTAGACAGCTGCACTGCACGAACTGCGGTCATTCTGGTCACACCGCGGACAGATGCTGGGGCAAAGATGTGAACGGTAGGCGCCCGAAAGCTCCAAGGGGCTATCGCGCATCCGGTTCTCGTAGTGGCAGAGCATCTAATAATCATCGAAACGAGAAAAATCGCCCGAGAAGAGATCAGCAGGCGTTCGTAGGTCCAAATGTATTTGATTCGACTGATTCTCATCCTTCAGCAGATAGTGGGGACAGCGTTGATGATGAAATTGTTTGCCTCATGTCACGAATTAAACAGGCCGGGATATCGGCCGGAACTTCCTCTTGGTACGCAGATTCCGCATGTACTTCCCATATGACTTACGATAGGAGTGTTTTCACGAATTATACCGAATTTTCTGCAGCCTCAGTCGAAATGGGAACTAAAGCCCGGGCTACGATTGCTGGGCAAGGTGACGTGGAGCTGACTCTACTAGTGGATGGTTCTCGAAAGCGGTGTATTCTGCGAGATGTTGTCCACGTTCCTAGTTTCGAATATTCTCTCATCTCTGTAGGCAAAGCGGACATAGAAGGGATCAAAACTGTATTTGAGAACAAATCTTTGCAGATGACTAAGAATGGGAGAGTTGTAGCAACTGGAAAAATGCTGTGCAATAGCCTTCTTTATGCTATCGACATAGTCCAGAAGATACCAAGTGATACCTTGTACTCTGCGAAAGTCACCACACTCTCGACATGGCACGAGAGAATGGCTCACGTAAGCAAGCAGGGCATTGCATCTATGGTAAGGAACAATGTCGTGGACGGCGTACAGATCAGTGGCTCGAATACATCCGAAATATGCACCTCATGCGTTCATGGAAAGGCTCATCGTTCAGCAGTGCCGAAGGAACGCACGACTGGTAGAGCTGAAGCGATGTTAGACCTTGTTCACAGTGACGTGTGTGGACCTATGGAGGTTTCTTCTGTTGGAGGGGCACGCTACTTTGTCACCTTCACGGACGATCACTCTTCCTGGGTTACCGTCTACATGATGCAGCGAAAGTCAGAGGTCTTTGATAAATATAAACTGTTCCAAGCTCGTAGCGAAGCCCATACTGGGCGTCGCATTGGCATTCTTCGTTCAGATAGAGGGGGAGAATATATGTCCACTGCATTCAAGGACTACCTTGCCGAGCGCGGCACAAAACATGAGCTTAGTGCAGTGGAGTCACCTGAACAGAATGGTGTTTCAGAGCGGCTGAACCGAACACTGATGGATCTGGTTCGGTCCATGCTACATGCAAAGAGTCTGCCAAAACAGTTCTGGGCCGAAGCTCTGGCGACTGCTGTATACATCCGAAACAGAGTTACAACTCGGGCACTTCCAAGCCACACTACCCCGCATCATATATGGTACGGTCGCAAGCCCAATTTGTCGCACCCTCGTACGTTCGGAAGCAAATGTTGGTACACCGTCCCGGCAAGTCAATTGAGTAAGCTTGACAACCGAGCACGGGAAGCAATTATGCTTGGATATTCGGAAGCCAGCAAAGCTTACAAACTGTGGGATCCTGAATTACACAAGGTAGTTGTTTCCAGAGATGTCAGATTCAGTGAGAGCGAAACCTGCCAGTCTGAAATAAATGAAAAAGAATCAGATGAGTGTCTCGCAATTAGCTCCGATGAGGATATTGTAAGTCTCGGCGTTGAACAGGATGCTCAAGTCCGGCTTCCTACACCGGACACAGTCGAAATAACTGCTTCTTCGAGACAAGATATTCAGGGACAAGGGAATGACCAGGCTAATGTTGGAAACGACCCAACGGTCGCCGAAAACGTAGGTACAGATAACGAAATCCCTGAACCCCCTGAGGTGTCTGTAGCTCCTCGGAGATCTGAAAGGATTCGAACAGCCCCAAATGCTTGGTGGAGATCAAACATATCCTTGACACCTAATGACACGGCTCTCGTTACAAATGTTGTCAACATCTCGTACAGACACGCGGCGACAGGACCGGACGCAGACTTTTGGAAGTCCGCCATCGAGTCCGAGCGAGACTCGATCGTTCGGAACAAAACATGGAAGTTAGTCCCACGTTTGGAGGCCTCAAACATTCTGACTCCAAAATGGGTGTTTGCAATAAAAGATGCCCAGGACTCCAACGGAGGCTTTTCCCGAAAATCGAAGGCGCGTCTTGTCGCTCGTGGTTTCCAACAGGTGAAAGGGGTAGATTATAATGAGACGTACGCCCCTGTCGTGAAGCTCACGTCAATTCGGGTGCTTTTGGCACTTGTCGCACATCAGGACCTGGAGCTGCATCAAATGGACGTTAAGACGGCATTTCTGAACGGTGATGTGGAGGAGGACGTGTACATGGAACAGCCTGATGGATTTAGGGATGCCTCGAAACCAAATCATGAGGTTTTTTGATTATGATTAAGGTTTGCCCGCTGCATCCAAAATCAGTTGTGTGATTCCATAATACGTATGACGGGTCGAGTCCGTTATTTTGGCACAAGAGAATTCGATTCGGATGAGTTTACAAAATAAGGTGCTGTATTGATGTGTGTATTGGGCCAAACTGTCTTACACGAATTTGACAACTTTGGAAGCAGTTCTAAAAATGCCCCAATTGAACGTTATTACTGGGCCAATATGTTTCAATCTGTCCAAATGGATCAGTTTCTATGTTTTTGTTAATGGACGCAGTGAGTTAGAGAGTAGTTGCAGGTTGTACTTAAGGCCAGGATTTTAGAGTTCCGAGTAAATTCTGGGTAGCCAAGCCCGCAGCTTCATCCTCTCTCCCACCAGCCTTCCCCATCGCAACTCATCTTCAGCTGGAAGTGGGGTAAGTTGGTGCTCGCGAAAGCAAACGGTTGTCGCAGCTTCGTCATGTGAGGCCGAATACATTTCGTTAACTGCCGCAAGTAAAGAAGCAATATGGCTGAGACGTGTCGTTCGGGACATCCTTGAAACCTGGACATCGCTGGGCATGAAAGCACTTGGAATTGATCATGCTACTACAATATACAGCGATAACCAGGGGGCTATGGAGCTCGCTCGAAACGAGAGCACATCAGACGCAACAAACACATTGATATTGCATACCACTTTGTAAGAGATGTAGTTGTGCGTAAAGAGGTGGACTTGTTGTACGTGCCAACAACTGAAAATGTGTGCTGTGATTGAAAAACCACTAGGGCGAGTTCAGATGAGAAAACTTGTTAGACTGATTGTGATGGGTAGTAAGGCGGAGCATAAATTAATGGAAAAAACAATATGAGTGAGGGAGTGTTGAAATTGTCTGTGTATTCACTCAGTGCACCACTTGACATGCCAGCGCATGTGGCTTAGTGGTCAATGTGTTTTTTCTACATGGTAGCATCGCGGGTTCGAGCCCCGCAAGAGGTTGCATTGGTGAAAATTTAATTTGTGTGTTTTCGGCATCGCTTACTGTCCTATAGGTGATAGGAATGAGGTGTAAGATGTCTGAGTCCTTAGAGCACTCTGTGGTCCCCTGAGTGAGGGGGGTGTTGAAATGGGCTGTGTATTCACTCAGTGCACCACTTGACATGCCAGCGCATGTGGCTTAGTGGTCAATGTGTTTTTCCTACATGGTAGCATCGCGGGGTCGAGCCCCGCAAGTTGCATTGGTGAAAATTTAATTTGTGTGTTTTCGGCATTGCTAACTGTCCTATAGGTGATAGGAATGAGGTGTAAGATGTCTGAGTCCTTAGAGCACTCTGTGGTCCCCTGAGTGAGGGGGGGTGTTGAAATGGGCTTTGTGTTCACTCAGTGCACCACTTGACATGCCAGCGCATGTCTTAATGTGTTTTTCCTACACTTGTCAAACGAACTCAACCTCAAATCCATTATCGACCATCTTACGTACAGAAATTAGGGAAAAAGCAAAGCTTGGAACGTGCAGCACATTGGTGAGCTTGCATGACTTTTGAACTCCGTTCACTACAAGCGTAATGAGGACGGTCCCGACTCCAGCTACTACTGCACACGCTTTTGTTCCCATTTCTACGCGGCTGTTTGAGACCTCCCTGTAGTCGGAGAACAGTCTCTTGTCAAATGTCATGTGCGCGGAGCATCCAGAGTCGATAAGCCAAGTGTTTGACGTTATGTTGATACCACATGAAGATGAGTTGCGATGGGAAGGCTGGTGGGAGAGAGGATGAAGCTGCGGGCTTGGCTACCCAGAATCTACTCGGTACTCTAAAATTCTGACCTTAAGTACAACCTGCAACTACTCTCTAACTCACTGCGTCCATTAACAAAAACATAGAAACTGAACCATTTGGACAGATTGAAACATATTGGCCCAGTAATAACGTTCAATTGTGGCATTTTTAGAACTGCTTCCAAAGTTGTCAAATTCGTGTAAGACAGTTTGGCCCAATACACACATCAATACAGCACCTTATTTTGTAAACTCATCCGAATCGAATTCTCTTGTGCCAAAATAACGGACTCAACCCGTCATACGTATTATGGAATCACACAACTGATTTTGGATGCAGCCGGCAAACCGTAATCATAATCAGAAACCTCATACGTGTTATAGAATCACATACTGATTTTGGATGCAGCCGGCAAACCGTAATCATAATAGAAACCTCATACGTATTATAGAATCACACAACTGATTTTGGATGCAGCCGGCAAACCGTAATCATAATCAGAAACCTCATACGTATGGTAGAATCACATAACTGATTTCGGATGCAGCCGGACTAACCATAATCATAACTAGAAACCTCATACGTATTATAGAATCACAAAACTGATTTTGGATGCAGCCGCGGATACAGTAGGCATTCTACTGTACCTGGAGAGACCGGAGCGGTGTAGCCATGATAGTATTTTCATAACCAACTCCCACTGTACGAACTCAAGTGCAGTAAGAAGTACAGTACGAGGTACAGTAAGAAGCACAGTACGAGGTACAGTACGAAACTTGACACCAGTACAGTATGTGTACACCACTGCACCAAAGGTTTCTACTCTTTGCTGTACCACGTGTACATCACATACACAACTGCCACCACGTACACGTGTACATACCTTACCTCGACATACCTCTTATACAGTATACTCCTCACCCACTTACAGTGCCCTACCCTATGTAAAATGACCCCATAAACACCATTCTGCCCTCTAAAATAGCTCAAAGTCAACCCTTACACCTCTACAGCCATTACACGTGTACATCACCAGCCAATAGAATTGCAGCATTTGACCTATCAGCCAATAGGATTAAAGCAGGCAATTCTTAGCCTAGGCATTATGGGCCAAGTTCCACTTGTCAACAATTATGCAAAATTTGCATTTATCGTCGACCCCTCGAAAATGGCTTTTCGTCCCCGGCAACTTTGTTTTTCGGGTAAATTTGGCATATATTATCCTTCAGAACCACATGTGTCCACGTGTACAGATATACAGCTTCCCAACCTCCGTGCGAGACGTCTAGTCAAGGCGATGGGCGTGTGATCGTCTCACAAAATCACCAACACCCCCCCTCGATCACATGCCCTAAGCATCGCGCAGATCGCCAAGTCCCAGAAACCTCACACATTTATTGAACGAAAGTCGTCCAAGAGGCTTCGTTAGTATATCTGCTGGCATTTCGGAAGACGGTACACGGAAGAGGGAAACGATATTGCGATGGATAGCATCTCTGACAAAGTGGTATGAGATATCGATATGCTTGTTACGCCGGTTGACCCCCTCGTTGCCTGCAAAGGATATAGTTCCTGTATTATCACAACCGATTGTAACAGTACCATCTTCTGATTTTCCCAATGCATCTGCCAGAAGGCATCTTAGCCAGGCGGCTTCTTTGCAGGCATCACAAAGCGCGATGTACTCTGCTTCGCAGGTAGACTTTGCAACAACCGTTTGCCTCCTCGACGACCAGCTGACGGCTCCACCACAAAGCTTGAATACATAGCCGCTGGTGGACTTTCTTGAGTTCAAGCAGCCACCCCAGTCCGCATCACTAAAGCCTTCGAGGTACTCCACTGAGAGATTTCCGTTTAGGACAACACCAGTTGAGAGTGTTCCTTTGATGAACCTCAAAACCCTTTTCGCGGCCTGCCAGTGGTCCTCGCGAGGCTTCTCACAGTGTTGAGACAGTTTTCCAACGGCGTAGGCTAAATCTGGACGAGAACCAACCATCAGGAACATCAGACAGCCGATGATCTGTCGATACGGGACATCGCAGTACGGGCTTGTCGAAGACTCGGGTGGAATCCCTGTTCCATTGGTGTAGTCACGGAATTACAACTGAACATTCCAAAACGTTTCAGTACGGATTCGGCATACGCCTTCTGCGATATACAGACTAGCTTGGACGACCTTTTCCTACTAATTTCAAGCCCTATGCACTTTTTCGCCTCTCCCAGGTCTTTCATCTCAAACCTTTTATTTAATTCCGCTTTCATCCAGGCCACGGCGGTTTATCACTACCGGCGAGCAGCAAGTCATCCACATAAAGGGCAATGAGCATTATGCTGTCATTCGATATGTTTGTGTACAAGCACGCGTCACTTCTCGTCGTCTTAAACCCAAGCCCATTAATCAAGAAGTCGTCAATCTTTTTGTGCCATTGACGACTCGCTTGTTTAAGGCCATAAATAGCCTTGAGGAGTTTGCAAACATGGTTTGGTTTGGAAGGGTCGACGCATCCTTCGGTTGTTCCATGTAAATATCCTCCTCTAATTCTCCATTTAGAAACGCGGTAACCACGTCCATTTGGTGGAGCTCTAAGTCAAAATGGGCAACAATAGCTAGTAGCAATCGAATTGTCGTGAATTGAATTAACCGGGCGAAAGTCTCTGAGTAATCAACTCCTTCAATCTGCTGGAAACCTCTTCGACTAGGCGACCCTTTCCTTGCTGAATAGGTGGCCCTGATCATCTGGAATATCTTTAACGGTGAAAACCCAGCGCGATGAGAGGATGTTAGAGGCTTGTGAGCGCGGAACCAGCGTCCAAGTCTGGTTTTTGCGTTGGATTTTAACTCTTTGTCAACTGCTTTCTGCCAGAAATCTGGTTGCGTCCCACTCATCGCTTCCTTGAACGAGTCTGGTACCGGAACATCCTCATTAGACGTGCTGAGTAATTAGTTCCTAAGAGGCCCTTCCACCATTGTCTTGGTGGGCGACGTGATCGACCTGATCTGCGAAGTGGTACATTGCTAGATCCATCTCCGTCTGCACCACTTGTATGCTCTGGTTCCAAGCTCGCATCCGGGGGCTCTGGGTTCATATTTGGATTTAGAACGGGCTCATTTTGACCTCCTCGATGACTCAGAGTTCCATTTTCACCGATATTTGCCATTAAAGTATCGGGGTCAGTTTCGTCCAGCAACGCTCACATCCTCTGGCTCAAATTTTCGTCATTTTGATGCGATATATTGTCGTCAACCGAACAAGGCCCTCGCCTGGACTCATCAAACTGCACATTTCGTGAAATAACTACGCGATTCAGTTCGTCATCCCATACCTTATAGGCCTTCGTTCCGGCTGGGTATCCAAGAAACATTCCTTTCACTGCACGTTCATCAAGTTTCTGCACCTCATGGGCATGCAGTTTGTACCAGCATTGGCAGCCAAATACCCTCAAGTGAGACACATCTGGTTTATCCTTCATCCACAAGTGATGAGGCGTAATGGAACTTCCCAAGGCTCTGTTGTTACACGATTCCGCACATACACGGCATTGTCTAGGGCTTCAGCCCAAAATGACTTTGGAACCTGCATGTGGGACAGCATAGACCGAACCAGATCTATCAATGTACGGTTGAACCGTTCTGCGACGCCATTTTGTTCAGGCGTGTAAGCGGCGGTCGTTTGATGAACCGTTCCTTGTGAGGATAAGAAGGATTGGAACTGCGAGGAAAGATACTCCCCTCCACGATCTGAACGAAACACTTTCACTCGCTGACCGGTATGCGTAAGGGCATAATTGGCAAACTTCTTATAGAACTCGAAAGTTTCATCTTTACTTTTCATCGGATAGACAACGCTCCAGTTGGAGTAATCATCGATGAACGTGACAAAGTATCTCGCACCACCTAATGACTGTGTTTGGAGTGGGCCACAGACGTCCGAATGGACTAAGTCTAGCAGCTGCTTTGCCCTACCTCCTGAGCGATGTTTGGGAATTACAGCACGAGTTGCTTTTCCTACCACACAAGCATCGCATTTCACGGAATCACAGTCAGAAGATGAGCCAGTATCTTTGGTATCATTTGAAGAAGAAAGATGAAGTCCACTTACCACGTTCTTGCGAGACATAGACAAGATTCCTTGAGTATGAACGTGAGCAAGTCTTTCGTGCCACGTCTTCAAGGAGGCTTTGTGAGCCGAATGAGTCATATCACACGTATCAAGCACGTAGAGCTCTCCTTTACTTGTCGCGGTTGCCACAGTACAGTCATTTTTCTTTACAGTACACTTGTCACGAACAAACTGAACATCAAGTCCATTGTCGACCATCTGGCGTACTGAAATTAGAGAAAAGGCAAAACTGGGAACGTGTAGCACATTGCTGAGCTTACAAGATTTTTCAATGCCGTTCACTGATAGCATCAAATGAATGCTCCGACTCCAGCCACAATCGCACAAGCCTTGGTTCCCATCTCAACGCGGCTGTTCGAGACCTCACGGTAGTCTGTAAAGAGGCTTTTGTCAAACGTCATGTGCGCGGAGCACCCGGAATCTATAAGCCATGTGTTAGAGGTTATTTTAACGTTAGACTTATCCGCTTTGTTCACCAGACAAATATACTCCACCTCATTCACTTCCGAGCCATCCTTTTCTTGAGCGATCATTGCCGTTGGCTTCTGTAATTGCCTCCGCTGAAATCGTTCGGGTGGAGAAGGTCGCTTTCCATTAACATCCTTTCCCCAGCAACGGGAGGCGGTGTGTCCGGTGTGACCACAATTAGTGCACGTCAAGGAAGACTGGCGCCTTCCTTCAAAAACATTGCCAATAAGGGCGGCACTTGAAGTCATCTGTCGCCTGGACGACTTCATTGAAGCTCGTTGTTCCTCTTGAAGTAGACGACTTTTGACATACTCCACTCCAAAGGAGTTGTCTTCAGATCCAAGAGCGTCCAGAGCAACAATGAGGCTGTGAAAACGCGGTGGAAGGCCGTTAAGCACTGCCATAGCCATCTCTTTGTCATCGATAACGACCCCCATGGACTTCAAACGAGCCGCCAGGTGTCTCACACGTCCGATATACGGAAGCACCTTCTCATTTTCTAGCATACTGACAGTGTAAAACTCTCTACGAGCAGCCAACTTGTTCAGCAGCGTATGTCGCTCAAACACCTCTAGAATAGCATCCCACATACCTTGGCAGTAACAGCATCTCTTACATGGTCCAAATGGTCATCAGAAAGAGACAGCCCTATGATTGCTCTGGCTTTTCGATCTCCCTGCTTCCATGTCCTGTACGTTGAGAATTTTCATCAGCAGGGACGGTATCATCTGTTATGTACTGTTCTACATCTCGCAGTGCCAAAAGTAGCTGTATTTTCTGCTTCCACACATAAAAATTCGTATCCGTCAGCTTCTCTATCTTCATTGACCCTCCTCCTTGATCTTCTCCGCTACTCATTGCAAATAGATTAGAGGTGCTTGTGTTCTGTTCGAAGATCCCAAACCGGGGACCGATAGTCCCTTGCAATGGCAAGCCCACCTCTATAAGAACACAGCACACGAAACTCTAAGCTAAATGCAAAGGCCGAGCACTCGCTTTTAACCAAAGTATAGGATCCCTTTTACTGCTGAGACAAAACTACTTTCAAGTGATCTTTCCCGTTCTCGTGGCGTTTCAGAACTTCGTGGGAGTCGAACACTCTATCACAAACAGTACACCTAGGGGTCTCCTTTTGTTGGCTACTCTAGTATTATGACCCTTAGAATTACGTGATCGTAGAATGTCTTAGCACTATTGCAGCTAATCTGGCAGGTCTTGCAGTACCTCTTGTGCCTCGGCGGAACTCGCTTCTTCGCCTTCAGCTCCCTCTTCGCGACTCGATCGGCAAGCGCTTTGGCTTTCTTGGCCGAGAGTCGTTGAATTTTTCTAATCGGCTTCTGTGGAGGTACTGACCTGCGGGGGATCCTATATCCTTCCTGGGCGGCAGGAAGGGCGAGCGTCGGCGGCGGTGGTGTTGTCGGTTCAATAACCTCGATCCTCTCCACACTTGACCTCCTCCCTGACGGTAAACCTCTGACCGATGGAGCCCTGGGCACTCGCGGCACCAGGGCTAATTCCGAGTCTAGCACAACCCCGCAGAAGCAGGCACAGATAGTGGAAGTGATCGTCAGTAACAGCTTTATGGAATTACAAGTCTTTAGACCAACCAAAAGGTGCAAAGAGAATCACTTCGATGTGCAAAGAAATGGAATTATTCAAATAACTTACCAGAACGTGAGACATATTCAACAGGCTGAGACAACACAAAGCGAAACAGGACAACGACACAGGGCGACTTACGGGAATCAAAGAGAGAGATAGCGTTGAACTGGGCCCATAACCTGAAGATGAGTTGCGATGGGAAGGCTGGTGGGAGAGAGGATGAAGCTGCGGGCTTGGCTACCCAGAATTTACTCGGTACTCTAAAATTCTGACCTTAAGTACAACCTGCAACTACTCTCTAACTCACTGCGTCCATTAACAAAAACATAGAAACTGACCATTTGGACAGATTGAAACATATTGGCCCAGTAATAACGTTCAATTGGGGCATTTTAGAACTGCTTCCAAAGTTGTCAAATTCGTGTAAGACAGTTTGGCCCAATACACACATCAATACAGCACCTTATTTTGTAAACTCATCCGAATCGAATTCTTTGTGCCAAAATAACGGACTCAACCCGTCATACGTATTATGGAATCACACAACTGATTTTGGATGCAGCCGGCAAACCGTAATCATAATCAGAAACCTCATACGTGTTATAGAATCACATACTGATTTTGGATGCAGCGGCAAACCTTAATCATAATAGAAACCTCATACGTATTATGGAATCACATAACTGATTTTGGATGCAGCCGGCAAACCGTAATCATAATCAGAAACCTCATACGTATTATGGAATCACACATAACTGATTTTGGATGCAGCCGGCAAACCGTAATCATAATAGAAACCTCATACGTATTATGGAATCACAAAACTGATTTTGGATGCAGCCGACGGATACAGTAGGCATTCTACTGTACCTGGAGAGACCGGAGCGGTGTAGCCATGATAGTATTTTCATAACCAACTCCCACTGTACGAACTCAAGTGCAGTGAGAAGTACAGTCGAGGTACAGTAAGAAGCACAGTACGAGGTACAGTACGAAACTTGACACCAGTACAGTATGTGTACACCACTGCACCAAAGGTTTCTACTCTTTGCTGTACCACGTGTACATCACATACACAACTGCCACCACGTACACGTGTACATACCTTATCTCGATATACCTCTTATACAGTTACTCATCACCCACTTACAGTGCCCTACCCTATGTAAAATGACCCCATAAACACCATTCTGCCCTCTAAAATAGCTCAAAGTCAACCCTTACACCTCTACAGCCATTACACGTGTACATCACCAGCCAATAGAATTGCAGCATTTGACCTATCAGCCAATAGGATTAAAGCAGGCAATTCTTAGCCTAGGCATTATGGGCCAAGTTCCACTTGTCAACAATTATGCAAAATTTGCATTTTATCGTCGACCCCTCGAAAATGGCTTTTCGTCCCCGGCAACTTTGTTTTTTCGGGTAAATTTGGCATATATTATCCTTCAGAACCACATGTGTCCACGTGTACAGATATACAGCTTCCCAACCTCCGTGCGAGACGTCTAGTCAAGGCGATGGGCGTGTGATCGTCTCACAAAATCACCAACACCACAGTTATCTACCTTGTTCATCAGACACATGTACTCGACTTCATTAATTTCAAGATCTTCTTTCTCTTGAGCAATCATCGCAGTAGGCTTCTGTGACTGTCTACGTAGAAACCGGTCAGGTGGCGGTGGTCGCCTTCCGTTGATGTCCTTTCCCTAGCAGCGGGCAGCGGAGTGTCCATTGTGACCACAGTTGGTGCATGTCAAAGTCGAAACACGCCTTTCCTCAGGGATGTGCCTAATAAGAGCAGAACTTGGCGGATTCTGTCTTCTAGTAAGCTTCATCGATGCACGTTGCTCCTCTTGGAGCAGGCGACTTTTCACATATTCTACTCCGAACGTTTTATCTTCGGATCCAAGAGCGTCAAGCGCTACAATAAGATTTTGAAACCTCGGCGGAAGACCATTGAGAACTGCCATAGCCATTTCCTTGTCATCAATGATGACTCCCATTGACTTTAAGCGAGCTGCTAGGTGTCGCACACGTCCTATGTACGGCAAAACTTTCTCATTGTCTAGCATGGTGACCGTGTAGAAGTCTCTCCGGGCCGCCAGCTTATTTAGTAATGTGTGGCGCTCAAAAACTTCCAAGATGGCGTCCCACATTTCTTTGGCTGTGACAGCATCTCTCACATGATCCAGGTGGTCATCAGACAGCGACAGGCCGATGATGGCCCGGGCCTTTCGATCCCCTTGCTTCCATGCCTTGTAAGTGGAAGATTGTTCATCTTCAGGAACGGTGCCATCAGTAATGTACTGTTCCACATCGCGAAGGGCCAACAGGAGCTGAATCTTCTGTTTCCACACGTAGAAATTGGTATCCGTGAGCTTTTCGATCTTCATCGATCCTCCTCCTTGATCTTCTCCGCTACTCATTGAAATATTCTAGAGGTGCTAATGTTCTGTTCGAAGATCCCGAGCCGGGGACCGATAGTCCCTTGTAGTGGCAAGCCCACCTCTATAAGAACACAGCACACGAAACTCTAGACTAAAGCAAAGGCCAAAGACGTCGCTTCAAAAAAACAAATGGATCTCTTTAAATTCTCTGGGACAAAACTACTTTCAAGTGTTCCTTCCCGTTCTCGTGACGCTTGAGACCTTCGTGAGAATCGAACACTCTATCACAAGCAGTACACCTAGGGGTCTTTTTCTTGTTTTCTCTCTAGTCCTATGACCCTTAGAATTGATGTGATCGTAGAATGTCTGTGCGCTATTGCAGCTAATATCACAGAGCTTGCAGTACCCCTTGTTCCTCGGCGGAACTCTTCGTTTAGCCTTTAGTTCCTTCTTGGCAACTCGATCGGCGAGGGCTTTAGCTTTCTTTTCCGAGAGGCGTTGAACTTTCTTTATTGGCTTATCCGGAGGTACTGACTTACGAGGGATCCTATACCTTTCCCTAGACGAGGGAAGCGCGAGCGTCTTCGGCGGGGTCCTTCTGGCTCGAGTACTTCGATCGATTCCACAACCGTCCTCCCCACAGATGGCAAAGTCCTAACTGTCGCAGCCCTGGGCACTCGGGCACCAGGGCTAATTCCGAGTCTAGCACAACCCCGCAAAAGCAGGCACAAAAGTGGAAGTGATCGTCAGTAACAGCTTTTGGGATTATGAGTCTTTAGACCAACCAAAAGGTGCAAAGAGAATCACTTCGATGTGCAAAGAAATGGAATTATTCAAATAGCTTACCGGAACGAGTAGACATAATCAAGAGACTGAGATAGACAAAAAAACAATGCAGCAACACACGGCGACTTACGGTGTTCAGAGAAAGAGACGGCGTTGAACTGGGCCCATAACCTAATGGGAATCGGAGAGGGTGAAGGACTTTGCTGGACGGATGAAGTTGCGGGCTTGGCTACCCAGAATTTACTCGGAACTCTAAAATCCTGGCCTTAAGTACAACCTACAACTACTTTCTAACTCACTGCGTCCACTAACAGAATCCCGCAAACTATTGCCATTTGAGCGGATTTCAAGATCTTGGCCCGGTGATAACAGTCATTAGGGGCAAATTTGGAACTGCTTCCAAAGTTGACAAATTTGTGTAAATAGGTTGGCCCAATACACACATCAATACAGTACCTTATTTTGCAAACTTATCAGAACCGAATTCCCTTGTGCCAAAATAACGGACTCAATCCGTCATACGTATAATAGAATCACATAACTGATTTTGGATGCAGTCGGTCCAATCTTCATCATAATTAGGAACCTCATACATATGATGGAATCACATAACTGATTTTTGGATGCAGATGTACAAACCAATATCATAACTAGAAACCTCATACATATGATGAAATCACATAACTGATTTTTGGATTGTTGGTGATTTTGTGAGACGATCACACGCCCATCGCCTTGACTAGACGTCTCGCACGGAGGTTGGGAAGCTGTATATCTGTACACGTGGACACATGTAGTTCTGAAGGATAATATATGCCAAATTTACCCGAAAAACAAAGTTGCGGACGAAAAGCCATTTTCGAGGGGTCGACGATAAATGCAAATTTTGCATAATTGTTGACAAGTGGAACTTGGCCCATAATACCTAGGCTAAGAATTGCCTGCTTTAATCCTATTGGCTGATAGTTCAAACGCTGCAATTCTATTGGCTGGTGATGTACACGTGTAATGGCTGTAGAGGTGTAAGGGTTGACTTTGTGCTATTTTAGAGGGCAGAATGGTGTTTATGGGTCATTTTACATAGGGTAGGGCACTGTAAGTGGGTGATGAGTAACTGTATAAGAGGTATATCGAGTAAGGTATGTACACGTGTACGTGGTGGCAGTTGTGTATGTGATGTACACGTGGTACAGCAAAGAGTAGAAACCTTTGGTGCAGTGGTGTACACATACTGTACTGGTGTCAAGTTTCGTACTGTACCTCGTACTGTGCTTCTTACTGTACCTCGAACTGTACTTCTCACTGCACTTGAGTTCGTACAGTGGGAGTTGGTTATGAAAATACTATCATGGCTACACCGCTCCGGTCTCTCCAGGTACAGTAGAATGCCTACTGTATCCGTCGGCTGCATCCAAAATCAGTTTTGTGATTCATAATACCTATGAGGTTTCTATTATGATTACGGTTTGCCGGCTGCATCCAAAATCAGTTGTGTGATTCCATAATACGTATGAGGTTTCTGATTATGATTACGGTTTGCCGGCTGCATCCAAAATCAGTTGTGTTCCTAATACGTATGAGGTTTCTATTATGATTAGGTTTGCCCGCTGCATCCAAAATCAGCTATGTGATTCTATAACACGTATGAGGTTTCTGATTATGATTACGGTTTGCCGGCTGCATCCAAAATCAGTTGTGTGATTCCATAATACGTATGACGGGTTGAGTCCGTTATTTTGGCACAAAAGAATTCGATTCGGATGAGTTTACAAAATAAGGTGCTGTATTGATGTGTGTATTGGGCCAAACTGTCTTACACGAATTTGACAACTTTGGAAGCAGTTCTAAAATGCCCCAATTGAACGTTATTACTGGGCCAATATGTTTCAATCTGTCCAAATGGTTCAGTTTCTATGTTTTTGTTAATGGACGCAGTGAGTTAGAGAGTAGTTGCAGGTTGTACTTAAGGTCAGAATTTTAGAGTACCGAGTAAATTCTGGGTAGCCAAGCCCGCAGCTTCATCCTCTCTCCCACCAGCCTTCCCCATCGCAACTCATCTTCAGGTTATGGGCCCAGTTCAACGCTATCTCTCTCTTTGATTCCCGTAAGTCGCCCTGTGTCGTTGTCCTGTTTCGCTTTGTTGTCTCAGCCTGTTGAATATGTCTCACGTTCCTGGTAAGTTATTTGAATAATTCCATTTCTTTGCACATCGAAGTGATTCTCTTTGCACCTTTTGGTTGGTCTAAAGACTTGTAATTCCATAAAGCTGTTACTGACGATCACTTCCACTATCTGTGCCTGCTTCTGCGGGGTTGTGCTAGACTCGGAATTAGCCCTGGTGCCGCGAGTGCCCAGGGCTCCATCGGTCAGAGGTTTACCGTCAGGGAGGAGGTCAAGTGTGGAGAGGATCGAGGTTATTGAACCGACAACACCACCGCCGCCGACGCTCGCCCTTCCTGCCGCCCAGGAAGGATATAGGATCCCCGCAGGTCAGTACCTCCACAGAAGCCGATTAGAAAAATTCAACGACTCTCGGCCAAGAAAGCCAAAGCGCTTGCCGATCGAGTCGCGAAGAGGGAGCTGAAGGCGAAGAAGCGAGTTCCGCCGAGGCACAAGAGGTACTGCAAGACCTGCCAGATTAGCTGCAATAGTGCTAAGACATTCTACGATCACGTACATTCTAAGGGTCATAATACTAGAGTAGCCAACAAAAAGGAGACCCCTAGGTGTACTGTTTGTGATAGAGTGTTCGACTCCCACGAAGTTCTGAAACGCCACGAGAACGGGAAAGATCACTTGAAAGTAGTTTTGTCTCAGCAGTAAAAGGGATCCTATACTTTGGTTAAAAGCGAGTGCTCGGCCTTTGCATTTAGCTTAGAGTTTCGTGTGCTGTGTTCTTATAGAGGTGGGCTTGCCATTGCAAGGGACTATCGGTCCCCGGTTTGGGATCTTCGAACAGAACACAAGCACCTCTAATCTATTTGCAATGAGTAGCGGAGAAGATCAAGGAGGAGGGTCAATGAAGATAGAGAAGCTGACGGATACGAATTTTTATGTGTGGAAGCAGAAAATACAGCTACTTTTGGCACTGCGAGATGTAGAACAGTACATAACAGATGATACCGTCCCTGCTGATGAAAATTCTTCAACGTACAGGACATGGAAGCAGGGAGATCGAAAAGCCAGAGCAATCATAGGGCTGTCTCTTTCTGATGACCATTTGGACCATGTAAGAGATGCTGTTACTGCCAAGGGTATGTGGGATGCTATTCTAGAGGTGTTTGAGCGACATACGCTGCTGAACAAGTTGGCTGCTCGTAGAGAGTTTTACACTGTCAGTATGCTAGAAAATGAGAAGGTGCTTCCGTATATCGGACGTGTGAGACACCTGGCGGCTCGTTTGAAGTCCATGGGGGTCGTTATCGATGACAAAGAGATGGCTATGGCAGTGCTTAACGGCCTTCCACCGCGTTTTCACAGCCTCATTGTTGCTCTGGACGCTCTTGGATCTGAAGACAACTCCTTTGGAGTGGAGTATGTCAAAAGTCGTCTACTTCAAGAGGAACAACGAGCTTCAATGAAGTCGTCCAGGCGCAGATGACTTCAAGTGCCGCCCTTATGGCAATGTTTTTGAAGGAAGGCACAAGTGTTCCTTGACGTGCACTAATTGTGGTCACACCGGACACACCGCCTCCCGTTGCTGGGGAAAGGATGTTAATGGAAAGCGACCTTCTCCACCCGAACGATTTCAGCGGAGGCAATTACAGAAGCCAACGGCAATGATCGCTCAAGAAAAGGATGGCTCGGAAGTGAATGAGGTGGAGTATATTTGTCTTGTGAACAAAGCGGATAAGTCCAACGTTAAAATAACCTCTAACACATGGCTTATAGATTCCGGGTGCTCCGCGCACATGACGTTTGACAAAAGCCTCTTTACAGACTACCGTAAGGTCTCGAACAGCCGCGTTGAGATGGGAACCAAGGCTTGTGCGATTGTGGCTGGAGTCGGGAGCATTCATTTGATGCTATCAGTGAACGGCATTGAAAAATCTTGTAAGCTCAGCAATGTGCTACACGTTCCCAGTTTTGCCTTTTCTCTAGTTTCAGTACGCCAGATGGTCGACAATGGACTTGATGTTCAGTTTGTTCGTGACAAGTGTACTGTAAAGAAAAATGGCTGTACTGTGGCAACCGCGACAAGTAAAGGAGAGCTCTACGTGCTTGATACGTGTGATATGACTCATTCGGCTCACAAAGCCTCCTTGAAGACGTGGCACGAAAGACTTGCTCACGTTCATACTCAAGGAATCTTGTCTATGTCTCGCAAGAACGTGGTAAGTGGACTCCATCTTTCTTCTTCAAATGATACCAAAGATACTGGCTCATCTTCTGACTGTGATTCCGTGAAATGCGATGCTTGTGTGGTAGGAAAAGCAACTCGTGCTGTAATTCCCAAACATCGCTCAGGAGGTAGGGCAAAGCAGCTGCTAGACTTAGTCCATTCGGACGTCTGTGGCCCACTCCAAACACAGTCATTAGGTGGTGCGAGATACTTTGTCACGTTCATCGATGATTACTCCAACTGGAGCGTTGTCTATCCGATGAAAAGTAAAGATGAAACTTTCGAGTTCTATAAGAAGTTTGCCAATTGTGCCCTTACGCATACCGGTCAGTGAGTGAAAGTGTTTCGTTCAGATCGTGGAGGGGAGTATCTTACCGGTCAGTGAGTGAAAGTGTTTCGTTCAGATCGTGGAGGGGAGTATCTTTCCTCGCAGTTCCAATCCTTCTTATCCTCACAAGGAACGGTTCATCAAACGACCGCCGCTTACACGCCTGAACAAAATGGCGTCGCAGAACGGTTCAACCGTACATTGATAGATCTAGTTCGGTCTATGTTGTCCCACATGCAGGTTCCAAAGTCATTTTGGGCTGAAGCCCTAGACAATGCCGTGTATGTGCGGAATCGTGTAACAACCAGAGCCTTGGGAAGTTCCATTACGCCTCATCACTTGTGGATGAAGGATAAACCAGATGTGTCTCACTTGAGGGTATTTGGCTGCCAATGCTGGTACAAACTGCATGCCCATGAGGTGCAGAAACTTGATGAACGTGCAGTGAAAGGAATGTTTCTTGGATACCCAGCCGGAACAAAGGCCTATAAGGTATGGGATGACGAACTGAATCGCGTAGTTATTTCACGAAATGTGCAGTTTGATGAGTCCAGGCGAGGGCCTTGTTCGGTTGACGACAATATATCGCATCAAAATGACGAAAATTTTGAGCCAGAGGATGTGAGCGTTGCTGACGAGACTGACCCCGACACTTTAATGGCAAATATCGGTGAAAATGGCAACTCTGAGTCATTGGGAGGTCAAAATGAGCCCATTCTAAATCTAAATATGAACCCAGAGCCCCCGGATGCGAGCTTGGAACCAGAGCATACAAGTGGTGCAGACGGAGATGGACCTAGCAATGTACCACTTCGCAGATCAGGTCGATCACGTCGCCCACCAAGACAATGGTGGAAGAGCCTCTTAGGAACTAATTTACTCAGCACGTCTAATGAGGATGTTCCGGTACCAGACTCGTTCAAGGAAGCGATGAGTGGGACGCAACCATATTTCTGGCAGAAAGCAGTTGACAAAGAGTTAAAATCCCAACGCAAAAACCAGACTTGGACGCTGGTTCCGCGCTTACAAGCCTCTAACATCCTCTCATCGCGCTGGGTTTTCACCGTTAAAGATATTCCAGATGATCAGGGCCACCTTATTCAGCAAGGAAAGGGTCGCCTAGTCGCAAGAGGTTTCTAGCAGATTGAAGGAGTTGATTACTCAGAGACTTTCGCCCCGGTAATCAAATTCACGACAATTCGATTGCTACTAGCTATTGTTGCCCATTTTGACTTAGAGCTCCACCAAATGGACGTGGTTACCGCGTTTCTAAATGGAGAATTAGAGGAGGATATTTACATGGAACAACCGGAAGGATGCGTCGACCCTTCCAAACCAAACCATGTTTGCAAACTCCTCAAGGCTATTTATGGCCTTAAACAAGCGAGTCGTCAATGGCACAAAAAGATTGACGACTTCTTGATTAATGGGCTTGGGTTTAAGACGACGAGAAGTGACGCGTGCTTGTACGCAAACATATCGAATGACAGCATAATGCTCATTGCCCTCTATGTGGATGACTTGCTGCTCACCGGTAGTGATATAACCGCCGTGGCCTGGATGAAAGCGGAATTGAATAAAAGGTTTGAGATGAAAGATCTGGGAGAGGCGAAAAAGTGCATAGGGCTTGAAATTAGTAGGAAAAGGTCGTCCAAGCTAGTCTGTATATCGCAGAAGGCGTATGCCGAATCCATACTGAAACGTTTTGGAATGTTCAGTTGTAATTCCGTGACTACACCAATGGAACAGGGATTCCACCCCGAGTCTTCGACAAGCCGTACTGCGATGTCCCGTATCGACAGATCATCGGCTGTCTGATGTTCCTGATGGTTGGTTCTCGTCCAGATTTAGCCTACGCCGTTGGAAAACTGTCTCAACACTGTGAGAAGCCTCGCGAGGACCACTGGCAGGCCGCGAAAAGGGTTTTGAGGTTCATCAAAGGAACACTCTCAACTGGTGTTGTCCTAAACGGAAATCTCTCAGTGGAGTACCTCGAAGGCTTTAGTGATGCGGATTGGGGTGGCTGCTTGAACTCAAGAAAGTCCACCAGCGGCTATGTATTCAAGCTTTGTGCTGGAGCCGACAGCTGGTCGTCGAGGAGGCAAACGGTTGTTGCAAAGTCTACCTGCGAAGCAGAGTACATCGCGCTTTGTGATGCCTGCAAAGAAGCCGCCTGGCTAAGATGCCTTCTGGCAGATGCATTGGGAAAATCAGAAGATGGTACTGTTACAATCGGTTGTGATAATACAGGAACTATATCCTTTGCAGGCAACGAGGGGGTCAACCGGCGTAACAAGCATATCGATATCTCATACCACTTTGTCAGAGATGCTATCCATCGCAATATCGTTTCCCTCTTCCGTGTACCGTCTTCCGAAATACCAGCAGATATACTAACGAAGCCTCTTGGACGACTTTCGTCGTTCAATAAATGTGTGAGGTTTCTGGGACTTGGCGATCTGCGCGATGCTTAGGGCATGTGATCGAGGGGGGGTGTTGGTGACGTCTCGCACGGAGGTTGGGAAGCTGTATATCTGTACAAATGGACACATGTAGTTCTGAAGGATAATATATGCCAAATTTACCCGAAAAAAAAGTTGCCGGGGACGAAAAGCCATTTTCGAGGGGTCGACGATAAATGCAAATTTTGCATAATTGTTGACAAGTGGAACTTGGCCCATAATGCCTAGGCTAAGAATTGCCTGCTTTAATCCTATTGGCTGATAGTTCAAACGCTGCAATTCTATTGGCTGGTGATGTACACGTGTAATGGCTGTAGAGGTGTAAGGGTTGACTTTGTGCTATTTTAGAGGGCAGAATGGTGTTTATGGGGTCATTTTACATAGGGTAAGTCACTGTAAGTGGGTGAGGAGTATACTGTATAAGAGGTATGTCGAGGTAAGGTATGTACACGTGTACGTGGTGGCAGTTGTGTATGTGATGTACACGTGGTACAGCAAAGAGTAGAAACCTTTGGTGCAGTGGTGTACACATACTGTACTGGTGTCAAGTTTCGTACTGTACCTCGTACTGTGCTTCTTACTGTACCTCGTACTGTACTTCTCACTGCACTTGAGTTCGTACAGTGGGAGTTGGTTATGAAAATACTATCATGGCTACACCGCTCCGGTCTCTCCAGGTACAGTAGAATGCCTACTGTATCCGCCGGCTGCATCCAAAATCAGTTTTGTGATTCCATAATACGTATGAGGTTTCTAGTTATGATTATGATTGGTCCGGCTGCATCCAAAATCAGTTATGAGATTCTACCATACGTATGAGGTTTCTGATTATGATTACGGTTTGCCAGCTGCATCCAAAATCAGTTATGTGATTCTATAATACGTATGAGGTTTCTGATTATGATTACGGGTTATCCGGCTGCATCCAAACTCAGTTTTTTGATTCTATAATACGTATGAGGTTTTTTAATTATGATTACGGGTTATCCGGCTGCATCCAAAATCAGTTGTGTGTTCCCTAATACGTATGAGGTTTCTCATTATAATTAAGGTTTGCCCGCTGCATCCAAAATCAGCTATGTGATTCTGTAACACGTATGAGGTTTCTGATTATGATTACGGTTTGCCGGCTGCATCCAAAATCAGTTGTGTGATTCCATAATACGTATGACGGGTTGAGTCCGTTATTTTGGCACAAAAGAATTCGATTCGGATGAGTTTACAAAATAAGGTGCTGTATTGATGTGTGTATTTGGCCAAACTGTCTTACACGAATTTGACAACTTTGGAAGCAGTTCTAAAAATGCCCCAATTGAATGTTATTACTGGGCCAATAAGTTTCAATCTGTCCAAATGGATCAGTTTCTATGTTTTTGTTAATGGACGCAGTGAGTTAGAGAATAGTTGCAGGTTGTACTTAAGGTCAGAAATTTAGAGTACCGAGTAAATTCTGGGTAGCCAAGCCCGCAGCTTCATCCTCTCTCCCACCAGCCCTTCCCCATCGCAACTCATCTTCATGGATGCAGTTGTACAAACCAATATCATAACTAGAAACTACATACGTATGATGGAATCACATAACTGATTTTTGAAGCCAATAAAGAAGGTTCAACGCCTCTCGGCAAAGAAAGCTAAAGCCCTCGCCGATCGAGTTGCCAAGAAGGAGCTAAAGGCTAAACGAAGAGTTCCGCCGAGGAACAAGAGGTACTGCAAGCTCTGTGATATTAGCTGCAATAGCGCACAGACATTCTACGATCACATCAATTCTAAGGGTCATAGGACTAGAGAGAAAAACAAGAAAAAGACCCCTAGGTGTACTGCTTGTGATAGAGTGTTCGATTCCCACGAGGTTCTCAAGCGTCACGAGAACGGGAAGGAACACTTGAAAGTATTTTTGTCCCAGAGAATTTAAAAAGATCCATTTGTTTGTTTGAAGCGACGTCTTTGGCCTTTGCTTTAGTCTAGAGTTTCGTGTGCTGTGTTCTTATAGAGGTGGGCTTGCCACTACAAGGGACTATCGGTCCCCGGCTTGGGATCTTCGAACAGAACATTAGCACCTCTAGAATATTGCAATGAGTAGCGGAGAAGATCAAGGAGGAGGATCGATGAAGATCGAAAAGCTCACGGATACCAATTTCTACGTGTGAAACAGAAGATTCAGCTCCTGTTGGCCCTTCGCGATGTGGAACAGTACATTACTGATGGCACCGTTCCTGAAGATGAACAATCTTCCACTTACAAGGCATGGAAGCAAGGGGATCGAAAGGCCCGGGCCATCATCGGCCTGTCGCTGTCTGATGACCACCTGGATCATGTGAGAGATGCTGTCACAGCCAAAGAAATGTGGGACGCCATCTTGGAAGTTTTGAGCGCCACACATTACTAAATAAGCTGGCGGCCCGGAGAGACTTCACGGTCACCATGCTAGACAATGAGAAAGTTTTGCCGTACATGGGACGTCTGCGACACCTAGCAGCTCGCTTAAAGTCAATGGGAGTCATCATTGATGACAAGGAAATGGCTATGGCAGTTCTCAATGGTCTTCCGCAGAGGTTTCAAAATCTCATTGTAGCGCTTGACGCTCTTGGATCCGAAGATAAAACGTTCGGAGTAGAATATGTAAAAAGTCGCCTGCTCCAAGAGGAGCAACGTGCATCGATGAAGCTTACTAGAAGGCAGAATCCGCCAAGTTCTGCTCTTATTGGGCACATCCCTGAGGCAAGGCGTGTTTCGACTTTGACATGCACCAACTGTGGTCACAATGGACACTCCGCTGCCCGCTGCTGGGGAAAGGACATCAACGGAAGAAAAAAAAAAAAAAAAAAAAAAAAAAAAACTCGTAAGGTTTGACCGCACTCTCTTGACGTCTCTGCATTATCTACTGACCTCCTGTCTTGTGGCCTGCTTAGCGTCCGTCGTCCCTGCTCTACCTACTCCTGTTGGTTTTGCAGCCCGTCGCCGCTCTTCATCCCCACACCACAGATTCCAGTACATCTTGTGGCCCGGCTTGCTCTCGTTGCTTCTTGTCTCGCCCCGTGTTACATACCCCGGTTTGTCTCACGGCCCGTGCCTAGTCGCCACAGTAAGTCCAAAACATACTTTGCTTTTCTCATACCATCCCGAAGCATTGCCTTATCCTCCGCCTAACCTCACAAATTTCTGTTACCAGTGGTCATCTCACTCTCCGTATTTCGTCGCGGCATCGACATCCCTCCGAACGATCCCGTGATTCGCCGCCTTACCTTCGACGAATCCTCCGCCAAGCCTCCTGTCCGTCCGAAGTGCCGTTTCATCGACGATTCCGCTATTGAGTCGGACGGCGAAGGTAACGACATTCCTTCCACCGCGACTACTCCAGAGGTTGTTCACGTCGAAGTCGTCTCCAAGCCTCCTCCTCCGGAGAAGAAGGACTCCTTCTTAAACCATATCCTTTCCCTTGCCAACCGTCCGAAACTGCCTGCTCGTCCGAAATCTCTAGCTCCGAAACCTCTACGAAAGAAGTCAAAGCCAACGAACCTTCGCTCCAAGCCGCTTCCTGCCTCATCGAGCAGAGTATCGAAGCAAAGCAAGAAATCAAAGGGAGGAGAGCCAAAGAAGAAGAAGGATCCGAAACCTCCGACACCTCGACCATTCAAGTGGTTTCTCTCATCTCCCCTTCTCCGGCTTTGACGTCTCCAGCTCCAGCTGCTCCCATCCAATCTCCACTCTCTCCTGCTGCCCCTTCTGTTGCATTTGTTCCTTCATCTCCAAGGGTTCCGACTCCTCTTTCAGTCGAACCTCTCTCTCCGGCTCCATTCGTTCCCCTACCTCCAACTCCTGTTCCTCCTATCTCCAAGCCAAGTCTTCCCTCCTGGTTTGTGACCTTGCCAACTCAAAGTATCGGGTCCAAAGCAGCTCGAGCAGCACAGAGGTGGAAAGAAGTGTCGAAACAGAGTCGAGCGGAGATCAGCCATCACTCCGTGTGTTTGCTGCAATCGCCTCTTCCAGACGAGACACGATCGCAACAGGCACATTAATCATAGAAATAAGTAAATCTGTTCTCGTCCTCCTGTGCTCCCTCTATCTATAAGCACAGTTTTCTCTCACTCCATTGCTTTTCTCCATGGACTCTTCAGGACTTCGACTCGACAGTCTCGAGAAGCTCCGTGATGACAACTTCCACATCTGGAAGTCGAGAATTCAACTATTGCTCTCACTGAGGGAAGTTGACGACCACCTCACTGAAGACCCTCCGGAAACCTCGTCACCTACATACTCCGCATGGAAGAAGGCGGATTGCAAGGCTAGGGCTACCATCGGACTGACTCTATCTGATACCAATCTCGAACAAGTCCAGCATGCCAATACCGCCAAGGTCATGTGGTCCCTGATTTGTGATATCTTTGAGAAGCATACTCTTCTCAATAAACTGGCTGCCAGGCGCCGATTCTATACCGCCAAGATGAACCCGAACGAGAAAGTGCTCTCGTTCGCCGCCCGTATCCGCCAGCTCGCTGCCACTCTCAAGTCGATGTCCGTCCACATCGAAGACAGCGAAATGGCCATGGCGCTACTTAACGGCCTGCCATATCGCTTTGATACTCTCATCTCGGCCCTTGACGCTGCTCATCTCGATGACGACAAATTCTCCTTCGAGTTCGTTCAAAGCAGATGCCGCCAAGAGGAGCAGCGCCATGCCCAACAAGATCAGGACGCATTGAGGGCTTCGGAATCCGCGGCTCTTCTTGGAAAGCAACGGCCCAAGTTCAAGCGAGACCCTACCGCTGAGATATGCATACACTGTGGAAAGCATCGTGACAGCAGTCGCTGCTTCAAAAAGTACCCACACCTTGCTCCTGTTGGCCACCCAGCTCGAGCCCACTTGAACAAGGGCCGAGATGGGGAAAAGGTCTTGTAGCTTCCCAAGCTTCCCTTGAGAAAGAAGAAGACAGAGACCTCGTCTGCTTGGTATCCATGCATAACCATCGCGTCGCTGATTGCAACGCTGCAACTCCGGAATGTGAGAACGAGATCGTTGTAAGCAATGTCACCACCGATCACTCGGTTGATGGAAATAATTGTCACATTGAAGCATATCCCTTGAACCAAGCCAATGTGGCGCTACAAACTATTGGTAGCTCTATATCCCTTGCTAATGAATGGGTTATCGATTCGGGCTGTACCTCCCATGTCACGCACGATCGCTCGGCCTTTGTTTCATACCAAGAGTCCTCGGCTAACTCAACTCTGGATCTGGGAGCAGATTCTACATCCTCTATCTGTTGATCTATATATGTTGTGGTCCGCTCAGTAGCACAAGAGAGCCAGCGCATGTGGCTCAGTGGTTAACGTTTTCTACGGTTATGGCCCAGGACTCTAATTGCTGCATTTTTTTTTGTTTGGTCTGCTGTTGTCTCCAGCTCTTTTGTTTCTCCTTCTGCGCGTTGGGCGCTGCGAGCTGTTGATTTCTTTTTGCGCTTTGGGCGCTGTTCGGTTTGAAAGCGATTCTTGTTGTGTGCTTGTGTGTTGCTTTCTCTAGTTGTTGGTTGCTTGGTATCTTGATTTCAATTCAGTTGGTGCGACCTCCTGGTGGTCTTGGCTATCGGTGAATCGCTGCACTACGGCTGAACCCTTTTGGGAACAGTGCCTTGAGTAACGGGTGGAGTGCCATCGTACCATAGAATTCCACTGGGATAGCGGTGGTCTTGGCTATCGGTGAATCGCTGCACTACGGCTGAACCCTTTTGGGAACAGTGCCTTGAGTAACGGGTGTGGAGTGCCATCGTACCATAGAATTCCACTAGGTGCAAACTGTGCGACGAACGGTTGAAGCGGGTAACTCCGTGGACGTGAGCTTGGCGACTTGAACTAACGGCGAACTTGTTGACGTGCTGCTCCCACCGGTCCTCTTGGGCAGATAACGGTGACGGTTGTGAAACCAGGTAGTAAGCGAACTTGTTTGCTGGACAGGGTGTCGTAGCGTACTGCACAGTGACTGGGAGCATCCAACTGGCCGCGCAATTTCCTGCAAGAGACTGGCTTGGCTTTAAGGGTGAACACTCGCCGGTGTTAGTAGCCTCCTTGGGACGTCTCGTAGGGATCATTTGCACCTGCCTGTGGTACTCGCACAGGTGGGAGAGGCAGCTGAAACCGCGTCTTACCCGGAGAGTCTAACCGGGGGCCGGGAGTCCGACTCCTAGTGATCCTTCACATAGAGTGTTGGTGCGCTGCGCTGGACCTTGATTCACGCAAGGGAAGGTTAGTCAATCGCAGAAACCGTGTCTCACCTGGAGAGTCTAACCAGGGGCCCGGAAGTCCGACTTCCTGCAGTTTGAGCACTCAAGCTCTGTACACACACTTCTTCTGAGACCATTGAGGTCTGGTATTTGCAACTTTGGGTTGCTGTTTTGCCTTGTACTTTCTTTATCTCTTAATCCTGTTAAGGGAAAGATGGACGGCTCAGGCGTCTTTAAAATTGAAAAACTTAGTGACTCTAACTTCCATACCTGGAAGCAGAAAATCGAATATCTCCTGGCATTTCGAGAGCTTGACAATGTGATCACTGAAGCGGCTCCACCTGAAAACGATGAAGGGTACCGCGAATGGCAGAAACGAGATGCCAAAGCGAGGGCTGTCATCGGTCTGACGCTGAGCGATGAGCACTTGGATCACGTTCGTGAACTGAAGTCTGCTTCTGATATGTGGAAAGCGTTGATGAATGTCTTTCAGCGCCGTACACTACTCAATAAGCTCAGAGCTCGTCGTAGATTCTATTCTGCAGTTATGATGGAAGGAGAGCGAGCTTTGGCGTATATCAATCGTGTCCGCCAGCTTGCGTCGGATCTGCGAAACATGGAGGTCACAGTAGCGGATGAGGATATTGCTATGAGCGTGCTGTGTGGATTGCCCGAAAAATTTGAGCACCTGATAGTCGCCATCGACACGGTGACAGATGAAAAATCACTCTCGCTAGATTTTGTGAAAAGCCGCCTTCTTCAAGAAGAACAGCGTCTAGCGGAGAAAACTGGCGGAGCCTCAAGGTCGGACAGCTCAAATGCTTTGGTGGCAAGAAATAAATCACAGCGACACTGCACCTACTGCAAAAAGCGAGGCCACGAGGAACAATTCTGCTGGAAGAAGCAGCGAGATGAACGAAATAGGTCAAAAGCCCATGCTTCGGAAAAGTCTGCGGGTCTCGTTGGTAGTGCCTCTTCAACATCGCCCGAAAGCAGTAACTCAGACGCCGATGATTTCGTGTGTTTGATGGCTCAAGGAGAGAACGCATCCGGTGCCACGGCTGCTATCACCTGGCACATTGATTCTGGGGCTACTGCTCACATGACTTCGAGCCGGGAACTGTTTGAAACCTTGGAGTCAGTGGACCCATTTGAAGTTTCTATGGGCAATAACTCTACTGTCAAGGCCCACGGTAAAGGAATGATCACAGTCCAACTGCTTGTTGAAGGCGTTTCCGTTAAATGCAGGTTATCAAATGTCATGTATGTCCCGGGGTTAAAGTTCAATCTCATCTCAGTGTCGGCAATAGAGAATGGCGGACGGAAGATTGAGTTTGAGAATGGTGCATGTCGTATACTCGAAAACGTGCGAGTTATTGCCGAAGGAACACGTCGCAATGGTCTTTATGAATTAAATACGACTACGAAGGTTCCGACTGATAAACGAGGAATCGCTCTCGCCGTCAAGACCTCTCGCTTTGGCACGCAAGACTTGCCCATGTAAACTCGGAAGGAATCAAAAGCATGGCTCGAACTGGAACAGTTCTTGGCATCGAAATAGATCCCAAACAACCCGTAAATGTTTGCGAATCTTGCATTTATGGAAAAAGTCACCGTGCCACGATTCCTAAGCAGCCTGGACCCAGGGCCTCGCTGGTTCTCGATCTGGTTCACTCGGACGTCCATGGTCCTGTGCAGACGCCGTCTAGGTGGGTCACGGTATTTTGTATCTTTCATTGATGACCACTCACGGTTTTGTGCCGTCTACACAATGAAAGAAAAGTCCGAAACGTTCGATTGCTTCAAACGGTTTCATGCTTACGCAGAACGTCATACAGGAAGGAAGTTGAAAAGGATTCATTTCGACAACGGTGGCGAGTATATTAATAATGTTTTCAAACGGTACCTGGCAGAACACGGTATAGAATCAATGCCGACAGTTCCGTATAACCCACATCAGAATGGGATCGCAGAACGTTTGAATAGAACTATAAACGATTTGGTTCGATCTATGCTTCACTGTAAGAATCTTCCGAATGCGTTCTGGGCAGAAGCAGTTGCAGTGGCAGTGTATGTCCGAAATCGGGTAACTACCAGGGCACTAGGGCGAAATGTTACGCCGTTTGAGCTATGGACTAAGCGAAAGCCGCATCTCGGGCATATGCGCGTCTTTGGAGTAAGTGCTGGTTCACAATTCCAAAAGCCAATCGGGAAGGAAAACTATCTCCTAGAGCTCGAGAGGCGATCATGATTGGATACGCAAAGGGCTCACAGGGCTACAAATTATGGGACGTCTCCTCCAAGAAGGTGGTGATTTCCCGGGATGTGAAGTTTGATGAGATCAGTCAAACTGAACTCAATGCATCTACGGTGCTCAAAGATGTGCCCGGCGATCCCTCAGACACCGAGGACGAAGTTTCTCACCAAGTGTCTGAAGAATCTTCTGCTGTTGAGGAAGTTGATAATTCGAATCTGAATAATGCACCCTCTACTGGAGTGGCAGGGGAATCTGTTTCGGCTACGAATTCGCCTGAATTGGAACCGGTATCCGCAACTCGGAAATCTTCGAGGCACCGTCGTAAGCCTGGAGAATGGTGGAAGGCTACTCCAAGTGCTTTATTGTCGGCCTCCTGTCCACCATATCCTCAGTCATACAGAGAGGCCCTGTTCCAACGGTGAAAGCGATAAATGGCAAGAGGCTATGGACAAAGAGTATCGCTCTCTCCTAGAGAACAACACCTGGGAGTTGGTTCCTCGTCCCGCGGATAAAAATGTAGTTTCCTGCAAGTGGGGTTTATGTGACAAAAGACGATCCTCAGCCAGATGGTACAACTAAAAAACGCCACAAAGCTAGGCTTGTTGCTCGTGGTTTCTCCCAAGTTGAAGGAATTGACTACAATGAGACCTATGCCCCGGTAGTGAGGTTTACTTCAGTGCGTATTCTGCTGGCTGCTATGGTTAATCTTTGAACTTATTGTTGCATCAGATGGATGTCGTGACGGCCTTTCTAAATGGAGATCTCGAAGAGTGTGTGTACATGGAGCAACCGGAAGGATTCCGGATCAAAAATAAGGAAAATTACGTTTGTAAGCTCGGGAAAGCGATCTACGGTCTCAAACAGGCGAGCCGCTGCTGGCACAGAAAAATCGACAAATTCCTGACAGAGCATTTGGGCTTACAGCGGAATCCGTCTGATGATTGCCTGTTCAGCAGCTGCATTGACGGAGCGGTTTTAGTCATTGCGTTGTATGTTGATGACTTGTTGATTGCTTGCAGCAATGTTGCGCGGCTTGATGAAGTAAAGAAAGCCCTGAGCTCGTCTTTCCGTATGAAAGACCTGAACGAAGCTCGCCATTGCCTCGGTTTTGAGATCTATCGAAATTCCACTGAGGGGAAGCTTTACTTGTCGCAGGAAAAGTACGCCCGCGCTGTAGCAGTCCGGTTTGGCCTTGGCTCAGCGAAAGGATCACACACGCCAATGGAGACTGGTATCAACTTGAGTGTGGAGGGAGAAGTGGCGTCTGAGATCCCGTACCGTGAGGCAATTGGTTGTTTAATGTACTTGATGGTCGGTACACGTCCAGATATTGCATTCGCTGTTTGCCGCCTAGCTAAGTTTGTTGAGGCACCTACCAATTTGCATTGGCAATGTGTGTGAAACGACTTTTGAGATATCTGATCTCCACTTCCGGCCACAAATTGTGTTTCGATGGAAACGAATCTTTGGATCCAATTGGATACGTGGACTCGGATTATGCAGGTGATGTCACTACACGGAAGTCGACATGTGGTTATATCTTTATGATGGCTGGAGCGGCGGTGTCATGGTGCTCCCGTTTGCAGGAAGTTGTGACTTTGTCCTCAACTGAAGCGGAATACGTAAGCCTCAGTACTGGTGTAAAGGAAGCGGTATGGCTACGGCGATTGGTGGCGAATCTTAAAGTTGGACTTGTGCTTTGCAAAAATCCAATGGTGATATACGCAGATAACCAAGGTTCGATGCACTTGGCCATGAACGGGAGCAGTAACCGGCGAACGAAACACATCGACGTCCGTTACCACTTCTGTAGACAAGCCATTGAGGAGGCGGAAATAAAATTGGAATACTGTCCCACTGAAACAATGGTCGCAGATCTCCTGACGAAAGCCCTCGGTAGAGTGAAGCTAGAATGGCTCATTTCTCGCGTAGGGTTAAGACAACTAAGCCAGTGACAGAGGAAGGGTGTTGGAAGCATACTGTAATGGTGGAACGGGACATAAAGTAGGACCGCTTTGATACAGTATGCTGGATGCGCACTGTGTTGGAAACCTACTGTAATGTCTGGTGTGCACTGGAACTGGATGTATGGGCACTGTTGATATTGCTTACATTACTGTACCATTACAGTGGGAACATATTCTACTGTACGTTACTACATCCAGTACAGTAACATTTCTACTGTACTCATGACTGTACAGTAGTATTCCAAGATGTGCGTACGTGAATATTACAGTGCACTGCACAGTGCTGTCACTGTCTCGTGGGAATGGTGGAAGCAGTTTCTGTTACCTCTCGTGAGGTGTACAGTACTTCCGGCGGGAAATTACATGGTGGCGTTTGTGATATGTGCTCTCGAGATAATTCGATAAATTATGAATTATCGAGAGAGGTCAAGAGGTTACGATATTTACCTTGGCGGGAGATTTCTGTACGAGCGGAAAGTGATATTATTGGTAGATTTTTATTACGTGATGTTTTGTGCTTTGTTGTAATGTGTACGTACAGATGCACGTACAAATTGTTTACGCGGGGTAAGCTGGGATTGGATGTTATGCTTCCCGCCACTTCTTGATGTTATTAGGCATTTGATGATTGGTTAGTTTGTAATCTCGGATGTTGAACGAGTTAGCGGTGACTGTGAAAGTGACTTTGGATGAAGCACTATGAAGTAGCATATATACTCTGCCTTCGGGCGATTGAAAGTAAACCAGCTAGACTCGGCACCACTTCCAAATCCTTGACCAACATTCCGAATTCTTTCCCAACACTTCCCACAAATCCATTTGTTTAACAGGTTATGGTACCATAGAATTCCACTGGGAATAGCGGGTGGTCTTGGCTATCGGTGAATCGCTGCACTACGGCTGAACCCTTTTGGGAACAGTGCCTTTGAGTAACGGGTGTGGAGTGCCATCGTACCATGTTGATCTATATATGTTGTGGTCCGCTCAGTGGCACAAGAGAGCCAAAGCATGTGGCTCAGTGGTTAACGTTTTCTACAGGTTATGGGCCCAGGACTCTAATTGCTGCATTTTTTCCTCTGAGCGAGGGGGGGTGTTGATCTATATATGTTGTGGTCCGCTCAGTGGCACAAGAGAGCCAGCGCATGTGGCTCAGTGGTTAACGTTTTCTACACTATCGAGGGAACAGGTGACGTAGTGCTGACTCTCCGTTATAAAAAGGATACCATTCAATGCCTGCTAAAGAACGTACTTCACGTTCCTACTCTTCGATACCAGCTGCTCTCGGTATCCGAAATGGCAAATCGCGGCATTAACTCCCAATTCAATCGCAACGCTGTTCTGCTTACAGACAACACCGATGGATCTCTAGTGGCCACCGGCACTCTTGTCAAAGGCCTTTATATACTAGATACCTGTCAAAGTCCATCAAAGGCTAATGAATCGGAAGTTTCCTTGCTTACATCTCTGAAGACATGGCACGAGCGACTGGCTCACATTAATACCGCGGAGATCAAGTCGATGGTCAGTCATGGAGCTGTCACAGGTGTTAAATACGTCAACTCTGGACCCCTGACTCTTGTGTGGGATGCATTCTTGGAAAATCACACCGTGCACCAATCCCAAAAAGAAGAGGGCGGTCTACGAAACCCCTCCAACTGGTTCACTCAGATGTTTTAGGGCCTGTGGAGATTCCATCTCTCGGTGGGGCACGGTACTTAGTGTCTTTCATTGATGACTATTCCAAATGGACAGTCGACTATCCTATCACTCACAAATCTAAGGTTTTAGAGTGCTTCAAGAAGTACAAGGCCTTCGCAGAAAAACACACCAGCCAGTATCTAGAAGCTCTTCACGTCCTCGAGTTCCATGACACCAAAATCCCGTTCGAGAACGATCAGCTTCTGGTAAAGGCTTTACGGTCGGACAACGGAGGCGAATATCTATCTACAGCATTCAAGAACTTCCTGGAGGCACAAGGTATTCAACATCAGCTTACAGTGGCTCATACTCCTCAGCAAAATGGAACAGCTGAAAGAATGAACCGAACCCTTCTCAATCTGGTCCGATCAATGCTGCATCACAAGTCCCTTCCAAAGCACTTCTGGGCTGAAGCGCTTTCTACCGCTGTGTATGTACTAAATCGGGTTACATCCAGTTCCCTGCCCGACAATACTACTCCTTATGAAATTTAGAATGGAACACCACCGAATATCTCCCATCTGCGAGTGTTCGGTGCGCAATGTTGGTACGTTATTCCTAAGAAGGATCTCAAGAAGTTGGATCCCAGGTCTCGTGAGGCACTAATGATGGGGTACTCAACCCAAAGTAAGGGATACAAGCTGTGGGACATTGCAGCTGAGAAAATGGTTGTTTCCAGGGACGTCACATTTGACGAATCTTCGAATTCTCCGCAAGATCAACACTGTTCAAGCTTCCTCGACGACCAAATGGAAGGGAACACGAACCCCATCGGCAGCAATCGCACTTCCAAGGATCTGCTGATTGACTCTCTTCTTGGTAGCGAACAAGATGAGGGATCATTTGCCGCTAATGAGGATGCGAACCCAGTCCAATCCAGCCCGGGTACTCCTAGTATTGCTCCTCGTCGTTCATCCCGGATTGCGAAGAAGCCTGGCAGATGGTGGCTCTCTGGGTCGTCTGAAGATGTATCGCTCATTGCGGAAACCGCTCTTGTCTCTATTGGAATTCCAGCATCATACGAGGAAGCGACTTCTTCAGAGAACGTCGACTTTTGGATGCCTGGAATCAAAAAGGAAGAAGACTCCATACGAGAAAATGGAACATTCGAGCTTGTCCCGCGAAAGCCAGGGATGCACGTCATTTCTTGCCGGTACGTCTTCCGTGTGAAACCAGACGTTGGTCCCAAAGTCCGCATAGTCGCCAAAGGATTTCGACAAGTTCCAGGTCTCGAATATAATGAAACCTATGCTCCTGTAGTTTCTCTCTCTGCCCTACGATTGTTTCTCTGCATCACAAACTTCTTTGACCTTGAATGCGACCAGATGGATGTTGTGACCGCGTTTCTTAATGGGGAGTTGGAAGAGGAAATATTCATGGAAGTTCCGTCCGGATTTCACGACCCAGCCAGGCCGAATCTCGTATGCCGCCTTCAAAAGCCCCTGTATGGGCTTAAACAGGCTCCACGTCAGTGGTATGCCAAGATTCATGAGCTATTAACCGCAGAGCTTCATTATATGAGTACTCCTCATGAGCCCTGTCTTTATGTCTCTCGACAGGGCTCTTCGATCTCCATAATTATTCTGTACGTGGATGACCTTCTTATTGCTGGAAACGATCGAGTTACTCTGGAAAACATCAAGACTGAGTTGAAGAGTCGATTCAAGATGAAGGATCTGGGGCCTGTCAAAGAGTTTCTTGGAATCCAAGTTTCTCGCAATCGATCAAAAAGGACGTTACATCTCTCTCAAAAATCTTACGCTGAGAAAATACTTGAAAGATTCAACATGGCCACCGCGAAGCCTGTTGATACCCCTATGGTTCTTTCAAACGGGGGCTCGGACAACAATTCAGAAGCTGATCTTTCCCCATCGATACCGTATCGCTCCGCAATCGGAAGTCTCATGTATTTAATGGTATGTACTCGCCCGGACATTGGTTTTGCTGTCGGTAAACTTTCACAACACTGCGAGAAGCCTCTGGAAAGCCATTGGAAAGCCGTTAAGCGAGTTTATCGTTATCTCAAGGGAACTAGCGACCTCGGAATCTGTTACAGTCCCTCTTCTGCTCCAACTATCATCGGTTACAGCGATTCTGATTGGGCCGGCTGTCGTACAACTCGCAAGTCGACGGAAAGCTATGTTTTCATGATGTCCGGAGGTCCTATTTCGTGGCGCTCGAAGAAGCAAGGATGTGTTGCGCTGTCTTCGTGTGAAGCAGAGTACATTTCCATTTGCACTGCGTCCAAGGAGGCAATATGGTTGTCTAACGTCTTGTCTGAAATACTGGGCTCAAATCATCCAACTCGGATTTCAATCTTGGTTGATAACTCAGGATCTATCAGCTCTGCCAAAAACCAGTCCATTAACGAGCGCAACAAACATATTGATATTCGATACCACTTTGTTCGTGAGGCCGTGGCAGCCAATCAGGTCCATTTGTCACATTGCCGAACCGAAGACCAAATCTCTGACATTCTGACAAAACCTTTGCTTCGAGTGAAATTTGAAAGATTTCGGAATGAGTTGGGCATTGTTTGTTCATATCAAAGTAATGTTTGATTGTTTTAGGTCGAGAGGGCATTATCATGGTCAATTCTAGTTTGAGGGGGCGTGTTGGTACAATTACAGCTTACTGACAATGTATGCGGGGACAGCTACTGTACTTTACTGTACTTTACTGTTCAATCTAGATCTTGACCGTTACGTTTATGCACTGTACTGTGTTGTGAGCTTGAGCTGATCTTTTTCAGATCAGCTCAGATAGGTTTAGGGTTATTCTTTCACCGTCGTCTACATGGCTTCTGGAAACTTCCACAAGTCGTGCCGAAGCATCAAGCGACTCGCCCTGAAGTCTATATAAGCCATGGTCTTAGCCCACTCTTGGTCGAAGTAAAGTCTCTCACCACTTTCCCTTCTCTCAACTCTTCTCCTTGGTCGCTCAACTTCTCTCTCTCTCTCCTCTTGCTCTCTCTCTCTCTCCACTCGCTCTCTCTCCCTCTTCTCGCTCTCTCTCTCGTCCGCTCGCGCTCTCTCCCTTCTCCTTGTCCATCAAACGGCACGTTGATTAAAAAGGGAAAAGGTCGCCTGGTTGTGCGGGGCTTTCAACAAATTGAGGGGATTGATTACTCAGAGACTTTTGCGCCGGTGATCAAATTTACAACGATTCGATTGTTGTTGGCAATTGTAGCCCACTTCGATTTAGAGCTTCATCAAATGGACGTGGTCACGGCCTTTCTGAACGGTGACTTAGAAGAGGATATTTATATGGATCAGCCTGAAGGTATCGTTGACTCTTCCAGGCCCAATCATGTTTGCAAACTTCTCAAAGCTATCTATGGTCTTAAGCAAGCGAGTCGACAATGGTACAAAAAGATTGACGATTTCCTTATTCACACGCTTGGCTTCAAGACTACGAGAAGTGACGCCTGTCTATATACAAACATATCAGAAAAAGGCGTTATGCTGATTGCCCTATATGTGGATGACTTGCTTCTTGCGGGAAGTGACCTGAAAGCCGTGACCTGGATGAAAGGTGAACTGAACAAGAGATTTGAGATGAAAGATTTAGGTGAGGCCAAAAAGTGCATTGGGCTTGAAATAAGTAGAAAAAGGGTCCCTAGACGGATCTATATCTCGCAGACAGAGTATGCCAAGTCCATTTTGAAACGTTTTGGTATGGCCAGTTGCAATCCCGTGAGGACCCAATGGAACAAGGATTACACCCTGAGACGTCAACTAGCCCGTATTGCGATGTACCATATCGACAGATCATTGGCTGCTTAATGTTTCTTATGGTAGGGTCACGTCCAGATCTTGCATAAGTGGTGGGAAAACTGTCCCAACACAGTGAGAACCCTCGCGAGGACCACTGGCAAGCAGCCAAAAGAGTTCTGAGATATATGAAAGGAACGCTCTCACTAGGTGTAGTTCTAGATGGAAATATCCCAGTGCAAATTCTAGAGGGCTTCAGCGATGCAGACTGGGGTGGTTGCTTGGACTCAGAAAGTCCACCAGTGGATATGTCTTCAAACTGTGTGGGGAGCTATTAGTTGGTCGTCTAGGAGACAAACGGTCGTTGCGAAATCCACATGCGAAGCGGAGTATATTGCACTGTGTGAGGCTTGCAAAGAGGCAGCTTGGCTCAGGTGCCTTCTTGCAGACGCATTGGGAAAGTCGAAAGACAGCACAGTTACAATCGGGTGTGATAATGCTGGTACAATAGCGTTTGCGGGTAACGAAGGAGTGAACAGGCGAAATAGGCACATTGACATATCATATCATTTTGTCCGAGATGCTGTGACTCGAAAGATTGTTTCACTGTTTCACGTACCTTCTACAGATATGCCCGCAGATATACCCACCAACCCTCTTGGTCGCATTCTATTCATAAAATGCATAAAATCTCTAGGCCTCGGAGGGCTGCACGATGCTTAGGTCATGTAATCGAGGGGGGTGTTGTTGATTTGGCAAGACGATCACATGACCCCACATTGTGCCAAAACCTCATAAGAGACACGTACACATGCACACGCGTTGAATGAAGGTGGCCCTAAGGCATTTCGGAAGAAATCCAAAGTTCCCAGGGACGAAAGCACGATTTTGAGAGATCAACTGAAGATGAGTTGCGATGGGGAAGGCTGGTGGGAGAGAGGATGAAGCTGCGGGCTTGGCTACCCAGAATTTACTCGGTACTCTAAATTTCTGACCTTAAGTACAACCTGCAACTACTCTCTAACTCACTGCGTCCATTAACAAAAACATAGCAACTGAACCATTTGGACAGATTGAAACATATTGGCCCAGTAATAACGTTCAATTGGGGCATTTTTAGAACTGCTTCCAAAGTTGTCAAATTCGTGTAAGACAGTTTGGCCCAATACACACATCAATACAGCACCTTATTTTGTAAACTCATCCGAATCGAATTCTTTTGTGCCAAAATAACGGACTCAACCCGTCATACGTATTATGGAATCACACAACTGATTTTGGATGCAGCCGGCAAACCGTATCATAATCAGAAACCTCATACGTGTTATAGAATCACATAGCTGATTTTGGATGCAGCCGGCAAACCGTAATCATAATCAGATACCTCATACAGTGTTATAGAATCACATAGCTGATTTTGGATGCAGCCGGCAAAACCGAATCATAATCAGAAACCTCATACGTATGGTAGAATCTCATAACTGATTTTGGATGCAGCCGGACCAATCATAATCATAACTAAAACCTCATACGTATTATGGAATCACAAAACTGATTTTGATGCAGCCGACGGATACAGTAGGCATTCTACTGTACCTGGAGAGACCGGAGCGGTGTAGCCATGATAGTATTTTCATAACCAACTCCCACTGTACGAACTCAAGTGCAGTGAGAAGTACAGTACGAGGTACAGTAAGAAGCACAGTACGAGGTACAGTACGAAAACTTGACACCAGTACAGTATGTGTACACCACTGCACCAAGGTTTCTACTCTTTGCTGTACCACGTGTACATCACATACACAACTGCCACCACGTACACGTGTACATACCTTACCTCGACATACCTCTTATACAGTATACTCCTCACCCACTTACAGTGACTTACCCTATGTAAAATGACCCCATAAACACCATTCTGCCCTCTAAAATAGCTCAAAGTCAACCCTTACACCTCTACAGCCATTACACGTGTACATCACCAGCCAATAGAATTGCAGCATTTGACCTATCAGCCAATAGGATTAAAGCAGGCAATTCTTAGCCTAGGCATTATGGGGCAAGTTCCACTTGTCAACAATTACGCAAAATTTGCATTTATCGTCGACCCCTCGAAAATGGCTTTTCGTCCCGGCAACTTTGTTTTTCGGGTAAATTTGGCATATATTATCCTTCAGAACCACATGTGTCCACGTGTACAGATATACAGCTTCCCAACCTCCGTGCGAGACGTCTAGTCAAGGCAATGGGCGTGTGATCGTCTCATAAAATCACCAACATCAACGACTTAGAGGCAAAATGTTGTTTATGGGGTGATTTTATGTGGGGTAGGGTACTATAAGTGGATGAGGGAGTATACTGTATGAGAGATATGCTGAGGGAAGCTATGTACACGTGTACGTGGTGGCAGTTGTGTATGTGATGTACACGTGGTACAGCTAAGAGTAGAACCTTTTGTGCAGTGGTGTACACGTACTGTACTAGTGCCAAATGAGGAACTGTACTTCGAACTGTACATCGTAATATACCAAGTACTGTACTTCTTACTGTACTTGAGTTTGTACAGTAGGAATCAATTATGGCATTACTGTCATGACTCCTAGAAAGATGTATTTGATTTTATATTACGTATGAGGTTTCTAGTTATGATTATGGGCTTTATCCAACTGCATCCAAAAATCAGTTATGTGAATCCATCATACGTATGAGGTTTCTAGTTATGATTATGGGTTTTATCCAGCTGCATCCAGAAATCAGTTATGTGATTCCATCGTACGTATGTGGTTTCAAGTTATGATTCTGATTTGTACATCTGCATCCAAAAATCAGTTATGTGATTCCATCATACGTATGTGGCTTCTAGTTATGATACTGATTTGTACATCTGCATCCAAAAATCAGTTATGTGGTTCCATCATACGTATGTGGTTTCTAGTTATGATACTGATTTGTACAACTGCATCCAAAATCAGTTATGTGATTCTATTATACGTATGACGGATTGAGTCCGTTATTTTGGCACAAGAGAATTCGTTTCCGGTAAGTCTGCAAAATAAGGTACTGTATTGATGAGTGTATTGGGCCAACCTGTTTACACAAATGTGTCAACTTTGGAAGCAGTTCCAAAATTGCCCCTAATGACTGTTGTCACCGAGCCAAGATCTTGAAATCCGCTCAAATGGCTCAGTTTGTGGGATTCTGTTAGTGGACGCAGTGAGTTAGAAAGTAGTTGTAGGTTGTACTTAAGGCCAGGATTTTAGAGTTCCGAGTAAATTCTGGGTTGCCAAGCCCGCAACTTCATCCGTCCAGCAAAGGTCTTCACCCTCCCCGATTCCCATAACCAGAAAATCGATGATTTTCTTGTTGATGGGCTCAAATTCAAAAGTGGCACTAATGATCCCTGTGTTTATGTAAAATTTGACCCGACCTCCGACTCAATCATGATTATCCTCCTGTATGTTGATGACTTGCTGCTTGCAGGAAACAACATGGAGGCGATTGCATGGATGAAGGGGGAGCTGAACCGCCGTTTTGAAATGAAAGATTTGGGCGAAGCGAGAATGGTTGTGGGGCTTGAAATTTCTCGCCGGAGATCCGAACGATCCTTGTGTTTATCCCAGCCACGGTTTGTAGACAGCGTTTTAGAGCGATTTGGAATGCAGAATTGTAGACCTGTTCCAACTCCTATGAATCTAAACACTGACGAATTGAACGTGGATCGGTCGGTAGATACGGGTAGTGATGCTCGGACAGATGCTTCATACAGGAGTGCCATTGGATCTCTCATGTATTTGTCTGTTGGAACACGACCTGATATATCTTATGCGGTTGGCAAACTTGCACGTTTCTGCGAAGAACCAAGAGAGAAGCATTGGTTAGCAGTAAAAAGAGTGTTAAGGTATCTCGCTGGGACCAAAGATTTAGGTCTTGTGTTCCGAGGAATGCTGATCTGGGCTTGTCTGCATACTGTGACTCGGATTGGGCCGGAGATGTGTCGATCGCAAATCGACGAGTGGTTTCGTGTTTCGCATGGCCGGAAGTAAGGTAAGTTGGTGCTCGCGAAAGCAAACGGTTGTCGCAGCTTCGTCATGTGAGGCCGAATACATTTCGTTAACTGCAGCAAGTAAAGAAGCAATATGGCTGAGACGTGTCGTTCGGGACATCCTTGAAACCTGGACATCGCTGGGCATGAAAGCACTTGGAATTGATCATGCTACTACAATATACAGCGATAACCAGGGGGCTATGGAGCTCGCTCGAAACGAGAGCACCAACAGACGCAACAAGCACATTGATATTGCATACCACTTTGTAAGAGATGCAGTTGTGCGTAAAGAGGTGGACTTGGTCTACGTGCCAACAACTGAAAATGTTGCTGACGCTTTGACAAAACCACTAGGGCGAGTTCAGATGAGAAAACTTGTTAGACTGATTGTGAAGGGTAGTAAGGGGAGCAAAAATTAATGTTAAAAACAATGTGATCGAGGGGGAGTGTTGAAAAAGGGATAGAATGCATGCGATCCCATGGTTTTTAGTTGCCACCTGGACACGTGTACACCTGTAGCATGAAAAAGCGAGTTGCACCCTTCTTCTATGTGTACACTTATGACACGTGTAAAGTGGGCCAAATCGAAAGTTGCCTGGGACGAAAGCCCATTTTCGGGCAACTCAAAATCACGGCGCATTTTGCCATTTTTCAAACCACTTGGTATTCTGCCCTCTGATTGGCTGCTAGATACGCCTCCATACCACTCACATCGCTCCAAGTGGCGATGCCTGAGCTGATCATTGTGGAGCATTCTGACACTTGGCATGTTATGGTTGGTTGATGGTTTGTCTCTATTTAAGGCTCAAGGTACTGTACGCAATGTGTCATACGTGTATTGTCTCCTATGTGGCATACGTGTATTGTCTCCTCTCTGTCGTACGTGTACAGTATTATAGGTGACGTACGTGTACAAGTAAACAGTGGTTTCTATATTTATCCTATAGTTGCCTGGACTGGCTGCATACAGTTTACACTATACTCATTATACTGGCTGCATACAAATCACTCTTGCACAAGTATGCAGCCAAAGTATGTTGATGCAGCCACGTTGCTTTTACAGTATTGCACGTATAGCACGTAAGGCTTAATTCACGTTGAACGGCCTGCATGAGATTTACGTACTGTTACGTAACAACGTGAGACAAGCCCGCCAAAAATTGTTTTCTACTCTTATGATATTTTAAGTTCCCGCCTTAAGTTCCCGCCTTTGGGTTCTGTTACAGGCCGAGAGATTACAGTTGCGTTGGCGGTCACGTAAGGCATAATTCACGGGTTGACTGTTTTAGTGTACGTTTACGTAACAGAACATGCATGGCTAGCATGCACGCAATGTTACTTACGTTTTGAATATCGGTAATTATGAATTTCCCGCGCATGCAAATCAGGAATTCTGAGGCATCTCGGCTTGGGTAGGCTATAGGATCAACAATTAAGTACTGCAAATGTAGATTTTGCTACTTTCATTTTGCTGTCACGAAGCCGAAGTGAGTACCGGCAAACAGTATATAGTTGTAGTCTAATACCTCACCAGAGTAAAGAAGAGGTACGGACTTGCCTTGATTTCAACACCAACCTCACCCTTGCCGTTCTATCTCCTTTCTGTTTCTTTTATCCATCTACACTCTTTCCCTACTTCCCTTTTCATTCTCTCTCTCTCATCCCTCATCATCCCTTGTTCCTTTCATCACTTCCGAAATGCCTTAGGCGCACCCTTCATTCACACGTGTGCATGTGTACACGTGGAACATGCCTCATGCCTCTTATGAGGTTTGGCACCGATGTGGGGTCATGTGATCGTCTTGCCAAATCAACAACACCCCCCCTCGATTACATGACCTAAGCATCGTGCAGCTCTCCGAGGCCTAGAGATTTTATGCATTGTATGAATGAATGCGACCAAGAGGCTTGGTGAGTATATCTGCTGGCATATCTGTAGAAGGTACGTGAAACAGTGAAACAATCTTTCGAGTCACAGCATCTCGGACAAAATGATATGATATGTCAATGTGCTTATTTCGCCTGTTCACTCCTTCGTTACCCGCAAACGCTATTGTACCAGCATTATCACACCCGATTGTAACTGTGCTGTCTTTCGACTTTCCCAATGCGTCTGCAAGAAGGCACCTGAGCCAAGCTGCCTCTTTGCAAGCCTCACACAGTGCAATATACTCCGCTTCGCATGTGGATTTCGCAACGACCGTTTGTCTCCTAGATGACCAACTAATAGCTCCCCCACACAGTTTGAACACATATCCACTGGTGGACTTTCTCGAGTCCAAGCAACCACCCCAGTCTGCATCGCTGAAGCCCTCTAGAGTTTGCACTGGGAGATTTCCATCTAGAATTACACCTAGTGAGAGCGTTCCTTTGATATATCTCAGAACTCGTTTGGCTGCTTGCCAGTGGTCCTCGCGAGGGTTCTCACAGTGTTGGGACAGTTTTCCCACCACATATGCAAGATCTGGACGTGACCCTACCATAAGAAACATTAAGCAGCCAATGATCTGTCGATATGGTACATCGCAATACGGGCTAGTTGACATCTCAGGGTGTAATCCTTGTTCCATCGGAGTCCTCACGGGATTGCAACTGGCCATACCAAAACGTTTCAAAATGGACTTGGCATACTCTGTCTGCGAGATATAGATCCGTCTAGGGACCCTTTTTCTACTTATTTCAAGCCCAATGCACTTTTTGGCCTCGCCTAAATCTTTCATCTCAAATCTCTTGTTCAGTTCACCTTTCATCCAGGTCACGGCTTTCAGGTCACTTCCCGCAAGAAGCAAGTCATCCACATATAGGGCAATCAGCATAACGCCTTTTTCTGATATGTTTGTATATAGACAGGCGTCACTTCTCGTAGTCTTGAAGCCAAGAGTGTGAATTAGGAAATCGTCAATCTTTTTGTGCCATTGTCGACTCGCTTGCTTAAGACCATAGATAGCCTTGAGAAGTTTGCAAACATGATTGGGCCTGGAAGAGTCAACGATACCTTCAGGCTGCTCCATATAAATATCCTCTTCTAAGTCACCGTTCAGAAAGGCCGTGACCACGTCCATTTGATGAAGCTCTAAATCGAAGTGGGCTACAATCGCCAACAACAATCGAATCGTTGTAAATTTGATCACCGGCGCAAAAGTCTCTGAGTAATCAATCCCCTCAATTTGTTGAAAGCCCCGCACAACCAGGCGACCTTTTCCCTTTTGAGTCAACGTGCCGTTATCGTCCGGCATGTCCTTTACAGTAAATACCCAGCGAGAAGTTAGAATATTGGCACCTTCCGATCGTGGAACTAGTGCCCAGGTTTTGTTTTTGCGTTGGGACTCTAGCTCCTTATCAATCGCTTTCTGCCAGAACTGTGGTTGTGGTCCACCCATCGCCTCTTTAAAGGAGTTCGGTATGTTGATGTCGCCACAGGAAGGTGTGAGTAAGCTGGTTCCCACCAGGCCTGTCCACCACTGTCGGGGTGGGCGTCGTGAACGAGTGGAGCGGCGAGGTTCCACATCGCCGGGACCAGCATCTTGCTCACCACTCACTTCTTCTGGTTGCAAAGTCTCATTAGTTGAGTCGGGCTCAATACCTTGACTTTGAAAGTTCTCAACCTCCGCCGGTGACCCTGTTTCAATGCCATGTTCATTATCACCATTAGATGTTTCAGACTCAATTTCGTCAGTATCGGTCGCTCCACTGGGTCAACGTCCATCATTATCATCGGAAAATGTTCATCGTAAGAGCAAGCCCCTGGTCTCGACTCATCGAACTGCACATCCCTGGAAATAACAATGCGATGTAAATTGTCATCCCAAATTTTGTAGGCCTTAGTTCCCGGCGGATACCCAACAAACATTCCCGTTGTTGCGCGGTCGTCAAGTTTACGCACCTCATTACCAGGCACCTTGTACCAGCATTGACATCCAAACACACGTAGGTGAGATACATCGGGCTTTTTCTTCATCCATAGGTGAAATGGAGTAACGAGACCACCCAAAGCTCTTGTCGTGACACGATTGCGAACGTAAACTGCGTTATCAGAGCTTCAGCCCAGAAAGCTTTCGGAACCTTCATATGGGACAGCATAGACCTGACGAGATCAATCAGGGTACGATTGAGCCGTTCTGCCACACCATTCTGTTCAGGTGTGTATGCAGCGGTCGTTTGATGAACAGTTCCTTGTGACGATAGAAAGGATTGGAACTCTGAAGAAAGATACTCTCCTCCACGATCAGATCGAAGCACTTTCACGCGTTGACCAGTGTGTGTGAAGGCATATTGGGCAAACTTCTGATAAAAATGGAACGTTTCATCTTTACTCTTCATCGGATAGACAACACTCCAGTTTGAGTGGTCATCGATAAAAGTGACAAAGTATCTAGCACCACCTACTGACTGTACTTGGAGTGGGCCGCAGACGTCCGAATGGACCAAGTCTAGCAAATGTTTGGCCCTGCCTCCAGAGCGCTGTTTAGGAATCACAGCACGAGTTGCTTTTCCTAACACACACGCATCACATGTCACAGATTCACAGTCAGAAGATGAGCTAGCGTCTCTTGTTATATCTGAAGAGGAGATATGAAGTCCACTTACCACGTTCTTACGAGCCCATGGACAATATTCCTTGAGTGTGAAGTGGCCAATCTTTCATGCCATGTCTTCAAAGAGGCTTTGTGCCCGAATGAACCTCGTTACATGTGTCAAGCACATACAGCTCTCCTCGACTTGTGGCAGTAGCCACGATGCAGTCACTCCTCTTCACAGTGCACTTGTCACGGAACGAACTCAGCCTCAAATCCATTATCGACCATCTTACGTACAGAAATTAGGGAAAAAGCAAAGCTTGGAACGTGCAGCACATGGGAGCTTGCATGACTTTTGAACTCCGTTCACTACAAGCGTAATGAGGACGGTCCCGACTCCAGCTACTACTGCACACGCTTTTGTTCCCATTTCTACGCGGCTGTTTGAGACCTCCCTGTAGTCGGAGAACAGTCTCTTGTCAAATGTCATGTGCGCGGAGCATCCAGAGTCGATAAGCCAAGTGTTTGACGTTATGTTGATACCAGAGTTATCTACCTTGTTCATCAGACATATGTACTCGACTTCATTAATTTCCAGATCTTCTGCTCTTGAGCTATCATCGCAGTAGGCTTCTGTGACTGTCTACGTAGGAAACTGGTCAGGTGGTGGTGGTCGCCTTCCGTTGATGTCCTTTCCCCAGCAGCGGGCAGCGGAGTGTCCATTGTGACCACAGTTGGTGCATGTCAAAGTCGAAACACGCCTTGTTTCAGGGATGTGCCCAATAAAGGCAGAACTTTGCGGATTCTGCCTTCTAGTAAGCTTCATCGATGCACGTTGCTCCTCTTGGAGCAGACGACTTTTTACATATTCTACTCCGGAACGTTTTATCTTCGGATCCAAGAGCGTCAAGCGCTACAATAAGATTTTGAACCTCGGCGTAAGACCATGAGAACTGCCATAGCCATTTCCCTTGTCATCAATGATGACTCCATTGACTTTAAGCGAGCTGCTAGGTGTCGCACACGTCCTATGTACGGCAAAAACTTTCTCATTGTCTAGCATGGTGACCGTGTAAGTCTCTCCGGGCCGCCAGCTTATTTAGTAATGTGTGGCGCTCAAAAACTTCCAAGATGGCGTCCCACATTTCTTTGGCTGTGACAGAATCTCTCACATGATCCAGGTGGTCATCAGACAACGACAGGCCGATGATGGCCCGGGCCTTTCGATCCCCTTGCTTCCATGCCTTGTAAGTGGAAGATTGTTCATCTTCAGGAACGGTGCCATCAGTAATGTACTGTTCCACATCGCGAAGGGCCAACAGGAGCTGAATCTTCTGTTTCCACACGTAGAAATTGGTATCCGTAGCTTTTCGATCTTCATCGATCCTCCTTCTTGATCTTCTCCGCTACTCATTGCAATATTCTAGAGGTGCTAATGTTCTGTTCGAAGATCCCAAGCCGGGGACCGATAGTCCCTTGTAGTGCAAGCCCACCTCTATAAGAACACAGCACACGAAACTCTAGACTAAAGCAAAAGCCAAAGACGTCGCTTCAAAAAAAACAAATGGATCTCTTTTAAATTCTCTGGGACAAAACTACTTTCAAGTGTTCCTTCCCTTCTGTGACGCTTGAGAACCTCGTGGGAATCGAACACTCTATCACAAGCAGTACACCTAGGGGTCTTTTTTCTTGTTTTTCTCTCTAGTCCTATGACCCTTAGAATTGATGTGATCGTAGAATGTCTGTGCGCTATTGCAGCTAATATCACAGAGCTTGCAGTACCTCTTGTTCCTCGGCGGAACTCTTCGTTTAGCCTTTAGTTCCTTCTTAGCAACTCGATCGGCGAGGGCTTTAGCTTTCTTTGCCGAGAGGCGTTGAACTTTCTTTATTGGCTTATCCAGAGGTACTGACTTACGAGGGATCCTATACCTTTCCCTAGACGAGGGAAGCGCGAGCGTCTTCGGCGGCGGTCCTTCTGGCTCCAGTACTTCGATCGATTCCACAACTGTCCTCCCCACAGATGGCAAAGTCCTAAATGTCGCAGCCCTGGGCACTCGGGGCACCAGGGCTAATTCCAAGTCTAGCACAACCCCGCAAAGCAGGCACAAAAGTGGAAGTGATCGTCAGTAACAGCTTTTGGATTATGAGTCTTTAGACCAACCAAAAGGTGCAAAGAGAATCACTTCGATGTGCAAAGAAATGGAATTATTCAAATAGCTTACCGGAACGAGTAGACATAATCAAGAGACTGAGATAGACAAAACAAAACAATGCAGTAACACTCGACGACTTACGGGGTTCAGAGAAAGAGACGGCGTTGAACTGGGCCCATAACCTAATGGGAATCGGGGAGGGTGAAGGACTTTGCTGGACGGATGAAGTTGCGGGCTTTGCTACCAGAATTTACTCGGAACTCTAAAATCTTGGCCTTAAGTACAACCTACAACTACTTTCTAACTCACTGCGTCCACTAACAGAATCCCGCAAACTATTGCCATATTGAGCGGATTTCAAGATCTTGGCCCGGTGATAACAGTCATTAGGGCAATTTTGGAACTGCTTCCAAAGTTGACACATTTGTGTAAACAGGTTGGCCCAATACACACATCAATACAGTACCTTATTTTTCAGACTTACCGGAACCGAATTCCCTTGTGCCAAAATAACGGACTAAATCCGTCATACGTATAATAGAATCACATAACTGATTTGGATGCAGTTGTACAAATCAGTATCATAACTAGAAACCTCATACATATGATGAAATCACATAACTGATTTTGGATGCAGATGTACAAATCAGTATCATAACTAGAAACCACATACGTATGATGGAATCACATAACTGATTTTTGGATGCAGATGTACAAATCAGTATCATAACTAGAAACCACATACGTATGATGAAATCACATAACTGATTTTTGGATGCAGATGTACAAATCAGTATCATAACTAGAAACCACATACGTATGATGGATTCACATAACTGATTTTTGGATGCAGTTGGATAAAGCCCATAATCATAACTAGAAACCTCATACGTAATATAAATTAAAATACCTCTTTCTAGGAGTCATGACAGTAATGCCATAATTGATTCCTACTGTACAAACTCAAGTACAGTAAGAAGTACAGTACTTGGTATATTACGATGTACAGTTCGAAGTACAGTTCCTCATTGGCACTAGTACAGTACGTGTACACGACTGCACAAAAGGTTTCTACTCTTAGCTGTACCACGTGTACATCACATACACAACTGCCACCACGTACACGTGTACATAGCTTCCCTCAGCACATCTCTCATACAGTATACTCCTCATCCACTTATAGTACCCTACCCTACGTAAAATCACCCCATAAACAACATTTTGCCTCTAAGTCGCTGACCTCTCAAAATAATAATTTCGTCCCTGGGAACTTTGGATTTCTTCCGGAATGCCTTCGGGCCACCCTTCAATCAACATGTGTGCATTTGTACACGTGGAACATGCCTCATGCCTCTCATGAGGTTTGGCACCGATGTGGGGGTCATGTGATCGTCTTGCCAAATCAACAACATAGTACCCTACCCCACGTAAAATCACCCCATAAACAACATTTTGCCTCTAAGTCGCTGACCTCTCCAAAATCATACTTTCGTCCCTGGGAACTTTGGATTTCTTCCGAAATGCCTTACGGACACCCTTCAATCAACACGTGTGCATGTGTACACGTGGAACATGCCCCATGCCTCTCATGAGGTTTGGCACCGATGTGGGGGTCATGTGATCGTCTTGCCACATCAACAACACCCCCCTCGATTACATGACCTAAGCATCGTGCAGCCCTCCGAGGCCTAGAGATTTTATGCATTTTATGAATAGAATGCGACCAAGAGGGTTGGTGGGTATATCTGCGGGCACATCTGTAGAAGGTACGTGAAACAGTGAAACAATCTTTCGAGTCACAGCATCTCGGACAAAATGATATGATATGTCAATGTGCTTATTTCGCCTGTTCACTCCTTCGTTACCCGCAAACGCTATTGTACCAAAATTATCACACCCGATTGTAACTGTGCTGTCTTTCGACTTTCCCAATGCGTCTGCAAGAAGGCACCTGAGCCAAGCTGCCTCTTTGCAAGCCTCACACAGTGCAATATACTCCGCTTCGCATGTGGATTTCGCAACGACCGTTTGTCTCCTAGACGACCAACTAATAGCTCCCCCACACAGTTTGAACACATATCCACTGGTGACTTTCTCGAGTCCAAGCAACCACCCCAGTCTGCATCGCTGAAGCCCTCTAGAATTTGCACTGGGAGATTTCCATCTAGAACTACACCTAGTGAGAGCGTTCCTTTGATATATCTCAGAACTCGTTTGGCTGCTTTCCAGTGCCTCGCGAGGGTTCTCACTGTGTTGGGACAGTTTTCCCACCACATATGCAAGATCTGGACGTGACCCTACCATAAGAAACATTAATCAGCCAATGATCTGTCGATATGGTACATCGCAATACGGGCTAGTTGACGTCTCAGGGTGTAATCCTTGTTCCATCGGAGTCCTCACGGGATTGCAACTGGCCATACCAAAACGTTTCAAAATGGACTTGGCATACTCTGTCTGCGAGATATAGATCCGTCTAGGGACCCTTTTTCTACTTATTTCAAGCCCAATGCACTTTTGGCCTCGCCTAAATCTTTCATCTCAAATCTCTTGTTCAGTTCACCTTTCATCCAGGTCACGGCTTTCAGGTCACTTCCCGCAAGAAGCAAGTCATCCACATATAGGGCAATCAGCATAACGCCTTTTTCTGATATGTTTGTATATAGACAGGCGTCACTTCTCTAGTCTTGAAGCCAAGCGTGTGAATAAGGAAATCGTCAATCTTTTTGTACCATTGTCGACTCGCTTGCTTAAGACCATAGATAGCTTTGAGAAGTTTGCAAACATGATTGGGCCTGGAAGAGTCAACGATACCTTCAGGCTGCTCCATATAAATATCCTCTTCTAAGTCACCGTTCAGAAAGGCCGTGACCACGTCCATTTGATGAAGCTCTAAATCGAAGTGGGCTACAATCGCCAACAACAATCGAATGGTTGTAAATTTGATCACCGGCGCAAAAGTCTCTGAGTAATCAATCCCCTCAATTTGTTGAAAGCCGCACAACCAGGCGACCTTTTCCCTTTTGAGTCAATGTGCCGTTAACGTCCGGCATGTCCTTTACATTAAATACCCAGCGAGAAGTTAGAATGTTGGCACCTTTTGATCGTGGCACTAGTGCCCAGGTTCTGTTTTTGCGTTGGGACTCTAGCTCCTTATCAATAGCTTTTTGCCAGAACTGTGGTTGTGGTCCATCCATCGCCTCTTTAAAGGAGTTCGGTATGTTGATGTCGCCACAGGAAGGTGTGAATAAGCTGGTTCCCACCAGGCCTGTCCACCACTGTCGGGGTGGGCGTCGTGAACGAGTGGAGCGGCGAGGTTCCACATCGCCGGGACCAGCATCTTTCTCACCACTCACTTCTTCTGGTTGCAAAGTCTCATTAGTTGAGTCGGGCTCAATACCTTGACTTTGAAAGTTCTCAACCTCCGCCGGTGACCCTGTTTCAATGCCATGTTCATTATCACCATTAGATGTTTCAGACTCAATTTCGTCACTATCGGTCGCCTCCACTGGGTCAATGTGGACGTCATTATCATCGGAAAAATGTTCATCGTAAGAGCAAGCCCCTGGTCTCGACTCGGCAAGCCCCTGGCCACGACTCATCGAACTGCACATGCCTGGAAAAAACAATGCGATGTAGATTGTCATCCCAAATTTTGTAGGCCTTAGTTCCCGGCGGATACCCAACAAACATACCCGTTGTTGCGCGGTCGTCAAGATTACGCACTTCATTACCAGGCACCTTGTACAAGCATTGACATCCAAACACACGTAGGTGAGATACATCGGGCTTTTTCTTCATCCATAGGTGAAATGGAGTAACGAGACCACCCAAAGTGAAGATGAGTTGCGATGGGGAAGGCTGGTGGGGAGAGGATGAAGCTGCGGGCTTGGCTACCCAGAATTTACTCGGTACTCTAAATTTCTGACCTTAAGTACAACCTGCACTACTCTCTAACTCACTGCGTCATTAACAAAAACATAGAAACTGAACCCATTTGAAAAAATATTGGCCCAGTAATAACGTTCAATTGGGGCATTTTAGAACTGCTTCCAAAGTTGTCAAAATTCGTGTAAGACAGTTTGGCCCAATACACACATCAATACAGCACCTTATTTTGTAAACTCATCCGAATCGAATTCTTTTGTGCCAAAATAACGGACTCAACCCGTCATACGTATATGGAATCACACAACTGATTTTGGATGCAGCCGGCAAACCGTAATCATAATCAGAAACCTCATACGTGTATAGAATCACATACTGATTTTGGATGCAGCCGGCAACCGTCATAATAGAAACCTCATATTATAGAATCACATACTGATTTTGGATGCAGCCGGCAAACCGTAATCATAATCAGAAACCTCATACGTATGGTAGAATCACATAACTGATTTCGGATGCAGCCGGACTAACCATAATCATAACTAGAAACCTCATACGTATTATAGAATCACAAAACTGATTTTGGATGCAGCCGGCGGATACAGCAGGCATTCTACTGTACCTGGAGAGACCGGAGCGGTGTAGCCATGATAGTATTTTCATAACCAACTCCCACTGTACGAACTCAAGTGCAGTAAGAAGTACAGTACGAGGTACAGTAAGAAGCACAGTACGAGGTACAGTACGAAACTTGACACCAGTACAGTATGTGTACACCACTGCACCAAAGGTTTCTACTCTTTGCTGTACCACGTGTACATCACATACACAACTGCCACCACGTACACGTGTACATACCTTACCTCGACATACTCTTATACAGTATACTCCTCACCCACTTACAGTGCCCTACCCTATGTAAAATGACCCCATAAACACCATTCTGCCCTCTAAAATAGCTCAAAGTCAACCCTTACACCTCTACAGCCATTACACGTGTACATCACCAGCCAATAGAATTGCAGCATTTGACCTATCAGCCAATAGGATTAAAGCAGGCAATTCTTAGCCTAGGCATTATGGGCCAAGTTCCACTTGTCAACAATTATGCAAAATTTGCATTTATCGTCGACCCTCGAAAATGGCTTTTCGTCCCCGGCAACTTTGTTTTTCGGGTAAATTTGGCATATATTATCCTTCAGAACCACATGTGTCCACGTGTACAGATATACAGCTTCCCAACCTCCGTGCGAGACGTCTAGTCAAGGCGATGGGCGTGTGATCGTCTCACAAAATCACCAACACCCCCCCTCGATCACATGCCCTAAGCATCGCGCAGATCGCCAAGTCCCAGAAACCTCACACATTTATTGAACGAAAGTCGTCCAAGAGGCTTCGTTAGTATATCTGCTGGCATTTCGGAAGACGGTACACGGAAGAGGGAAACGATATTGCGATGGATAGCATCTCTGACAAAGTGGTATGAGATATCGATATGCTTGTTACGCCGGTTGACCCCTCGTTGCCTGCAAAGGATATAGTTCCTTATCACAACCGATTGTAACAGTACCATCTTCTGATTTTCCCAATGCATCTGCCAGAAGGCATCTTAGCCAGGCGGCTTCTTTGCAGGCATCACAAAGCGCGATGTACTCTGCTTCGCAGGTAGACTTTGCAACAACCGTTTGCCTCCTCGACGACCAGCTGACGGCTCCACCACAAAGCTTGAATACATAGCCGCTGGTGGACTTTCTTGAGTTCAAGCAGCCACCCCAGTCCGCATCACTAAAGCCTTCGAGGTACTCCACTGAGAGATTTCCGTTTAGGAAACACCAGTTGAGAGTGTTCCTTTGATGAACCTCAAAACCCTTTTCGCGGCCTGCCAGTGGTCCTCGCGAGGCTTCTCACAGTGTTGAGACAGTTTTCCAACGGCGTAGGCTAAATCTGGACGAGAACCAACCATCAGGAACATCAGACAGCCGATGATCTGTCGATACGGGACATCGCAGTACGGGCTTGTCGAAGACTCGGGGTGGAATCCCTGTTCCAGTAGTCACGGAATTACAACTGAACATTCCAAAACGTTTCAGTACGGATTCGGCATACGCCTTCTGCGATATACAGACTAGCTTGGACGACCTTTTCCTACTAATTTCAAGCCCTATGCACTTTTTCGCCTCTCCCAGGTCTTTCATCTCAAACCTTTTATTTAATTCCGCTTTCATCCAGGCCACGGCGGTTATATCACTACCGGCGAGCAGCAAGTCATCCACATAAAGGGCAATGAGCATTATGCTGTCATTCGATATGTTTGTGTACAAGCACGCGTCACTTCTCGTCGTCTTAAACCCAAGCCCATTAATCAAGAAGTCGTCAATCTTTTTGTGCCATTGACGACTCGCTTGTTTAAGGCCATAAATAGCCTTGAGGAGTTTGCAAACATGGTTTGGTTTGGAAGGGTCGACGCATCCTTCCGGTTGTTCCATGTAAATATCCTCCTCTAATTCTCCATTTAGAAACGCGGTAACCACGTCCATTTGGTGGAGCTCTAAGTCAAAATGGGCAACAATAGCTAGTAGCAATCGAATTGTCGTGAATTTGATTACCGGGGCGAAAGTCTCTGAGTAATCAACTCCTTCAATCTGCTGGAAACCTCTTGCGACTAGGCGACCCTTTCCTTGCTGAATAAGGTGGCCCTGATCATCTGGAATATCTTTAACGGTGAAAACCCAGCGCGATGAGAGGATGTTAGAGGCTTGTGAGCGCGGAACCAGCGTCCAAGTCTGGTTTTTGCGTTGGGATTTTAACTCTTTGTCAACTGCTTTCTGCCAGAAATCTGGTTGCGTCCCACTCATCGCTTCCTTGAACGAGTCTGGTACCGGAACATCCTCATTAGACGTGCTGAGTAAATTAGTTCCTAAGAGGCCCTTCCACCATTGTCTTGGTGGGCGACGTGATCGACCTGATCTGCGAAGTGGTACATTGCTAGGTCCATCTCCGTCTGCACCACTTGTATGCTCTGGTTCCAAGCTCGCATCCGGGGGCTCTGGGTTCATATTTGGATTTAGAACGGGCTCATTTTGACCTCCCAATGACTCAGAGTTGCCATTTTCACCGATATTTGCCATTAAAGTATCGGGGTCAGTTTCGTCAGCAACGCTCACATCCTCTGGCTCAAAATTTTCGTCATTTTGATGCGATATATTGTCGTCAACCGAACAAGGCCCTCGCCTGGACTCATCAAACTGCACATTTCGTGAAATAACTACGCGATTCAGTTCGTCATCCCATACCTTATAGGCCTTCGTTCCGGCTGGGTATCCAAGAAACATTCCTTTCACTGCACGTTCATCAAGTTTCTGCACCTCATGGGCATGCAGTTTGTACCAGCATTGGCAGCCAAATACCCTCAAGTGAGACACATCTGGTTTATCCTTCATCCACAAGTGATGAGGCGTAATGGAACTTCCCAAGGCTCTGGTTGTTACACGATTCCGCACATACACGGCATTGTCTAGGGCTTCAGCCCAAAATGACTTTGGAACCTGCATGTGGGACAGCATAGACCGAACCAGATCTATCAATGTACGGTTGAACCGTTCTGCGACGCCATTTTGTTCAGGCGTGTAAGCGGCGGTCGTTTGATGAACCGTTCCTTGTGAGGATAAGAAGGATTGGAACTGCGAGGAAAGATACTCCCCTCCACGATCTGAACGAAACACTTTCACTCGCTGACCGGTATGCGTAAGGGCATAATTGGCAAACTTCTTATAGAACTCGAAAGTTTCATCTTTACTTTTCATCGGATAGACAACGCTCCAGTTGGAGTAATCATCGATGAACGTGACAAAGTATCTCGCACCACCTAATGACTGTGTTTGGAGTGGGCCACAGACGTCCGAATGGACTAAGTCTAGCAGCTGCTTTGCCCTACCTCCTGAGCGATGTTTGGGAATTACAGCACGAGTTGCTTTTCCTACCACACAAGCATCGCATTTCACGGAATCACAGTCAGAAGATGAGCCAGTATCTTTGGTATCATTTGAAGAAGAAAGATGAAGTCCACTTACCACGTTCTTGCGAGACATAGACAAGATTCCTTGAGTATGAACGTGAGCAAGTCTTTCGTGCCACGTCTTCAAGAGGCTTTGTGAGCCGAATGAGTCATATCACACGTATCAAGCACGTAGATCTCCTTTACTTGTCGCGGTTGCCACAGTACAGTCATTTTTCTTTACAGTACACTTGTCACGAACAAACTGAACATCAAGTCCATTGTCGACCATCTGGCGTACTGAAATTAGAGAAAAGGCAAAACTGGGAACGTGTAGCACATTGCTGAGCTTACAAGATTTTTCAATGCCGTTCACTGATAGCATCAAATGAATGCTCCCGACTCCAGCCACAATCGCACAAGCCTTGGTTCCCATCTCAACGCGGCTGTTCGAGACCTCACGGTAGTCTGTAAAGAGGCTTTTGTCAAACGTCATGTGCGCGGAGCACCCGGAATCTATAAGCCATGTGTTAGAGGTTATTTTAACGTTAGACTTATCCGCTTTGTTCACCAGACAAATATACTCCACCTCATTCACTTCCGAGCCATCCTTTTCTTGAGCGATCATTGCCGTTGGCTTCTGTAATTGCCTCCGCTGAAATCGTTCGGGTGGAGAAGGTCGCTTTCCATTAACATCCTTTCCCCAGCAACGGGAGGCGGTGTGTCCGGTGTGACCACAATTAGTGCACGTCAAGGAAGACTGGCGCCTTCCTTCAAAAACATTGCCAATAAGGGCGGCACTTGAAGTCATCTGTCGCCTGGACGACTTCATTGAAGCTCGTTGTTCCTCTTGAAGTAGACGACTTTTGACATACTCCACTCCAAAGGAGTTGTCTTCAGATCCAAGAGCGTCCAGAGCAACAATGAGGCTGTGAAAACGCGGTGGAAGGCCGTTAAGCACTGCCATAGCCATCTCTTTGTCATCGATAACGACCCCCATGGACTTCAAACGAGCCGCCAGGTGTCTCACACGTCCGATATACGGAAGCACCTTCTCATTTTCTAGCATACTGACAGTGTAAAACTCTCTACGAGCAGCCAACTTGTTCAGCAGCGTATGTCGCTCAAACACCTCTAGAATAGCATCCCACATACCCTTGGCAGTAACAGCATCTCTTACATGGTCCAAATGGTCATCAGAAAGAGACAGCCCTATGATTGCTCTGGCTTTTCGATCTCCCTGCTTCCATGTCCTGTACGTTGAAGAATTTTCATCAGCAGGGACGGTATCATCTGTTATGTACTGTTCTACATCTCGCAGTGCCAAAAGTAGCTGTATTTTCTGCTTCCACACATAAAAATTCGTATCCGTCAGCTTCTCTATCTTCATTGACCCTCCTCCTTGATCTTCTCCGCTACTCATTGCAAATAGATTAGAGGTGCTTGTGTTCTGTTCGAAGATCCCAAACCGGGGACCGATAGTCCCTTGCAATGGCAAGCCCACCTCTATAAGAACACAGCACACGAAACTCTAAGCTAAATGCAAAGGCCGAGCACTCGCTTTTAACCAAAGTATAGGATCCCTTTTACTGCTGAGACAAAATACTTTCAAGTGATCTTTCCCGTTCTCGTGGCGTTTCAGAACTTCGTGGGAGTCGAACACTCTATCACAAACAGTACACCTAGGGGTCTCCTTTTTGTTGGCTACTCTAGTATTATGACCCTTAGAATGTACGTGATCGTAGAATGTCTTAGCACTATTGCAGCTAATCTGGCAGGTCTTGCAGTACCTCTTGTGCCTCGGCGGAACTCGCTTCTTCGCCTTCAGCTCCCTCTTCGCGACTCGATCGGCAAGCGCTTTGGCTTTCTTGGCCGAGAGTCGTTGAATTTTTCTAATCGGCTTCTGTGGAGGTACTGACCTGCGGGGGATCCTATATCCTTCCTGGGCGGCAGGAAGGGCGAGCGTCGGCGGCGGTGGTGTTGTCGGTTCAATAACCTCGATCCTCTCCACACTTGACCTCCTCCCTGACGGTAAACCTCTGACCGATGGAGCCCTGGGCACTCGCGGCACCAGGGCTAATTCCGAGTCTAGCACAACCCCGCAGAAGCAGGCACAGATAGTGGAAGTGATCGTCAGTAACAGCTTTATGGAATTACAAGTCTTTAGACCAACCAAAAGGTGCAAAGAGAATCACTTCGATGTGCAAAGAAATGGAATTATTCAAATAACTTACCAGAACGTGAGACATATTCAACAGGCTGAGACAAACAAAGCGAAACAGGACAACGACACAGGGCGACTTACGGGAATCAAAGAGAGAGATAGCGTTGAACTGGGCCCATAACCTGAAGATGAGTTGCGATGGGGAAGGCTGGTGGGAGAGAGGATGAAGCTGCGGGCTTGGCTACCCAGAATTTACTCGGTACTCTAAAATTCTGACCTTAAGTACAACCTGCAACTACTCTCTAACTCACTGCGTCCATTAACAAAAACATAGAAACTGAACCATTTGGACAGATTGAAACATATTGGCCCAGTAATAACGTTCAATTGGGGCATTTTTAGAACTGCTTCCAAAGTTGTCAAATTCGTGTAAGACAGTTTGGCCCAATACACACATCAATACAGCACCTTATTTTGTAAACTCATCCGAATCGAATTCTTTTGTGCCAAAATAACGGACTCAACCCGTCATACGATTATGGAATCACACAACTGATTTTGGATGCAGCGGCAAACCGTAATCATAATCAGAAACCTCATACGTGTTATAGAATCACATACTGATTTTGGATGCAGCCGGCAAACCGTAATCATAATCAAAACCTCATACGTATATAGAATCACATAACTGATTTTGGATGCAGCCGGCAAACCATAATCATAATAGAAACCTCATACGTTATAGAATCACATAACTGATTTTGGATGCAGCCGGCAAACCGTAATCATACTAGAAACCTCATACGTTTATAGAATCACATAACTGATTTTGGATGCAGCCGGCAAACCGTAATCATAATCAGAAACCTCATACGTATGGTAGAATCACATAACTGATTTTGGATGCAGCCGGACAACCATAATCATAACTAGAAACTACATACGTATTATAGAATCCAAAACTGATTTTGGATGCAGCCGGCGGATACAGCAGGCATTCTACTGTACCTGGAGAGACCGGAGCGGTGTAGCCATGATAGTATTTTCATAACCAACTCCCACTGTACGAACTCAAGTGCAGTGAGAAGTACAGTACGAGGTACAGTAAGAAGCACAGTACGAGGTACAGTACGAAACTTGACACCAGTACAGTATGTGTACACCACTGCACCAAAGGTTTCTACTCTTTGCTGTACAACGTGTACATTACATACACAACTGCCACCACGTACACGTGTACATACCCTACCTCGACATACCTCTTATACAGTATACTCCTCACCCACTTACAGTGCCCTACCCTATGTAAAATGACCCCATAAACACCATTCTGCCCTCTAAAGTAGCTCAAAGTCAACCCTTACACCTCTACAGCCATTACAAGTGTACATCACCAGCCAATAGAATTGCAGCATTTGACCTATCAGCCAATAGGATTAAAGCAGGCAATTCTTAGCCTAGGCATTATGGGCCAAGTTCCACTTGTCAACAATTATGCAAAATTTGCATTTATCGTCGACTCCTCGAAAATGGCTTTTCGTCCCCGGCAACTTTGTTTTTCGGGTAAATTTGGCATATATTATCCTTCAGAACCACATGTGTCCACATGTACAGATATACAGCTTCCCAACCTCCGTGCGAGACGTCTAGTCAAGGCGATGGGCGTGTGATCGTCTCACAAAATCACCAACATCAAGGAATTTAATGAGTCCGTGAATATAAGCTGCGTACTCGTTATCGATCGGCACTTGCACCTCGGCAACTCCGACGATGTCCTCGGAAGCTTTTTCATTTGGACTCAGTGGATCCCTCAAGCGGGATAGGTAATCGGCAGGCTGATTATTGCGTTTGGGCCTATACACAATTTCAAACCGATATTCTGCGAAAATGTCGAGCCATCGAGCTAAGCGGTGATGTACATCTTTCTTTTGGAATTCTGTCTTAAGTGCCTGGTGATCAGTTATCAAGACAAATTTTTTGAGTGATAAAAGGTACACGCGGATCTTTTTCAGTGCAAAGACGGCAGCTAGCGCTTCTTTCTCGCTTTTCTCGTTTTCTCTGGATCCACTTTAATTCCCTCTTAATCGACGATATGACCGAGTAATTGGATAGACGTTTTCGCAAAGAAGCATTTGCTTAACTTAATTTTCAGGCTGTACGCAGATATCCTCTCCACCACCATCTTGACATGCGATATGTGCTGATCCAAGGATTTTGAGAATATCACCACATCATCGATATAAACTCTTGCAAATGGAAGTCCTTTCAAAACCTCGTTCATCATTCTTTGGAACGTAGCTGGAGCATTCATGAGACCAAAAGGCATCACTTCGAACCTGAATGTACCGGCTTTGCTGGCAAAGGTTGTTTTTTCCTTACATTTTTCATCCAATGGAATCTGCCAGTAGCCAGTGTAAAGGTCAATCGATGTGAAGTATCTCCCGTCCTTCAAGTCCTCGAGGATTTCCTCCATGTTTGGAATCGGAAATCGATCGGGTATCATTCTCTGGTTCAGTTGTCGGTAATCGACGCAAAAGCGAAGTTTTCCATCTTTCTTTGGTGCTACCACCACTGGAAATGACCACGGGGATGAAACTGGCCGAATAATATCATTTTCCAGCATACTTGTTACATTATCTGAGATAAATTGGTCATATTTTGGCGGTTGACGTCTAGGCCTGTGGTAAATTGGTTGAGTATCGGTAAGTTCAGATGAGTGGGTGACCGGTACACTTTCTTGTCTTAGATCGGAAGTGCTCCATGCAATTACTTCGGAAGATGTTAAAATGTCGGATATTTTCATTGAGGCGGGGGCTGGAAGGTGCTGTACTTTTTCTTGTATTTCTGCCACTTGGCGCTGGTATTCTTCTCGAGCCTCTCCCTCCAAATTTTGAAGGACCTCTTCCGGCGTGCTCACTTCTTCAGATATGGAATTCGATATATTCATGTTTTCCTTGCAATTGTAATCTTCTTTCATGCTCCGAATTCCGCCCTTTGATTCGATATTATCGCAAAAAGAAACACATGCAGGTGTCACACCTACCCTAGAATTCCAGTCTTCATCTATTTCAAGCCCAGATCATAATCGTCCCATGCAATGTTCATTATCCCCCGAGCGTACCGTTCTCCACTCCGAAAGTGTTAATTGGTTCGGAATCTTCGCTTGTCATAGCAGAAGTGAAATCTTCACCGTCCGTTTCTTTTAAATCCACCGGATGTGTGCTTTTGTCGAAATCCAGGGGCATCTTCACTGTTCTGCCGTCAACATTAACTGAAACGATTTGGTTGCCCAAGTCAATGCAGGTCCCTAGTCTTTCCATGGTAGAGCAGCCAATGATTGCATTGTAAGGGAGATCAGGCATGACAAGAAAGTCTACATCAACTTTAGAGTCCCCAAAGAACACGGAAACATTGTCAACAGTGCCCATGCATTTTGATACGGTTCCATCCGCCACAGTTATTCTTCAAGTGGTTGGAATAATTTCAAGACCTAGATCTGTCACCAAAGTTTCTGAAATGAGGTTTTGGAACATCGCCCGAATCGAAAAGAGCTTGGGTTTGCATTCCCAATGTTGTTGATTTGGCAAGACGATCACATGACCCCACATCGGTGCCAACCTCATAAGAGGCATGAGGCATATTCCACGTGTACACATGCACACGTGTTGAATGAAGGGTGGCCCTAAGGCATTTCGGAAGAAATCCAAAGTTCCCAGGAACGAAAGCACGATTTTGAGAGATCAGCGACTTAGGGGCAAAATGTTGTTTATGGGGTGATTTTACGTGGGGTAGGGTACTATAAGTGGATGAGGAGTATACTGTATGAGAGATATGCTGAGGAAAGCTATGTACACGTGTACGTGGTGGCAGTTGTGTATGTGATGTACACGTGGTACAGCTAAGAGTAGAATCCTTTTGTGCAGTGTTGTACACGTACTGTACTAGTGCCAAATGAGGAACTGTACTTCGCACTGTACATCGTAATATACCAAGTACTGTACTTCTTACTGTACTTGAGTTTGTACAGTAGGAATCAATTATGGCATTACTGTCATGACTCCTAGAAAGAGTTATTTGATTTTATATTAAGTATGAGGTTTCTAGTTATGATTATGGGGTTTATCCAGCTGCATCCTAATATCGGTTATGTGATTCCATCATACGTATGTGGTTTCTAGTTATGATTACGGGTTTTATCCAGCTACATCCAAAAATCGGTTATGTGATTCCATCGTACGTATGTGGTTTCAAGTTATGATTCTGATTTGTACATCTGCATCCAAAAATCAGTTATGTGATTCCATCATACGTATGTGGTTTCTAGTTATGATATTGGTTTGTACAACTGCATCCAAAAATCAGTTATGTGATTCCATCATACGTATGTAGTTTCTAGTTATGATTCTGATTTGTACATCTGCATCCAAAAATCGGTTATGTGATTCCATCATGCGTATGTGGTTTCTAGCTATGATATTGGTTTGTACAACTGCATCCAAAAATCAGTTATGTGATTCCATCATACGTATGTAGTTTCTAGTTATGATATTGGTTTGTACAACTGCATCCAAAAATCGGTTATGTGATTCCATCATGCGTATGTGTTTCTAGTTATGATATTGGTTTGTACAACTGCATCCAAAAATCACTTATGTGATTCCATCATACGTATGTAGTTTCTAGTTATGATATTGGTTTGTACAACTGCATCCAAAAATCGGTTATGTAATTCCATCATACGTATGTGGGTTCTAGTTATGATTCTGATTTGTACATCTGCATCCAAAAATCAGTTATGTGATTTCATCAAATGTATGAGGTTTCTAGTTATGATATTGGTTTGTACAACTGCATCCAAAAATCAGTTATGTGATTCCATCATATGTATGAGGTTCCTAGTTATGATGAAGATTGGACCGACTGCATCCAAAATCAGTTATGTGATTCTATTATACGTATGACGGATTGAGTCCGTTATTCTGGCACAAGGGAATTCGGTTCCGATAAGTCTGCAAAATAAGATACTGTATTGATGTGTGTATTGGGCCAACCTGTTTACACAAATGTGTCAACTTTGGAAGCAGTTCCAAAATTGCCCCTAATGACTGTTATCACCGGGCCAAGATCTTGAAATCCGCTCAAATGGCAATAGTTTGCGGGATTCTGTTTGTGGACGCAGTGAGTTAGAAAGTAGTTGTAGGTTGTACTTAAGGCCAAGATTTTAGAGTTCCGAGTAAATTCTGGGCAGCCAAGCCCGCAACTTCATCCGTCCAGCAAAGTCCTTCACCCTCCCCGATTCCCATTAGGTTATGGGCCCAGTTCAACGCCGTCTCTTTCTCTGAACCCCGTAAGTCGCCGTGTGTTGCTGCATTGCTTTTTTGTCTATCTCAGTCTCTTGATTATGTCTACTCGTTCCAGTAAGCTATTTGAATAATTCCATTTCTTTGCACATCGAAGTGATTCTCTTTGCACCTTTTGGTTGGTCTAAAGACTCATAATCCCA